>SJYQ01005990.1:493555-525985 GCA_006410935.1 Redunca redunca | reverse complement strand
AAGAATGTGATCATCTACAGATATTGTAAAGTTAACTTTAATCAGTCACCCATGAGAGGGGAACTTCCAATTTTGCAATCCATGATGAGTACTATCCTATTGCAAACAAATTTAATTTTCTATTAGCTTAATCCAATTTTATTTGAGAAATTAAAGAACTAAAACTGCTTTAGTAGGAAATTCCCTTGATTCACAAACCCACAGTGCTTTATTCACAGAGGCCTCCCCTCAGGGCTTCAAGATTATTTTAGAGACATAATTCTGCCACCCTAGGATTGGTGTCATGTATGACCATGTCATTTAAGGTCATAGAAATCTTATAGTTGGCATAATATTTAAATGTTTTTAAATACCACACAAGCATGACCAAAATACTGGAAAACATAATTTCCATTGCTAAGCAATGCTGAGGGTCCATAAGAATTGGGTGTCTTAAAAGCTATTTCTTCATTTTAGATGGATAATTTTGGATTTTATTGAACTTATTTGAAATAAAAACCTAAGGATGATACCATCTCTGTGGAATTCCATAGCACAGTGTACCTATGGCTACTTTATTTTACATGAGGAAACATATTTCATATACTGGTAAACTCTATAAATTGTAAAAGTACATGTGATGAATATGAAATTATGACAAAAAATGGACATCATACAAAAGTTACGTAATTAACATGTGATATTTTATAGTTCCTATATTCCTAGGGGTATCTCAGAAAGCATCATGTGAAAATCTTGCAGTTTCTATGGCTATTTATAAAATACAATTGAAACCATGAAAACTAGTGCCAAAATTTGAAGTTCTTTGCTCTCAGCAATAAGTTATTTAGACAACCTTTTGTGCTCAGATTATGTGGACTGTAGAATTTCTAGGAATTGAAAAATGCAATTTCATAAGTAACTAGAAACCCGCATAACACATCTGGAGATCAGAATGTCACATACTAACTTATGTATCTAAATGAAAACACAATAGGTTTTTGTGGAGTCAGTATCATGACTTTAATCATATTTCAAATTGTAAATGAAACTAAGTCATACTGATTTTAAATGTTGGTTAGTTTGAAGAATTCTTTGAAAGGAAGGGTCCATAGAAGATATTCAGTATCTTTCCTTTGCTGATTCATCACTGCCTAATATCCCTTCTTGCATTGACATAGATTTCTTGCATGGACAGGGATTTCTTTATCAACAGGTTACATTTGCATGACTTTGGCCCGCACAGAATTATCATTGTTTCCTTTAGAGAAGAAAATTAATAAGAGAAAAAAATTGCTTTAGTGTCTTGCTGAGCCTCACTTAATGGAAATCGGTAAAGTAACCACATAACTGCATCACTTATAAAACCACTCATCATTTGAGGCAAGGCAACAGCTTAGATGGCTGCCAAAGATTAGAAACTAAAATATCCATAGAAAATGTCCTGATTTTGCTTGGCGATAAATTAATAAAACCTCCCTAACTATTAGTATTATGCATTACTTGGTTCACTGAATACAAATTTATAATAAGGAAAAGAGTAAAAATGTCTACTGAATTCTAATTATGTCCACTGAAACAACTTTTCTTCTAAGTGAAAAGTTTTTCATGGCTAAGACTCACCACATGTTCACATTATTCACAACGTACTCTGTGTCATATCAGGTGGTCTCTTTGTACACAAAAGTAAATAAGACTGTGTCTTTGCCTTCAGATGCTCTAAATCTTCAGGAATGATGAAGATTCTTTCTTGTTTTCCAAGACAGTTATCCCTTAACAATGATAACATTTAACAGCAAGAGAAATAGAAACAGTAGTAGCAACAATAATACTTTTATTTTAGTTTGCCTTTCACTTCTCAATGACAAAGATATTTTTGTAATATCTGTGTCTATGCACACAGGGGTGTGTGTATCTGTATGGGTGTGTGTGTGTGTGTGTGTGTGTATGTGTGTGTAATCCAAGGAATGGACTTGAATTGTAATCCTTAAAGTTTGGCTCTGACTGTCAGATCTGGAACAAAACTCAGCAAATTCTGGGGGTTCTTGAGACAGTTACTTGAGTTCCATGTTTCTGTTTTTTACTTAATGAGGATTTTTTTAACCATTAATTCTCGAAGATCATGTCCTCTAATTAAGTCTGTTTGCCAACTAAATCCTGTTGATGTCTTAAGGTCCGTCTCTAACAGATCTTTATTGCTGGGATTCAAAGAAAGAGAAGACCTTTGAGGACGAAGTTGGGAAACTGCCCCAAGGACAGCAGATCAGTTTCACCACTGTGGTATGGTCTAAAACAGATTGTGTTCTCTCCACACCCCTAACAGAAAATAATATTACTTAGCAATTCTAGGCACGTCTTTCTTTAAAGAAATTCCTTGAAAGTACCAGAATAATTGTAAATGAAATTCATAAAGAGGGGAAAACACAGTTATGAGGCGGGTGTACATCAGCATGTGGGCAGGATTTAGCTGAGCCCCTTTTTCCTATTGAAGAACTGATCAGACGACTTGACAGCTGGAGTTTACATGATTGTTGTACAATAAAACAGGACTATAGCTACCTTTTGCTGTGCTCCAAATGCCAAGTGCAATTTTGAATACTTTTTCTCCTTTATAAAAATACATTCTCTTCATAAAAAAAGATGGTAGACACATCGCAGAAATGAGAGTGCTCCTACAGAATCCAATATGCATAAAGAATTAAACAGAAACTAAACCTATGACATATAATTAAAAAAGAAAGGAAAAACCTATTGAAGTTTAATGGCTGGATTGTAAGAGAAGCCTCATACAACATAGTGGGCCCTGTGAGGTCTGGGGTAAATGGATTGCAGGATGTATAGTTGGAGCTCAGCTGTGAACACTGTGATATTTTGAGAAAAAAGAATTGAATGCACATGCCTTTGTTGAAACTCTCTCAGAAATCCTAACAAATCTGACCATTTCAGATGCCAAACATGACATTAAGAAGTACAGGATACAAATAGATGTAATATCCAAAATATATAATACAATTAATTAAGTCACAGCCCTTGTTTTAGAGGTTTATTTTACTCCCATAGATTAAACTCTTGCTTTATTTTGGATGAGTAAAAAGTGAAACCCAAATAAATTTTCCCTCTTTGGATAAGGTTGTGATGATCTGATTTGGAACTTTTGTTAAATTATAAGTTGGATAAATAGATACTTATAGTTCAAAAACAACTAAAACTGAGCTTAAAATTGACTTTGTTTTTTTTCCTGGGCTAACTGCTCCAACATATATTATAACCTGTTTACAGTTAAGGCATATTGAATCAGGACTATAGTAATGAGTATAACCTAGTATATACCAAACACTGCTTTAGGTATTATGGATTCTATTGAAGGCAAAAAGAAGAGGGTGACAGAGGGTGAGATGGTTAGATAGCATCACCAACTCAATGGACATGAATTTGAGCAAACTCCAGGAAATGCTGAAGGACAAGCAAGCTTAGCTTGCTGCAGTCAATGGGGTCACAAAGAGTCAGACCCAACTTAGTGAGTGAACAGCAACTACAGTAAGTAAAACATACGAATGTCTTGATTACATTCTTTATAAGGGATAGAAGGTTTTAAAAGGGGTGGTAAATAATACTGTTAAGGGGGCAAATAAAGTATGAAATGTTAAGAGTGGGAGTTCAAATTTCAGATTTCATAGCCACCGAGAAGATAACTTTTGGGTAAAGATCTTAAGGCAGTGGAGCTAGCTACCTATTTACTGGAAGGACATTCCAGGAAGTGGGCCAGCATGTGCCCAAGGCCTGAGGTAGAAACGTGCCTGGAGTTCGAAGAACAGCAAGAACAGCTGTGTGGTCAGGTGTGGTCGGAGTCAACTGGAGGACAATGAGGGATATGGTCAGAAACATAACATAAACCAGGCTTCAGAGAGCTTGTGGTAAATGGAAAATATTTTGAAAGGAATGGGAAGTCTGCATCATTCTTCAAGTACTGCAGACTTCTTCCATGAAGAGCTAGATATTTAGGCATTGAGGCTTTGTGGGGCAGTCTGTGTCATATCTCCCAACTCTGCACGTGCAATATCAAAAGCAGCCAGAGATAACAAGGAAATGAATGCGTATGGCTACATTTGGCTATATTTGAATAAAAGTTTATTTATAAAAGTAAGTGGAAGAGGGGATGACATCAGCAAGGTGACAGAAAAGGAAGCCAACTGAGTTCCAGAAAAAGAACTCAATTAATGACAATATATAAGTAAGAATACCTCTATGAGAAGAGCTCTAGAGACAATTTGAGAAGCTATAGTACCCAAGCCATTATAAAACCAAGGCAGGATTCCAGCTAAAGAGGTAGGAAAAAATTGCATCATTTGTTATATCTCTGTTCCCTTCCCCCAGAAGCCTAATGCAGAACAACTCAGAGGGGAACCCTTTGTAAGGGCTCTTCTTTGGTATGGAAACAACAGAATGAACCTTGTATCCAGCATTCTCCTTTTCTGAGGGCTGCCTGAGGGACTGGTTTCTGTTTCACCTGACTCAGAGCATTGATGTCACCAGTGCCAGAGTTTGGGAGCTGCTTAAAACAGAGGTAAGCTTGTGGCACATTAGAACTGCTACTCCTCAAACAGATACCAGGGAGAGCAAGGTGTGAGAGGTCCTAGAACCTCCAGCTGGGCTGATGAGTGAAAAATTATTTTTCCCTGTACAAAGAATTTTTTAAGTTCCAAAACCCCAACAAAAGATCACAAAGTATAGAAGGAAATAGGTTAGTCTTGTCTAATGAAATAAACAAAATAAAACTCCGGAAACTGACTAAATAATCAAATCTATGACATATCTGACAGAGAATTTCAGATAAAGGTGTTCGTAAAGATATTAAATGAGCTAAAAGAGAGCACAGACAGACAAGAAAACAGTAAATGAATAAAATGAGAGTATCAACAAAGAGATAGAAACTGTATAAAAGAACAAAACAAATCTGGCAAGGGGAAATACAATAATTGAATGAAAAACTCTTTAGAGGGGTTCAATAACAGACTTGGTAGGCAGAAGAAAGAATCAGTGAACTTGAAGATAGGTCATTTGAAATCATTCAGAGAGGAGCAAAACTTAAAAAAAAAAAAAAAGGCAAAGAGACCTATGAGATTTATGTGACACTGTCAAGTGGACCTAACTCATATTATGGGGATTACAAAAGAAGAGCAAGAGAAAGGGGCAGAGAGCTTATCTGAAGAAATAATAGCCCCAAATTTCCCAAATCTGGGGAATGAAATGGATAGAGATTCAATACGCTCAAAGAAATAGACAAGGAAATATACAAAAAGGGCCATGCTAAGACACAGTATAATCAAACTGTGTAAAGTCAAAGGGGCTTCCCAGGTGGTGCAGCAATAAAGAATCTTCCTGCAATACAAGAGATACAAGAGACAGGGGTTTGATTCCTGGATCAGCAATATCGCCTGGATAAGAACTGAAGGAAATAGTAACCGATTACAGTACTCTTGCCTGGAAAATTCCATGGACAGAGGAACCTGGTGGACTCCAGGCTATCAGGTCGCAAAGAATAGGACTTGACTGAGTGACTGAGTACACATAAAGTCAGAGACAAAGAAAGAATCTTGAAAGCAGCAAGAGCAAAGTGATTGATCACATACAAAGGGAGCTTCCGTAAGACTACTAGTGGATTTCATAGCAGAAACCTTGCAATCCAGAAAGGAATGAAATAATATATTCAAACTGCTGAAAGAAAGAAAAAAAAAAAAACCTATCAACTAAGAAAACTGTATCTGGCAAAACTGTCCTTAAAAATAAAGAAGTTAAGACTTTTCAATATAAACAAAAGCTGAGAGAGTTCATTACAACTATAGATCTGTTCCGCAAGAAATACTGAAGAGAATCTTTCCAGTGGAAACGCAGTTGTGGTAGACAGCATTACAGAGCTGTGTGGAAATATACGATTCCTTAGTAGCATGTATCTCAGTTTGGACTAGTGACATTTCTTAAATATTCAATAACCACAAGTAATTAGTGACTACCATACACCATACTGGAGCATAACTCTAGAGGGTGGAACACCTAATTTACTCCTTCCTTCCTTCTCTCCTTTTCTTCTTTCCTCCATCCCTCCCTTCCTTTTTCTTTCTATCTTCATCTCTCTCTTTCTCTCTCTCTTTCAACTATGTGTCTTGGAAATATGCATTCCAGTTTGTAAATTATATTGTACTGACAATCATGAAAGCTCACCATAAATCCAGATTATATCCATGCTTCTGAGCCTAAATTTTTAAAAGCAGTAGAGGAAGTTTGGCTCATGGGCAATAGTTTGCCAACCCTTCTATCGGTTACATTCATTATTTCATTTGACAGATGAAGTAACTAAGTCCCAGAGCACTGAAGAAACATTCTCTGAATATCCTAACTAGTTAGAAATGCTGCTGGGACTCAAATTCAGGTTATTATGATTCCAAATTCTTTCAGCTACATTACATTTCCCTCATAAAGACTTCTTTGTTTTCATAGACCAGGGGTTCTTCAACTGTGTTCTGTGGAACTCTTTCAGTGGTTTCATGAGGTCAAACTCTCTTCATGATAATACAAAATCTTTGTCTTTCTCACAGTGTTGACATTTGCAATGATGATGCAAAAGCAATGCAGGGGAAGGGAGCTATGACCCTATTGACACCTAAGCATAAATCAGTGAGCAGCAGCCCCAAACTGTACTAGTAGTCATTGCATTTTTCACCACCACACATTCGCAGGGATGTAGAAAGCCAGTTTCATCTAAAGATGCCCTTGATGGAGCAGTGATAACTACGAATTTTATTAAATCTGAGAACATGTCTTTGCAATATTCCATATGATCAAATGGAAAGTACTCATAAAGCATCTATGCTGCCAAACACAGAATGATGGTTTTCTTTCCCCAGGAAAAGCACTTGAGTGATGGAGTTGTGAGCTGAACTAGCGGGGTTGTTTTTTTTTTTTTTCATGAAACACTGTCTTACTTGAAAGAATGACAAACTACGGTGATTTTTTTTAAGGTTGAATTTTTTGTCAGCTTTATTACAGCTGACAAAATTGTAAGACATTTAAAGTGTAAAATGTGATCATTTGATATATGTATACACTGTGAAAGGATTCCCCTCATCAAGTTAATTAGTGCATCCATTACCTCACATTTAATTTCGATGTTTGGCTGACATTTTAGGGGAAGAAGGAAGGAAATCTGTTCAAGAAAATAGCTGACAGTATTTGTAGCAACGACAAAAGCTTCCAAGTGAAAATTAGAATTTTGAAAAATTTGTGTCTGCCACTGTGAGCTTAACAGGTTCCGAATATTTAAAGACTATTCTGATGAGATCAGTGGCAAATTTAACAACTGTAATTTTGAAATACTAAACAGTGAACTATGTCAACATTTGGAAGTAACTTAGCAATCAAATATTTTCCAAATTACCAACACTTGATGTTACAAAATCATGTGTGAGTTTAAAGACTCCTTCAAAATGTGAGACAGACCATTGGATTTTAACGTAAATGAGGGCAGAAGCTGATTGAAAGGGTTTCAGATCCACTGTGCAATTAACATTTAAGAAACTACCACTTGGCAAGCTTTAATGAAATATCTAAGAAAAATTTCCATAAAGATTTCTTAGTAGGTCATTAAATGTGCTTCCTTTTAAAATTATATATAGGTGAAATTTGAGTTTTACATGTGCTTTAAACAAAACAACATATTTAAAACAGATTGAATGCAGAAGTAGATATGAAAGCTTTGATGAATTCTTATTAAGCCAGACATTGCAGAAATATAAGCAATGTCATTCTTCTCCCTAATTCTTTTTGTTTGGAAAAATAGTTATTCATATAAAATGTGTTCATGTAATATATATTTATCATTTTATTTTAAATGCATTAATATAATTTTTAAATATCTCAGTTTTAATTTTAATATTATAAAATTTGCTTGGTATAACCCACATAAACTTAAGCTGACTGTGGTCCTCAAGAATCCTTAGAGGTGTGAGGGGACCTAAGATTAAACAGCTTGAGGATTACTATTATAGACCATTATAGAGGGTGTGGGGGTGTGTGTTGCACAGTAAATTCTGTTAACTGAAAGGAGGTGTGAAGGTGGTCTATTAACTGGTCTCTATTTTCATAGATCATATTTAAGATGAAAATGGAAAAAATAAAGCAAACCAATGTTAAATGTCTTCTCAATGTAAACTCAGCATAAATTGCTCTGTATGACTATTTGTAATCAACTCTGATCCAAAATAGAAAAGCAAAACTTGCCCTTCCTACTTTCAGGGGTTGTTATAAGAATAAATAACAACATAGAAAAAAAAAAGAGAGATTAGACATTCAATCTTGTGTTGCACATGAAAATGCAAATTTAAGTCAATATTATGTATGCTGAGACATTTTGCAAATGTTGATCATCAAAAAAACACAATTGCTTAACTTAATAAGCTCCTGTTAATATTTGCCAGTACTGTATTAATTCCACATGTACAGAGATGATGAAGACACACATTCATAATGTTGCTCTTATTTATGAAAGATTTTCAACCATGGTTTAAGTGAAATAAAGGTTTATATTCAGCTTAGTTATTTCTAAGTCTTTGGGTAAACGCGTTTCTGCATTGTAAACTGCTGAGTCCTCATAGCCTATTTGGACATCTTTTCTATATCTCTAGTACTCTTGCCTGGAGAATCCCATGGACAGAGAAGCATGGTAGGCAGTAGTCCATGGGGTCGCTAAGAGTTGGACATGACTGAGTGACTTCACTTTCACTTTTTACTTTCATGAATTGGAAAAGGAAATGGCAACCCACTCCAGTGTTCTTGCCTGGAGAATCCCAGGGACGGGGGAGCCTGGTGGGCTGCCGTCTATGGGGTCACACAGAGTCAGACACGACTGAAGTGACTTAGCAGCAGCAGCAACCATCTGAAATTGTGAAATAAAACAAATGGTATACATTAGCCCTTCTGAAATCCTGAGTTCTTTTGACATATCTCTTGAAGAGAAATAAATAGGTCCTACACAGGAAACTAACCAATGAAATAAACAGCATTAAATGACCAACAACAGTAAGGCTATAAAACTTCTTTCTTTGCACCTAGTCAATTTTGGCCCTAGACAGAGGGTATGCTTTTTGCTGAGATTCATACGCAGTGGTTCTGTGGCCCTAAAATATAGGGTCATGTTCTCATTCTACCTCTGTTCTGCCACGAAAAATTTTGCTTTGAATTGTGAAACTGAAATCTCACATTTAGCCCAAAGGAGCAGATAATTCTTCTGCAGACTCTTGTTCGATCTGTCCCGCTTTAGAGCCTAATCGTCAGGTTTGGGGTTATGCTTCATTTTGTTTTAGAAGGACTTGGCCTAGTGGGCTTTTTTTTTTTTTCCCCATTTCTTAATATACACAAGGCAGAGGTCTGGTAAATGCAAGTATTAGAAAGTGGAATTCTTGGGAGTGACAGGAGAGTTATAAAAGAGCTCTAATTTTGGAATTATAGTTTTTACATCTTAAGTTTCAAGGGTTTTCAGAACATTCAGAGACTTATTTGAATATGTAAATGATCATTTATCAGCTCAATCCATGGACCCCCAAAGCAATCAAATGAGTCTGAATATTACAACTTCATTCACTGTAAGCAATCTGTCAGAAAGCATCAGAATATGATTCTTATTAGCTGTCTTCTTTTATGAGCACCTTCCAAAGCATTGAGACCTAACCTGCATCTATTAATTTATTTTAATTATGGTGCTTGACTGCAAATAAATATCAGCAGACAGGAGAGAACTCTTACTGAGGACCTGCACAGAATCAATAAAGAAGTGCTTGTTACAGCCTAGGAAACAAAAGCCATTGGTTTCCTGATGAGTGCGTGAGTCTCGAACAGTTTCTTTTCTTTCTGTGCTGAGAGCTCATTAGACAGACGAATTTTCCCCATGATTAAAACACCCACCAAAGGGCCAAAGCAGAGAGAAAATCCACTTTTGCTCGGTTTCAAATTAATCTGCAGCCCTTTGGGCCTCAGTAGGTGCCCAAGGCACAGTCTTACCCACGTTATTTTTAGTTGAACTCTATTCTTCTGCCACAGGCAGCAAGATTGAAATCTGTCATGACTCTGAGCAAACCTGGTTATTTCAGAATACAGGCTTTCACAGCATTTCCCTCTAATGGCCCAGATTAGAAAAGAAAGGTTGTTTATACGTTTAAAAGGCCAAGGTCTCCTGAACCATCAAAGCAGTGGCTTGCGGTTTTAGAGCAATACAACTTCCTGCTGAGTGTAATGGGTGAGTGCCTCCAGGCTGCGCTGGAGCTGGGCCGCCACTGGGTACTGATGCTAATTGGCCGTCTGTGAGGGACACTCAAGCAGTGTATGGACCCGAACACTTTGTTTCGTTCGGAGTGAAACAGACCCTAAGTAACAAAGGACCCGCACACCTTCAATGCCTCCTATCTGCACAGTTTTCTTTTCAGAGGATGGGCGTATAGATCAAACGCCATCTTGTCACCTCCCATTTCTATCTTGACAACTCTTCATAATAGTTAACGAATAACAATAATAATAATTCTTTGTAATTTGAATTTCACTCTCTGGGAGGGTTTATAGGAGAGAGAATATGTCAAATATGTTTTATTAATCAGATTTTTGCTTACAGAAAAAACACCTACAGGGATTTCTCTGGCTGTCTGGTGGTTGAGACTTCAACTTCTAACGCAGGGGGTACAGGTTTGATCCCTGGTTGGGGAGCTAAGATTTCACATGCCTTGCAGCCAAAAAAACCCAACATTGTAACAAATTCAATAAAGACTTTAAAATGGTCCACACACACACAAATCTTAAAAAAGAAAAAAAAAAGGATTCATACAGACGTGAACAGCCCATCCCCATGTTTGATGATGCTCTGACATTATGGGCAACTGGGGACTTATTTATGGTGGCCCCCACCCCCCCATCCCCTGTCTATCTTTTCTAGGCTTCGTGTTCCAGTGGGGAAGGTTACTTACCTGTATGTTTGGTTATTGTTCCATAATGCATGCTCTGTTTATTTGCTTAAAATTAAGCACCTGTTGGTCATGAACTCAGCAATATTGGGTAAAATAAGAGTGCCCTTCTCAATGCATCAAGTATGCACAACATCCCAGGGCATTCATGAGAGACTTCTGTCTGAAGAAAGGCGGTAAAATCACAGCAAAAAAAAGGAACGTCAAGGGCAAGCTTCTCTGGTGGCTCAGTGGTGAAGAGTGCCTGCCAATGCAGGAGACACAGACACCAGAAGGATCCCACATGCTGCAGAGCAGCTAAGCTCATGTGCCACCACTATTGAGCCTGAGCTCTAGAGCCTGAGAACCACGACTACTGAAGCCCACACACCCCAGAGCCCATGCTCTGCAAGCAAGAGAAGCCACCGAAGGGAGAACTCTACACAGCGCAACTAGAGAGTAGTCCCTGCTCGCTGCAACCCGAGGAAAGGCTGCTCAGCAATGAAGACCCAGCACAGCCAAAAATAAGCAGGTAAAATTACTTTTTTAAAAAAGGAATGTCATTTACATGAGTCCAGATTGAAGTGTAAACTTGGGCTCCTTCTATATGTGAGAGAAGAGAAGAGAACTGAAAAAGATTGGAAACTAAAGCTGAGCTATAACTATAGCCTCATCTGTGAGATAATTCACCAGTAATGAGACTACAATATTAAAACTATCTGTGGTTGTTTATGTTACACTTAGTAACATAACTAATAACTGATATTTTTCTAACTATGACTATAATTCTGGGTCTCCGTGTCTTTGTATGAAAAGGACAGAATGGTTTCTAAAGCATCTTTCCATGAAAATTATTGTGATGGTTCTGTGATGTGTGCAGGGTCTAAAATATCCCTATAATATTGGAGTTTTATTAAAGTCAAAATTTAGTTGTAAATTTGGGGAAAATGCAGCAAAATAATTTGACTCGGTTTCTATTCTCAAATGTTTTGATAAACCCAGGTCATTCTTTCCTTAGTACCAAATACAATTAACCCATTTCAAAAGCTGCTGCCCTGTCGCCTCTGCTTCCACATTTCAAGGCTGAGATGCTCAAAAGCTAAAATTACTTTAAATTCACCTATATTTAAATTTCTGCACCAAGCAATTTACAGGATCTTCGTTCCCCAACCAGGGATCAAACCCCCAGCCCACAGCAGTGAAAGCACTGAATTTTAATCACTTGACCGCCAGGGAAATTCTACCTTAAATTCATGTCATTTTTAGAATTAGTCATATAGTATATTTTAGAAAGGAAGAAGTGTGTCATAAAATTTAGGAATTTTTGCCCTTGGGATTAAATCTCTACTGCTTACCAAAATGTTAGCATGATTATTTTTTTTAAGGTTTCCTGTTGTATTGCAGTATAGCCGATTAACAATGTTGTGATAGTTTCAGATGAACAGCAAAGGGACTCAGCCATGTGTACACATGTATCCACTCTCCCTCAAACTCCCCTCCCATCCAGGCTACCACATAACATTGAGCAGAGTTCCATGTGCCATACAGCAGAGGAAATAATTTCCCATCATGTTGCATTCTGGCTTCCTATTCAGGAGTCTAAAAACCTGATCGATTTGGTTTCCTCCATGTGCCTGTGGGGCATGGGAAGTGTGAGTAGGGTTGAGGGTCTCCAGCACTGATGGCTGCCTTTGTCCTGTAGGAGCTGCATTCTCAGCAAGTTTCCTGTCTCTTCTCTACTTTCTACCAGTGAACAATCTTTAAAAAATGTAGATTATCTAATGGAAAAAAAATGGGGGCATATGGTAATAAGCTTTCCATTTTAAAATGAGATTATATAAATATAGTGTGTGTGTGTGTGTTGGTTGAAGCGAGGCAATAAATAAATAAAAAGAGGTCAAGTAACTTCACTAGTGGGCTTCCCTGGTGGCTCAGATGGTAAAGAATCTGCCTGTAATGCAGGAGTCCTGGGTTCCATCCCCAGGTCAGGGATTCCCTGAAGAAGGCCATGGCAGACCACTCCATTGTGGTATTCTTGCCTGGAGAATTACATGGACAGAGGAGTCTAGCCAGCTACAATAACCTATTCTACAATCCATGGGGTAGCAAAGAGTCAGATACAACTGAGCGGCTAACACTTTCACTTTCTCAACTTTATTACATTGTAGCCGCATCTGTCTATACCCACAGTGCATTATCTAAAGGTAAGCCCAACAAAATTTATGAGGTGGGATCTATGTTGGGGAGGGATTTGGAAACATCTATAACTCAGTGGAAGAGATGTGTGTGCTCAGGAAAAAAAAAAAAAAAAAGGTGGATTGTGAACAAAACATGGATCCAAGTAGCGCCACCATCTTTAATGTTTGCATATCATCCTCTTCAATCACTGAATGTCACGATGAAGTCCCTGCTCTGTGGGATGCTTGCCCAGTAAATACAAGATGCCCTGCCACTTCCCACATGTGCACAGTGCTCCAGCGTTGCCCAACTCTCCCTGTGTAACCTTGGCTCTCTGGTGCCCTGAATGTTTTTTAAATAGTTCTCGGCATCACTGTTTTCATTTCCATGCATTTGCACTGACACCAACCCCTGCCGTCTGCCTTTAACCCCTGCCTCCACTGAATGCGCTCTCTGTCAGATCAGAAGCGCTCACATTGTCTTCTCGGGCTCCATGGCTTTTAGCATCTGGCACTCTTGACTTCTCTCCCCAGGCTCGCTCATGTGGACTTTGGTGACACAATTCCCCTTTGTTCAGCATTTATCCTTCTGGGTCCTCCTTCTTATTCTCCTCAGTGCCTTCATATCTCAGTGCCGAAGAGAACAAAGGTTGATCCCTCAGGGAGGCCGTGCGGGCATCGTGCTGTCTCATTCTCTTCTGGTAGCCAGGCCGGCCTCTCTGAAGCATGCAGGTCACAGTGGCAGAGGGAAAAGTGAGCCCAGAAAAGAACAGAACAGCCAGTGGAGCGTCTGCCACTTCACTGCTGTCACATTTCATTGGTGGAAGCGAGTCACATGACAGAGCCTGACTCCCAGGGAATAGAATTCTCTTCCTGGGAGTGGAGGCAGAACAGCTGTTGGCAATGGAAACTACCATCTCCATGCTTTCTTTTTGTTCTCAGGCTTATGGTTGGTGTTTCCTGCCCTGAATCTTAAGTGTATGATCCTTTTGGCAGAGTTTATCCCCAGCCATGGACTGAAATCCTCCTGGAAGCTGATGAGTCAAAAATCTCTACTGAATATCTCCAAGTCTCTTCTGAATTTCATTCTGTCCAAGTTTTAGCAATCCAAGATATAAACCTTAGGGCTGTGTGGAAGAGTGAGAAAGTGGATAAGGCTGTGTCAGGGGTGAGCAGGGAGGGGATGGAATGAATTTGAAGTCACACAGTTAAAGCATTCACAGAGTATAATTGCTTTACAATGTTGTGTTAGTTTCTGCTGAATGACAAAGTGAATCAGCCATATGTGTACATATATCCCCTGCCTTCTGGACCTCCCCATCACCACCCCCATCTCTTTCCTTTAGGTCATCACAGAGCACTGAGTTGAGCTCCCTGCACTATACAGCAGCTTCCTCCTAGCTATCTATTTTACACATGGTAGTGTACATACATCAATCCCAATCGTTCAGTGCAGCACTGTTCACAATAGCCAAGCCATGGAAACAACCCAAATGTCCAATGATAGGTGAGTGGATGAAGAACGTATACTACATATACACAATGGAATATTACTCAGCCACAAAAACAAATGGAATTGGGTCATTTGTAGAGATGGAAGATTCACTTTTTAACTGTTTTCCTTTTTTTATAATACTTCTGTTTATTTGTAAAATGGTAATAAGATAATGCCTACTTTATAGGATGGTTCTGAGGACAAAGTTCATATATGAAACATGTAAAGTGCTAAGAATAATAACTGGCTTATATAACCATTTTTTACCTTAGAGTTTTAACATTTAAAGGGAGTATAGGCATTATGGAATCTATCCCTTTACTTCTACAGAAGAGAAAAACGAGGTCAAGAAAAATGCAAAGATTTGCACCAAGTTGACAGCTAGTTGGTGGGTGGATGGGTTGGCACTTAGCTTTCCCAGTGTTCTGCTCATCTGCATTTCTGGGATGCCATACTGTCATTTTTTCTATGAACCATAAAAATTCAAAGGCAAAGATGCAGACCACTGTCATGCAGTCATGGCATAGGTTTTCTTCTGATGGTTCTCCAGTGCCAGAATTTGACATGTTTCATTATAAGTGCTGCCCCACCAAGGAGTCATATGCTAGAGAGTTTGCAATCTACTGAGAGAAGCCAAGATCTTGTGGCAGGATTTGGTCTATTGGTTTAATTTGGAAAGTTGCACATAACTTCATGGTCTCCCACAAATTAGAGTTACTATAATTTCGTTCCTAAGTGTACTATGTAAAATCAAATTATATTGCATTACTCTTGTTGCAGCTATCCTTAAAAACGCACTTATTTTTTTTTCAAATCAATATCACTCTAACGAAGAAGTCAGAACTAGTCAGATACAGCCAAAGTTTCTGTTTGTCATAAACAGAGAAGAATGTCTTGAATGTAACAAGTCACTGGGTAAATCTGTTTTTGTCTGCTGTGACCAACTGTCCCTTATACCCATGTCTATAATGGATGGCATATAATTTAGGAGCAGTGGTTTGTGAAGAATGAGGCAAATGCCAAAATTGGGAGGGAAACCAAGATATTCTGTTAACCAAATACATCTTAAAATACTTTTAATTTTTCAAGAACCTACTAATCTCCACATATTTGGCTTTGCAAAGTTACAAAATCAAAATACTTTATACAAGTAAAATACATTCTTCATAGCAGAAAAAAGGTCCCTCCCCGTCCCCCGGCTTAGAATACTTAGTTTAACAATTCTGTCTTGAGATGTCAGAGAAATGTATTGGGACCCAAGACTAAGAATATGGATCTAAAAAGTTAATCAAGTGAACACTAATTGAACTATGAGAATGTGGAAGGAAAATATATGGTGCTGTTAATGTTTACTTTCTTTTCATCCCCATAGAATTAAGAATAAAAGCTATCTGTGTTTTATTGTTGTTTGTTTTTCTTGGCTGTGCCACAAGGAATTTAAGATCTTAGTCCCCCAGCCAGGGCTCAAACCTCCTGCAGTGGAAGCACCAAGTCTGGACTGTCAGGGAATTCCCTTCCCTTTTGTTTTTCTATATTTTGACTCTTCCATTCCAGGAAATCTTTTAAGCTCTTATTCCTTTGTCTCTTGTAGGCAAATAATAAATCTGATAAAAAATATTAATGAAAATAAAGCTAGACCTAATTCAACAGGCTGAATTAACTTTTAACATAATGGCACCCCACTCCAGTACTCTTGCCTGGAAAATCCCATGGATGGAGGAGCCTGGTAGGCTGCAGTCCATGGGATCGCTAAGAGTTGGACATGACTGTGCAACTTCACTTTCACTTTTCACTTTCATGTATTGGAGAAGGAAGTGGCAACTCACTCCAGTGTTCTTGCCTGGATGGGGGAGCCAGGTGGGCTGCCGTCTATGGGGTCACACAGAGTCGGACACGATGGAAGCGACTTAGTAGCAGCAGCAGCATACTTATTTTGCTTCCTTTTCTGGAAACCAATGACTAGTTATTCAAACTTCAACACAACTGGAAGAGAATTTAAATAGGGTAAAACATATGAATTCTATATATGTGTGTTTTTGGAGCCATCTTTATTTGCAGACATCTCTCTGCCTTTACAGATGATCTTTCTTTAAATCAGCTTTTCCCCCAGGAATTTCATTCCAGGCCTCTCTTAGATTAGCAGGAATTTCAACCTGTCATTTTGGGGTTTCCTGTCTACCTTTCTTTTATTTTTTAAATCCAGCTGGGCAAAACAGAGCAAAACATATAAAAGGGACCCTTCGATCTCTGGGCCATTGTGATTGGTCCAGCTGTGTCCCATGCCCAAACCCTGAAGGACTAGCATTTCTGTTGCTCTTGTGTGAGAAGGGTTAATCCTTGCAATTCAGCTGCGTGAGAAACTATTTTGAAAATCACATATTCTGATTTTCAAGGAGAGTTCTGTGTTTGACTAGTTTGTCTTTTTCATAAACACTCCACTAGATGTTTTATTTCAGAGTTCATTTCAGAAAATAAGTTGCCCTAAAACCAGTGCAAAAACCCCAAAGAGTTTCCACAGCCATTTCTCTCCAAGGAGAAAATGCAACTGGACAGCTGAGGAGACAGAAATGGGAAAGTTGAGATGAACTTGACTTTCAAGAGTGGATTTTTGTGAGGAAGAGGCAGTCCTGTGAGAACCACAGATTCAAAAGGCAGTGGATGAACCTATTTGCAGAGCATCAGTGGAGACACAGATATTGAGAACAGACTTATGGACACAGACTGGGGAAGGAGAGTGGAGAAGGAGTAGGTAGGAGGTATGGAGAGAGTAACATGGAAATAAACATTACTATATGTAAAATAGATAATCAATGGGAATTTGCTGCATGACTCAGGGAACTCAAACCAGGGTTCAGTAACAACCTAGAGGGATGGGATGGGGAGGGATGTTCAAATGGGAGGGGAAACAGCCATAAACCAATCGCTGTTTCATGTTGATATTGGTAGAAACAAACGTAAAACTGTAAAGCAATTATCCTTCAATTAAAAATATATATATTTTTAAGGCAGTGGATATGGGACAAGGTGAAGCCAGAAGGTAAAATAACAATTCTGAATGACATTTAGAAAGGCCACATTTACATTGCTAGAACCCTGGCAAGTATAAAATTGTCAGAACGCACTGACACATTTTTGCCTCGTCACACATTTGATAGTGGAAATGCTTTTCTAAAATTTTTATTTTTATCTTATTTTTTAAATTTTATATTTATTTACTTGGCTGCATTGGGTCTTCATTGCAGCATCAGGGATCTTTCCTTGTGGCGCACGGACTCCTTAGTTGTGGTACACAGGCTCAGTTGCTTCACGGCACATGTTATCTTAGTTCTTCACCCAGGGATTGAACCCACATCCCCTTACACTGCAAGGCAGATTCTTAACCACTGGACCACCAAGGAAGTGCCCTGGAAATTAATTCTATAATGTGATGCTTCTAGTCAATTTTCAGGGGTTCCTAAAATCTGTTGTTACAACCTTGCTTTGCATTTTGTTGGTCTTCTGCCATGTGGGATGAAGTGTGGCAGCCACAGGCTTGCATACGCTTGATCAGAAGTCTGCAGAGAGGATGCGATTCATCTCCCCCGGGCACAAGATGCACTGCAGAAGGCAGCCAGGGTCCTCTGCACAGCTTCCTTCAGGCGCCTGAGCACAAGAGGCGTGACAATAATTGCGTGGTGCTTTAGAAAGGAGATGTGGAACATATATATTAAGTAATGGAATAAGGTGTGTGTTAAGTCACCTCAGTCGTGTCCAACTCTTTTGCAACCCTATGGACTATCACTTGCCAGGCTCCTCTGTCCATGGGATCCTCCAGGCAAGATAATGGAGTGGGTTGCCATGTCCTCCTCCAGGGGATCTTCCTGACCCAGGGATCAAAATTGTGTCTCATATTGCCTGCATTGGCAGGTGGGCTCTTTACCACTAGTGCCACCTGGGAAGCCCCAGTGGAATACTACTCAGCCACAGAAAAGAATGAAATAATGCCACTTGCAGCAGCATGGATGGGCCTAGAGATTGTCATACTGAATGAAGTAAGTCAGAGAAAGACAAATATCATATAATATTGCTTATATGCAGAATCTAAAAAAAATGGTACGAGGAACTTATCTACAAAACAGAAGTACGGTCACAGGTGTAGAAAACAAAGCTATTGTTATCAAGGAGGAAAAGAAGGAAGGGATAAATTGGGAGATTGGGATATACACACTTCTAGACATAAAACAAATAACTAACTAATAGGGACCTACTGTCTAACACAGGAACTCTACTCAATATTCTGTAATGACCTGAGCAGGAAAAGAATCTAAAGAGTGGATACATGTATATGTACAACTGTTTCAGTTTGCTGTACAGCAGAAACTAACACAACATTGTAAGTCAATTATACTCCAATAAAAATAAATATTAAAAAAATAAAAAAACAGCAACGTTCTCTGGAATAAATAAATGAAAACAAAGGGAAAATATAAATAAAGTAAATGTCATAAACAAGCATCTCCAGCTCCTGGTTGAGGGATGTCCTGGAACCACCTCCTCACTCATTTGTTCTCATGCTTTCTGGGGTCCTAAGAACTGAGCTGCGTCATTAGTGATGGCAGTGATGACTACAGGAGCTAATCCAGCAAGCCTATAGGCAATATATTGGGAACAGAATCAGATTTCTATTTAGAAAAATATATATATTGGGGCCCAATATTGCACCTGGTTAAAGCCATGGAGTTGGAAAAGTCCATGGCTATTCCAGACCAACTGTTATGTTAGTACCTTTCACATGAATCCACCTCTTTCCATTCTCACTGTTTCCACTCACGAACCATAATAAACTTTCCCCCAGATTAACATGGTGGCCTCTTCATAATTCCTTAATTCTCCAGGAAGAAGTCAGTGTGGCTTCCCTAGCATCTGTTCAGGGTGGTTTCCCTCCCTCTCTAATCAAATCCAACCAATCTTGATCTGACTCCTGCCTTGCCTCTAGATTTTGCCTCCTCCTCATTATGCCCCAGTTAAATGGATCTTTTGGCTCCAAGTCTGAATGACCTTGAAGCCTAGAACTATAATTTTAAATACCCACAGGATCTTTTTTTCCCCAGAACTCTTACAGGCATCTTTTTGTTGTTGCTGTTATTGTCAACATTGTTTTAAATGTAGTAAATATATTGTTTTATTGTAGTAAATATATTTAGTATGTAATCCCCTGTCTAAAAGTGTTAAATACCTGAGGCATCTTAAAATTACATAGTCCAAATTGAGGTCTTTATTTTCCCACCAGACCTGCACTATTTCTATCTGCTTTATCCATTCATCATCTTATTCCCTGAGTCTCTGAAGCTGTAAACTTCAAATTTAGTCTTGAAAAACTCATCTTCACCCAGTCAGCCATCAAATTCCCTCAATTTTACCCATAAAGAGTCTTGAGCCCATTTATTTCACGTTTTTAAATTTTTTTATTTTGCATCTGTCTTCCAATTCATCTGCAATTTGTTTGAAGACAGGACTATCAGGCACCCAGATCCACCCCTCATTCTAATGTAAACTCAATCAACAGTTGCTAGGAGGCTCTAGACAAGCATCAAGAGAAGACTTGGTGGCACTCTTTCTTTGTGATTCATCAGTGGCCGATTGTTTTCTTTTATGGGATATGAGCCGTAGCCATACAGTGTGAGCCTCCTGACCCAACCTTGTTCCTATCACAAAGTAGGCAGTATAGCAATATTTTGAATGACAAAGGAATTTGGAATTTCCTAATCATAAATCATTAGGCTTCCCTGGTGGCTCAGATGGTGAAGAATCTGCCCGCAATACAGGAGACTTCTGTTTAAACCCTGGGTTGGGAGGATCCCCTTGAGAAGCGCATGGCAACCCTTTCCAGTATTCCTGCCTAAGAAATCCCATGGGCAGAGAAGCCCAGCAGGCTACAGGCCATGGAGTCACAGTCAGAAATGACTGAGCAACTAATACACACATAATCACAGATTATTAGGTTTATTCTTTACTGAAACACATGAATTATTTTTTTATTTAGGAAGTAATAAGCTCTGAGTTTCCATCATCAATAAGCCAAAAATCAAACTTTAAAGCCAATACTATAAAGAAACATCCATGATATTGTCAACTAAAATCCTTTACAAAATAACATCCATATTATAATATTTTATAAAATTAAAGGCTTATTCCTGGGTGTAGGTAAAGAGATATTGTTTAGTTGCTAAGACATGTCCGACTCTTTTGTGACCCCATGGACTCTGTAGCCTGCCAGGCTCCCCTATCCACGGGATTCTCCAGGCAAGAATACTGGAGTGGGTTGCCATTTCCTTCTCCAGGGGCTCTTCCCGACCTGGGGATCCAACCCACGACTCCTGCTTGGTGGATTGTTTACGACTGATCCACCTGGGAAACCCTAAAGAGGTCTGTAAGTCCTGAGATTTCTGTACACCTTTAACCCACAAAGCCAAAGTTACATGAAATTTGTGTATGCTGTTCAGAATAGACACATAACCTCTACGTTGCCACCACTTCCAACACTCTCTACCACTCAGTGTTTTGTACACAGTATTTCCACATTATGTTTTTAAAATCTATTGTACTTTATTAATTTTTATTTTTATTACCTTGTTAATTTTAATATTTGAATGACTGGTCAAAGTATTAGCAGCCATTATCTTTTTGTTGTATAATTTTATTTTATAGTTTTTGAGTGGGAATACATTTCTTCATTTAAAAAATTTATAACAAGTACATACTGTTTTTCTGCAACTAATAATGCTTTAAAATATATATTGTATCCCTTTAGTTAGTAACACACTTGGCAAACTCCTGAAAGATCTCTTTTTTTGCCCATTACTCTTTGTAATGGAAAAGAGGCAGAGTTGATGATTGTCCAATATTTTAAGCAGTGTTCTTTCATCAGGAGTGTGAATGGTTGGTAGTTTAACAGCAGAGTAAAGGATGAAGTTGGGAATTGAGTGTTACATGTGAGTGGCAGGGAAGATAGGTATGTCTGTGTTTGTGTTCCGATGGGATTGGGGGAATTTGTGATGCATAAAAGAGTGAGAATGAAAGAAAATAAAAGTGTTGACAAGTGTTTTTCCTTTTCTGAAATTCCAATGATACTGACACCCTAGTCTGAGCAAGTAACACTTATATTAAAAACAGAAAAGAGAACTGAAGAATAAACCAAATTTGTCTAGCTAAACTAAATCAGCTTATAGGACAGGATAGAAAAATTTGTCAACATCATGGAATTTTTCTTTCTCTACACTTGTAGAAAAGTTGATTTAATGATAAGGACATAAAATATTGCCCTACATGGCAAGGTAAGTCTGAAAACACACACACACACACACACAGGTAAAATGAAGATTTTTTTTTAAACACAGTAATGATAGGAGAATTTATCTAATTTGCAAACAAAATTTGTAACTATTCTTGTTACTAAATAAAGGAATTTCTTGCCTGGGTTCTCACAAAGGACTATGTGAGATTGTAGGAAATTCTTTCCAATGTCCTGGTCTCCTACCAAATTTTTTAAAATCTTAAAAAAAAAAAAGAAAGAGAAGATATTACTGTCTTCATTTTGTAGATGAAAATACTTCAAAAATCTAAAGACTTTATAAGAATTATAGAACTTCTAAGTACCAAAAGCTTCAACCCTGCTTTTTTGGCATCACAACCAAACAAATCACAATTCTTAGCACTTTCTCCTAAGAGACTGGAGTACTCTAGGTGTTTTTGGGGTGTATTTATTTTTCTCAGGAATTGAAAACTTTTACTGCTGCTAAGTTTTAAGCATTTCTAGCACTGTGAGTCCTGAAGATAATAATGATGTTTTTCAATTCCAATCTATACTGTTGCTTTTAAATGATAAAATAATTAATTGGAAGAGAATCGCTGAGCTAAGGGTCCTGTTGCAGGATGATTTTTTTTTTTCAAGGAAAGCACTGCCAGCAATAGTTGATAATTGCCTAGTGGGAAAGTGGATCTGATTAGTACCTTCCAAAGGGCTGATCAATTCTGCATAACTCATATAAGCTGTGGAATCTGTAGATGAAATGTAGTGACTGAGGATAGGTGAGCATTCAGATATAACATCTTGAGTTAGTTACATCTTAACAGAAACCGAGTCCTAATGTTCCCTATGGGGGACTGTGAAGTATTTTGTGCAGGTAGTGGTCTCCTCACCTTTTTCCAGGCCACTACAGCTTAATGGCCCCCAAACTACCCCAGGATGGGCTGCCAAACTGCACTTTCAAGTGTGTTTACAGCTCCAGTATTGATTCCTTGAGCCCGTCCAACTACCCCTTGCAATAAACAACCCTGCCAGAGCCTCCACTATTGGAAAGCAGGAATGCATTATTTAACAGTAGCTAATCAATATAAAACAAGCCTCCCCTTTGTTACGACCGTGCTATTGATAGACTGCTTCTCTGTTTTAATTTTTTATTATTTTGCATTGATTTCTGAAACTCCATTCTGAAGCTTACTTTTTTTCCATCAGGAACTGTGAGCTGAGTCCTACCTGACTAGAAATCTAACATCCTTTTTGAATCACAAATTACCCAACTTAATGAAGAAACAATTAGCTGAGAGTTTTTAAAAATCATTCAACTCTCCTCTAATCAATTTTAATGAGTGTGACACATTAAATGCAGGATGTAGGGGGAGGATACATATAGAAAAATCTGAAAAGACAGATTTTTTTTTTTTTGCTACTGTGTGTGTTCTAGGGAAAAAGGTCTCAGATTTTCCCATTTAGCCTGAGTGAACGTGGGAGAAACTTGGGCGTGGAAGGACCATTCATACCAGTGGGAATCTGACCTCTAAGTCGTGTTCCATGAATGGAAGAATAGGACTCTTAGGGCATTTTTTCTTTCTTACTTCATTCCTTTTTAAATCTTAGATGAGTTGTCTAGAATAAAACATTCATGGCAGCTCCATTAGCCACTACTGTACCTGAACCATAATCAGCCAAATGTAAGCTAACATCTTACCGTCTATCTATGTAAACAGAGTGAGGGAGGTGATCAGGTATGAGGGGAGCATGGGTACACGTGGACTGGGCAGCAGGGTGAAGTGGCCTGAAAGTAAACAGAGATACTGACTGGTCCACTAACTTACTGTAGTGTTTTTAATTATCCTTTTGGCCTTTTATATTGAGTTTAGCCAAAAAGTTCATTTGGGTTTTTCTGTAACATTTTACTGAATCACTTCAGTTCAGTCGCTCAGTCGTGTCCGACTCTCTGCAACCGCATGAATTGCAGCACGGCAGGCCTCCCTGTCCAACACCAGCTCCCGGAGTTCCCTCAAACTCACCACCATCGAGTCAGTGATGCCATCCAACCATCTCATCCTCTGTCGTCCCCTTCTCCTCCTGCCCCCAATCCCTCCCAGCATCAGAGTCTTTTCCAATGAGAAGATGCAATAAATGAATAACAGTAAAATAAAGCTGGATTTCTAGACAACTCATGGAAGTAGAAGATTTATTTGCTAACAGTATTTCTTTTTGGCTAGCTATACCCATCAATAGGTGTTTGTTCTTTAATATGCATTTTCTCATTAGCAAAGAAATTCAAATTTTTCCCCAAAATTTTCAAAAATACATGAGTAGAAAGAAAATACTAATTGCCCCTACTCCTGCTTATCAGGTAACAAGTAAGTTGTTAAATTTTATTATGCGTGGCCTGCCACTCACTCACTCCATCTCTTTTTCTCTCTCCATCTAGAATTAATCCATGTGACTTGGCTTGAAAATGATGCTGACTATTATGCCCAGCCCCGACAGAATGTTGTTCAACATAACAGAAGCCAGGTTATGAATTATTTTAGTGGTGTTTTCTTTTTGTCACCGTTATTTTAAAAGACACTGTGTCATACACAGTGTCATACGACACTAATAGTCAATTGCAAGTCTGCTGTGTTTGGTTACATTTCATTTACTGAGGGGCTGAATGTTGTCAATATTTACTCACCAGTATAGGGTCATGAATTCCAAAGTCAAATTATTAAATATAAAGAATAAAAACAAGCCAGAGATGGAAGTGTGAGCTCTGGGTAATTGGAAACAGGAAGCCAGGAGATCAGAAGCAGGTGGGCTTAGGAACCAGGAGAACTGAAACTCACAAATCAAAATCAGCCATGAAACGAGAAATCAAAAGGTCCTCGGAAAAGGAAAAAGTCAGAGTGGAGATTTCCAGTTGGCCCTATCCTGTCTGTATCCCAATCTTCATTCACCAAGAGTCACCATCCACTGAGCACTAAACAGATTCCCAGCATTAGCGTTGGCTTCAGCAAAATGAACCCACATTTATGTGTGGCTCCAGGAAAGTACACAGAGCTTTAAGATTTGACTTAAATCTGACATTGACTCAAATGTACACATTCCACCCTCGTTTTGTTTTTCTTCTTTTTAACTTTTTATATTGGAGTTTATATAGTTGATTGATGACGTTGTTAGTTTCAGGTTACAACAAATTGATTCAGTTATACATATACATGTATCTATTCTTTTTCAAAATCTTTTCCCAATTAGGTTGTCACATAATATTGAGCAGAATAGTAGAAATTAAAAAACAAATAAGAAGGGACTTTCCTGGTGGTCCAGTGGTTAAGAATCGGCCTTGCAATTCAGGGGATTCGGGTTCAACCCTGGTTGGGGAACTAAGATGCCACATGCAAAGAGCAACTAAGCCCACGCACTGCAACTACTGAGCCCGAGAGCCACAACTAAAGAGTCCATGCACTGCAACGAAGATCCCGAGTGCCACAACTGAGACCCAATGCTGCCAAATAAGTAAATATTAAAGAAAGAAAGTAACAAATGGGACCTAATTAAACTCAAAAGCTTTTGCACAGCAGAGGCAACCACAATTGAAACGAAAAGACAACCCACAGAATGGGAGAAAATATTTGCAAATGACATGACTGACGAGGGATTAGTCTTCAAAATTTACAAGCAGCTCATGTAGTTTAATGTCATCAAAGCATTCACTCTTGTTTTTAACTCTTAGTCTTTGAAAAATGGACAACGTCCTCTATGTTTGTGGCTATCTCACTGTAAGCTATCTTACATCCTATGGGAATGAGGCTCAGTGAGGAAAACCTGAGAGAAATCAGCTTCAGTACATGAGGAGATAGATTTGGTTCACAAAGACATGAGAGTCTTGTGGGCGAAGAACCTCTAGGAAGTGCTACACAATGGGAACGAAGTGAAGGAGTTGTGCCCTGTGAGTCTAACCTCGTTGGGTCACCCAAAGATGCCCAATGGTAATCATTGTAAACTAGCCCCCTGGAGGGAGAACTTGGCCATTTGCTTTTCGTTTATGGAGGGGCTTTAACAAATTTTCAGCTTCCCTGGTAGCTCAGTTGGTAAAGAACTCACCTGCAAAGCAGGAGACCTTGGTTTGATTCCTGAGTCAGGAAGATGCCCTGGAGAAGGGATAGTTACCCATTCCAGTATTCTTGGGCTTCCCTAGTGGCTCAGCTGGTAAAGAATCCACCTGCAATGTGGGAGACCTGGGTTTGATCCCTGAGTGGGAAGATACTCTGGAGAAGGGAAAGGCTACCCACTCCAGTACTCTGGCCTGGAGAATTCCATGAACTGTATAGTCCATGGGTCACAAATAGCTGGACCTAATTGAGTGAGTTTCACTATAACAAATTTAGTTACTTAAAGAATTTCAACAACATTTCTATTTATTCATTGAGAGAACTAACACAAAAATTAGAAATGTAAGCAATTAGAAACACAATGCTTCTAACATCGAATTAATCATCAGAGGTTAATGCCAGGTTTAACAGACCTGAACAGGATACTTCAACTTAGGAAAAACTCTGAAAATACTTTGATTTAGGAAGATACTGAGATCCCAGTGAACTTAAATTGTCCAAAGTCAGTTAGAAATTGCCGGGGGCAGGATTTTGATGCAGCTATGAGCATTTCCAAAAGGAGGCTCTTTCTACATCTCAGGAAACAAGCTACTCTCTACTGTTCATGACTTCTGTTCTTAGGTCTCTCAGTATTTACCACTTTCCAGGTGGTGCTGGTGGCACAGAACATGGGGTTCAATCCCTGGGTCTGGAAGATCCCCCTGAGGAGGAAATGGCTATCCACTCCAGTATTCTCGCCTAGGGAAGAGCTTGGCAGGCTACAATCCACGGGATTGCACAGAGTCAGACACGACTTTAGTGACTGAGCCCAGCATTCAAAGCACTTACAATGATAGACTTTTCATATGTTTGTGGCCTCAGACTGTGAGCTCATACCAGGGATGGCTCTTCTGCTTCCTTTTTTCTTCACAAACAAGATCCTTAAGAAAGTTTGTTGACTGAAAAAAAAAAAAATTATGACATGTATAAACCCCAAAGGACATGTCTTGGGTTCTAATAAATTTCTGCACCCCCAGTTCAGTTCAGTTCAGTTCAGCCACTCAGTCATGTCTGACTCTTCGCGACCCCATGGACTGAAGCACACCAGGCTTCCCTGTCCATCACCAACTCCCGGAGCTTGCTCAAACTCATGTCCATCAAGTCAGTGATGCCAATCAAGCATCTTATTCTCTGTCATCCCCTTCTCCTCCTTCCTTCAATCTTTCCCAGCATCAGGGTCTTTTCCAATGAGTCAGTTCTTCACATTAGGTGGCCAAAGTATTGGAGCTTCAGCTTTAGCATCAGTCCTTCCAGTGAATGTTCATGATTGATTTCTTTTAGGATTGACTAGTTGGATCTCCTTGCAGTCCAAGGGACTCTGAAGAGTCTTCTCCAACACCACAATTCAAAAGCATCAATTCTTCAGTGCTCTTTATAGTCCAACTCTCACATCCATACATGACTACTGGAATGCACCCCTACAAAGGGGGAAAAGTTTCTCCTGATGGACAGAATCAGAAAAGATAGCTAAAGAACTTTTAATCCTGTTCATACACTAGACTCTCCAGTAAGGCTTATCTGCATGAAATCCTAACAAGACATTTAAGGGTAATTACTGGTATTTTTTTTTCTCATTTTAAAGATGTAGATGTGAAAGAGAACCAGGTAAGTTTGACTCTAAAAAAACCACCAGCCCTTAACCACTATGCCTTATGGCTGCATTGAGAAGGTTTTAAGGCTAGAATATTTTTCATATTTTTGACATGCTGCGTGGCGTGTAGGATCTTAGTTTCCTGATCAAGGATGGAATCCAAGTCAGGCACTTTTGAAGGGTGGAGTCTTACCCTCTGGACTACCAGGGAAGTTTCTTAAGGCAAGAGTTGAATTGAAATATAGTCTTAATGGCTCATCAGATTCTGCACAAACTGAATTGAAGAAAGTAGATTCTGATACAGCTAAAGGAAAAGTAGGAAGACATGTGTACCAGAAACATGGTTGATTCATGTAAGGACAGACAATATCTGCTAACAGAGGCAGGAGAACATGGTTATGACTCGCATGCTCTGCCATCTTGACTATGAATTTGCCTCTCAGCCCGGCCAATTACTGTTTAACTCTTTGCAAGTGACATGACCTCTCTGTGCTGTTTGTCAACTTCATGGATTTTCTTTTAATGAGGATTAATATATATGGATGTATACAGAAGGACTGTATCTAGTATATGGTTAGCACTACTTGAGTCTGACCATTTATTTTTTATTAGTAGTGTTAGTAAAACTACTAATAATAATGTTACTCATTCAAATTTATAGGTGTTGATGTCTTCATCAAAAAAACTTGTCTCATTTTTTTTACATTTTATATATCTTATATTTAAACTTCTCTTGAGTTTCTAGGGCTTAGAGTCAATGCATTCTAGATGTGAAAACCTCTTAAGATCATCTATTTTAGGGTTCTCCTTTCAGTATGAGAACATCAGGCAAACAGGTGAGCAACTGGGCTGCAGCCACAGAACTTGGCTCAGTGTGTGGTGATGGCAAAGGGACAAGTGGTAAATGTACATCACACAGAGAGCAAACCAAATCTCTAGCAGTGACAGATGCTTCATTTTTCTTGAAAAGCTCTGATTTCAAATATCTGTTCAGTTGTAAGCCTGGCTGTCATGCCCTATGTCTGAATTTCCAGGTGATCGCCAGCATCTTTAAAATTAATTTTCAAAGTTGCTATTTTTGCTTCCCCTCCACCATCAGTTATATCCTACAGTAGAGCAGTTTTGATGAACATCCTGGGTCAGTTAAGTTCATTCGATTGAAATGGCCTGACCCAGGCAGTTAAGGTTTGAATAGGTCTGCGTGTAGTACCGGGGTTAATTTCCAATGACATCATTGACACTGGGAAGGAAATCTTCCCAGAGCTCTCAGACTTAACCTCACAAAGGGTCTGGACAACAGCTTTGCTCAATGAGTTATCACTTGGCTGTCTCTCATGTCCCCTTCCCCAAGGTGTCATCCTGAAAGGACATCCTTTTTTTTGTATATGCACATCTATAAGTTGTTTGGAGTTCTACACATATGTGTATAAATATATAAGTACACCCTTGTGTAGTCTGTTTCTAAGGGGCTCAACTTTTCTTTTTCACAGGTCATAAAAATTAAATCATGTTTATCAACAGCCATTAGATTTTTTTGAAGCCTCAGTGTATTCCTCCTTTTGTATATCATAATTTAACTCATGGAGTGTGTTCGGTAACCTATTTTTATTTTAAATGTCTGAAGTCTGTGTCATGCCATATAGCAGAAAATATTGCAACATTGTAAAGCAACTATACTCCAAGAAAACGTTTAAAAAATAAAAAAGTCTAACCAGATAGACACAGCTAAATGTTCACTAAAATACTCAGCCAGGAAGTGAGAGGTATTTGTCAATGCATATATTATGGAAAGACAGGATGTATTAGTTAATTCCCTCAAACTGCTTCATGGATATATGGCTCTTGAATCTAAGAACACTAGCCAAAAACCAAAAGCAGATTGTCAAGTGGATGAAGCCCCACACATCTTCCTCACTGGCTGTCACCATCTTCACTGATGTCAGGATTCCTTGTTGCACGGGAGAGACAGATCTTAGGAAACAAAGATAGCAACAATTTCACTCTCTATATACATTTACCTTCTCTACTTCCTGCCAAGAGTAGAAAAAGGTAATTAATATCCCTTTTCTTTCTCCTAAAACTAAACTTTCAAATGAAAATATATATTTCCTTTCTTGAAATCATGATTTTTTGGCTCTTTTTAGCTGTTGGAAATCGTGTATTCCTTTAAGAGTGTAGATTTAGGACATCTCTATAACCAAATGTTATTGGCAGGTGCCATCATAATTAAGGCAATTACAGAATATGCCATGAACAGAAAAACATTCTCCAAAAAATATATTTCCCGAGCCCTGGTTGTAACCTAAAGCATATACAATCATATTTTGGAAATAACTAGAGTTGACTGTGATGTGATTTTGTTTCAGAATAATACACCCCAACAGAACCTTAAGAAACTGGAATGTCTTATGCTATGGAACATGTTGAGCTTTGCATGCATGGCTAATTGGCTGGTAGTTATGCACAAGGACCAGAGTTTTGGATTCTTTGGAAGAAATCTATCTACTTGCACATGCCCTTGAATTCATATTCAACTTCCTTTGGGGAGTTTGTGTATTTCACAGGCATTTTAAATTCTCTTCCCCAATTTCTTTTCTCAAAATGTTTTTACAGAATCAGCAGGGCATCCATCCCCCTAAAACACAAAGGGACCATGAGGCGTGTGACTCATCCAGGGTCACCAGGCGAACTGTGGACAAAAGGAAGAGGAGGACTGGATAGCTGAGGTCAGAACACAAGACCATTCTGCTTTCTCTTACCCACAAGAGAAAGTGTTTCAACAGATTTAATAATAACATTTGACCTAAAAGCACTAATATAATCCTCTATAGCCAGGGAAGAGCACACTGAATGTAAAACTGGCTTATAATAAACTAATTATTTCAACTCCATTTCCCAGTCTTTGCTTTTATAATGGAGAAAGCACTAATAAACAGTAAAATTACAAAAGTGGACAAGAGGAAGGAAATACAGAACTCAAGTCAGTGTGAATAAGGCATGTGACTAACCAGAAAGGTGGCTGAGGTTAGAAGCAAAGACAGGGTATTAAATAAAAGACACAGTAAATAAAATGTCTATTTCAAAGCTATTTCCTTACTTATAGAGGCTGAATTTGAACAAATTAATCTCCTCTAACTTACATCCTTTTTAGAGTCAGTTGGCATTCCATATCTGGGAGCATCAGAGACCCCTGTGAATCTGAGCACTATGGTTCCACTGCAGGCTTTGTAGACTGGTGGCTCCAAACAAGATTTCAGTCTTTGCCTTGCTCTGAAAACTTCCTTTTTTTCACCAGCGTTACTGCGCTTGCCAAGAGTGACATAACCTTGAAATTATTTGTTACATTTTCCAGTGAACAAACCCAGCTTGTTAAGGAAATGGGCAGCCTATATCATTAGCAAAGAGGACAATAGTGGACTCAGAATTCAGCCTCGACTGGTGGGCCCGGAGTATTCGATGTTTCTGGGAAATCTCTCAGATTTTAGAAACAATTCAGCATTCTAACTGTGCTGCTAGGGGTGGGCCGGCCTCTGGAGGTTGTTAGGGAAGCAACACCACGTGAGAGCCGAGGCTCACATGGTCCTCAATACATTCCTGTCCAGGGAACATGGACACTCATTTTAATTGCACTTCTCATCTATTAGTGGTCTTTCTCTAAACTGGCTTTGTTGGCAGTGAAAAAAAAATCTTGACAGCAACTCTTACTGATTTTTTTTTCTGATTATAAAATTAATACACCCCTACAGTAGATAATTTAAAAGTACCCTCAAGAATTAAGTAGGAAACCAAATCACCATCTCACCAGCCAAAAATACAGCAGTGAACACACACATGTGCATGTAATTCTCCAAGTTAGAAGTAATGATCGTACAGTCTATGTGGTCTGATTCAGGATCATAGGAATATTTATATAATAACACAATACTTACTGGCTTCACAATATTTACTGTTTAAACAGGAGAACCAATCCATTCATAATCTCTCTATATAGATGAGTAATGTGATAAGTGGCAAACATTCATCTAAGAGATACCATCATGGAAAATCTTGATTTGGAGAGGATTCCATGTGTGGAATTGACCTAAAGAAAGTAGGCACTTTCTGTTTTTCTTTTAAAATGGATATTCTACTGTAGCTTTTGATGCAAATTTAATTTTTAAGAAGGTTGTATTTGCCTGTTTCCTATTGAGAAAACTATAGAGAAAGGCACATTTGGGAAACTCTTCCTTCCATTTTTATCTCTGCCCATCTCATTATACCTTCTGCCCAGAAAATAAATCACCTTTATCAGTTTTGCATATAGTTTTAAAGTTTTTTCTTTATATAAAGATAAATACATATGAGTATATTTACTTATTTTCTACCAGCTTTACATTAATAGTGGCTTCAGTTCAGTTCAGTTCAGTTGCTCAGTCGTGTCCGACTCTTTGTGACCCCATGAATCGCAGCACACCAGGCCTCCCTGTTCATCACCATCTCCCGGAGTTCACTCAGGCTCACATCCATCGAGTCCGTGATGCCATCCAGCCATCTCATCCTCTGTCGTCCCCTTCTCATCCTGCCCCCAATCCCTCCCAGCATCAGTCTTTTCCAGTGAGTCAACTCTTCTCATGAGGTGGCCAAAGTACTGGAGTTTCAGCTTCAGCATCATTCCTTCCAAAGAAATCCCAGGGTTGATCTCCTTCAGAATGGACTGGTTGGATCTCCTTGCCATCCAAGGGACTCTCAAGAGTCTTCTCCAACACCACAGTTCAAAAGCATCAATTCTTCGGCGCTCAGCCTTCTTCA
>SJYQ01005990.1:457232-493473 GCA_006410935.1 Redunca redunca | reverse complement strand
CAAAAAAAAAAAAAAAAAAAAAACAGATCTTGCTGCCATGATAATCTTGTGCCAATGCTATCTTGTACTTTTGTAGCTATACATTTAGGATAAAGTCCCTGAGTGGGATTTCTGGATCATGGAGTAAATTCATTTGTAATTTTGAAAGATATGATCTTTCATAAGGATTTTTAACACTTTGCAATACTACTGGCTTCCATGACTTCCCTGGTGGCTCAGACGGTGTGATGTCTATCTACAATGCAGGAGACCCGGGTTCAGTCCCTGGGTTGGGAAGATCTCCTGGAGAAGGAAATGGCAACCCATTCCAGTATTCTTGCCTGGAAAATCCATTGGACGGAGGAACCTGATAGGCTACAGTCCATGGGGTCGCAAAGAGTCGGACACGACTGGGTGACTTCACTTTCTAACTTTCTAATACTACTGGCAATGGGAGTGTCTGCTTTTGTTCATCTTGCTAACATTCAGTGTTATCAAACATTTAAACTTTTGTGAATCTGATAAGTGAGAAATTATAACTCACTGTAGTTTCAGTTTGCATTACACTTTTAAAAGAGATTGAACATCTGTTTTACAAGTTCCCAGATGTTGTGTTCTTTCTCTACAAAATCAGTCATTCTCATCTCTGCAGATTTTTCTATTGGGTTCTTCCTCATCTCAGTTTTTAGAGCTCATTATATATTAGAGAAATTAACTCTTTATAATAGGAAGTTGCAATTTTTTAAAATTTCCTCTTTTTATTTACTTATAGTATTTGTTTTGAAGTATGGGGGAGCTTTTTGCTTTGTTTTCTGTGTTGTTGTATTTTGTGTATGCCTTGAATCTTTATGTGATCAAATTTATCAGTCTGTTTTCCCCAGAGCCTAAATTCAATTTCAACCAAAATTCTATCCAGTAGAATATGTTAAATATTTTAACATTTTCTCTTTCCTAAAGTATCCACTTAGAATAAGACACTTTTGATGAAAGATAATGCTGTCTCATCCCAGAGAGAAGCATTACAAATCTCTAATTTATTTAAAATTTAATATCATATTTCCTCTTAAATGGAAGTGTTAACACTACAAACCCTTGGTATTTGACTATTTCAGTGTCTTATCCTACAGATAACAGTTCTAGGTCTTCTATAATCATGAACATTTTATGAATTTATATGCTTTTGCATTATGGAGATATAGATCTTAGTATCAATTCCAAATCATCTAAAATAGCTCCCTTGGAAGAGGAATAGAACTCAGAATTTCTGATATTGAATTAACTGCAGAAAACCATCTGAGGATATACATGGAGAAATGGCTCATGTGTTCATAGAAGAAAGGCTAACATTATTAAAGTGATAATCCTCTACACTAGTTTAATGCTTGAATCATTTTATCTTCAGCTTACAACTGGTGGTACCCTGAGTTTTGTTACAGCATGTAACCTTCCATCTGCTCTGGGCAGGTGGCACAGTCGTGTGCGTTGTGTGTAATGACAATCACAAAGTTTGCTTATTCGGCATTGGCTGCCTTAGGTTAAAGTCTGAACCTTTCTTAAGCTCTGCACGTCAGGGGTGTTTAGGACAATTCAATCATTTATTTAGCCAGTACTGATACTGCTCTCTGGCAGGTGGATTCAGAGCTAAGCTCCAAGGCTCCAGCTCTAATTGGAGAAATCTCTGATAAATTCCCACAGCATTCCATTTGGATACATATTGTGTTCTGTTATGGATGTTCTCTGCCCTGTTCCCACCCATAACAAGTCTGCTGGTATAAGCCTGTCCTACAAACTGCTGTGGTGGACAGTATATCTTTGTATTGATTTGATGGAGCTGGGTTTTTCTTTCCTAGTCTCAGTGGAGATATAATAGACAAGGCAAAGTGGTGATAAATTCTCATGGTAAGCCAAGCTGTATTTTCTCGCTACATGAGAAGAAAACACTCATCCTAAAAGCGGTTTGTTCTCCATTTTAAATTACTCAAAGAAAGCCTTTTTACCCAGATGCTACCCCCTGGGTCTCCTTTGTCACCTCAAGCAGCCTAACTCACCCTTTCCCCCCCACACACACAAACCCTTCATTAAGTCTTTATGACTTGTGAAAGATTTCCACTAACGTGAAACTGTTCTATAGATACTGTGTTGGCCAAAAAGTTTGTCGATTTTTCCATAAGATGTTATGGACACTTCACGATGGTTGGCAAACATTAACTCCAGCCATTGCTTATTCTGTTCTTTTTACTGCCTTGACAGATCTATTGACTCATTCACCACTGTATTCATCAAGTAAACCTTTGCTTTGTATGGGCTATGGGCCAGGCATTGGGCAGGTTCTGTGACTACCTGGAAAATAAGACAGCTCCCACTTGGTCACTGAGGAAAACACCCCACAGGAAATGTGAATATGACCCCAGGGCAGTTCAGAAAGGTGGATGGTCTTTCTTCAAAGTCATGTTATATTATTGGATTGAAGTCATTTGCTCCAGAGTAATTTGCTTGATTATTCTGTAATCATTAGAAAAGAACCAAAATAACAGCCTCAGCCAGTGAATGGGGATCCAACATGGATTGCTGCCCCTGGAGAAGCCCCTGGGCCTTTCTGACGTGGCTCTAGGTGGCTGCAGGAGTGACTTTTCCCCCTGCCCTGCTGGGAATTCTTTCAACTGTCACATGCATGCTTCCTAAAACATGGTCACATTTTTATCTCTGCTTTTATATGCTTGACTTTCTCTTCCTAAGATGCCTGGATTGCTTGTTCTTGCCTGTGTTCATTTTGTATCTTATTTGACAGTATTGTGTGGTGTACTTGGTCTTAGGTGCTCATGAGTAAGGCATCGGGTTAATCACGCCCTGGTTTCAGTCTTGATTCTATCACTAGCCATGTGACTTTGGGTAACAACACTAAAGGGACTTTTTCTCCATTATATTATTGATCTATTATATTAACATTAATAATCACAATTATAGTCTTTTTTGTTACTAAGGAGATAATCTGTTCAAGGTGATGGGTGCTTTGTCTATATTCACTCATTCTCATAATGTTGTCTTTTTTTTTTTTTTTGCAGCACCACACACACTGTGGGATCTTAGTTCCCTGACCAGGCATCAAACCCATGCCTTGGTCAGTGAGAGCTCTGAGTCCTAACTATTGGACTGCCAGAGGAGTCCCTCATGATGCCATCTTTTGATAAAAATGACACATTAGCTTCTATCATTGAGAGTATAGAATATGCCCTGCTGGGCTAGGAAAGAATCCATCTACAATGCAAGAGAACCGGGTTTAATCTCTGGGTTGGGAAGATCCCTTGGAGAAGGGAATGGCTACCCACTCCAGTATTCTTGCCTGGAGAATTCCATGGACAGAGGAGCTTGGTGGATTACAGTCCATGGGGTCACAAAGAGTTGGACACAATTGAGCAACTAACACACTTTCAAACATTCCACATACCTTCTTTCATTTAAGACTCACAACAGTCTCATGAAAGGGATGCTCTAATTGACTTCATGGTATGCAGGAAAAGTTGGGAGCATCGAGCCTTCAAATTATTTTCTTTAAGTTGCATACGTAGCAAGAAAGTCCAATGAAAACCCAGGTGTATCTGATACTAGAGTGAGCCCAATTTCACAAAAAGTATTTTTATTCATTAAAGTAATATCCATGTCTGTAGAAATATTAGAAGAGTGAAGATGAGAATAAGATGAAAATTAAAAGCCTTCATGCTCAGTTTCCTTCCCCAGAGGTAGACTGTCAGCTAGAAATTCTATGAGCTTGGATGAGCATCCACCTTCCCCACCCTCATCCTATACACAGTACATATCACCTATGAGCTCATGATTCACTAACAGTGTTGAAGAACCTACCTTTTTTCCCACTTAATGTTATCTCCAAGTTATGTGTGTGTGTGGCAATGCACTCCAGTATTCTTGCCTGGAGAATCCCAGGGATGAGGGAGCCTGGTGGGCTGCCGTCTATGGGGTCGCACAGAGTCGGACACGACTGAAGTGACTTAGCAGCAGCAGCAGCATACACGTATGTATATATATATTTTTTGTTCTTTTTAAGAGATGAATCACAGTTGTCTACTGACTGAATATTCCAGAATACATCAATTAAAGAAGCATTTCTCTACTGATACAGGTTTCATCTGCTTTAAGTTTTACTGACATTTCAAACAAGTTGAGCAGACTACTTTGATGCAGATATCTTGGCATGCTTGTGTCTCTCCCTTCCCACCTGCACTCTGAACAACAGTTTGTGAGTTAATATTGGGCAGGGGAAAAAGTGTGTTAAAACCCGAACGAACCTTTTGGCCAGCCCAGTATTTTCTTGTTAAATCCTGGCATAACCAGATTTTAAAACTGTACCAAACTGGATGGTGACCGAGGGTGTGTGAGTATGTCTGTGTGTACATCTGTGGTTTGTGAGCAGCTACAAGAGGAAGAAGAGCAGATTATCTCTGGGTAATAAGTTAATCAGTTTAAATCTGATGAAGTTTTCTGATGAAGTCAGTGTGTAACCCCAGAAGGAGACCGTTATTGTCATACTTAACCCATCTTCCCAGTTGTCAGCCCAGCCTCTTTTTGATACCTCAGGGGATTGAATAGCATTAAAAATAGATGAACAATGGCTTATTCAGAATCCCCTGCAGGCAGAGCTGGTCACACAGAGGGCATGCCCTGTCAGCAGGCAGTGTTTATTGAGCATCTAGAGAGTAGACTGCCGTTGAAAGCTCCTAACTTTTCCACAAGCCCGAGTACACACTCAACCCTGGGGCTGCCTGGTTCAGCCTAAAGGGTCTGAGAATTTGGTATCAGAATGGGCAGGCTTCAGTGTTACAGTATATGTGTGTTCTGAACATTGCCAACCTGTGTCAAATTAGTTTATTCCATGTGGCATTGCTAGAACAGAATTGTTGGTCAAACTTGAATTCATTGTATGTTGATGTCAACGCCCCCTTGACAGTTCTGTGGACAAGTCAGCAATTCTCCAGTTGCCTCTGCCCTCCTACCAGCTGAAACTCCATGTCTTTTGCTATCAGTAAACAATTAAATCCATCACTTTCAAATGGAAAGAATTGCACCAATTTTAGACATAAATCTTTCTTTTTTGAACAGGGTATGATTTCAGTGTGACCTGATTGCCTCTGTGTACAGACACCAGGGAAGAGTGGTGTGGGTCGGGCCCTGATAGTTGAGGGTGTCTTCAGAGTGTAATACGTAGTAAACATCATGAGTGTGGGTACTCACTCTAACTGGAAAAAGCAAGCAATATCATGCAGGCAGGATTTAAACTGCAAAGGGCATGACTGAAAAATACTTCCTAAAAATGAAGAAAATGTTTAAAAGAAATACCATCTCTGGCTATGCGTAATTCAGAATGATAACCCAAAATTCTACTCGATTTATCTATGTTATGGACTCACTTCCTCCTCCACTGAACTATTTTTCCAGCTCGTGCACTCTTCTGTGAGGAAAGCATATTCTTTTGTTCATATCACTTGATGCAACACTTTGTCTGACAACAGCCCTAGATTTACTGAGCTACAGGTGTTTGCTTCCTCCTAGAGCACAAAGGCCTACCTGTTGGCCCAGGACTTGGGCTAACAGTCTCAAGGTTTTCACTGAATGAAAAGAAGGGGTCTCAGATCATCCCACAAGGGACATACGTGTGCTCACATGTGATGACCACCCACACAAATACCCACATTCACAAATATATAAATACATAGTGGAAGGATATACCGGCACTACATTTACATTCCTTATTTTATATTCAAGGGATGACAGCTTGCTTCCCTTAAGCAAGAACAAGTTGTGGGGATAAATTGGAAACATGTCAGATGGCAACAGAAGTTCAATCTCATGATAAAAGAGTTTCCTAAATGAACTCAGTAAATTGCTGAATGTCCTTCTTGTTCAAGGCTGAACAATATTCTCGTGTATGCATATAGCATATTTTCTTTATCCAGTCATCCATCAACACTTAGGTTGATCCCACACCCACAGCTATCGTGAATGATGCTGCCATTGAACATGGCAGTATAGATACTTCTTCAAGATGGTGGTTTCATTTCCATTGGACATATGCCCAAAATTGGATTGCTGGATCATAATAGTGGTTCTATTTTTAATTTCTTGAGGAACCTCTATACTGTTTTCCATAGTTGTGGTGCTGTTTAACTTTCACATTAACATTGTACAAGGGTTCCCTTTTCTCCATTTATCCTCACCAGCCTTTGCCATCTCTTGTTTCTTTGATGATGGGTATCCTGATAGGTGTGAGGTCATGTCTCACATGTGGTCTGGATTTCTATTTCCTAATAATTACTGATTTAGAACACCCTTTCATATAGCTGTTGGCCATTTCTATGCCTTCTTTGGAAAATTGTCTATTCATATTCCCTGTTCATTTTTAACTGAGTGATTTATTTATTGTTATTGAGTTATTTGAGCTTCTTGTATATTTTGGATATTGGCCTCTTATCAGGTATGTGATTTGTAAATATTTTTTTCCGTTTCATAGGTTATCTTTCCATTCTGTTAATGGTTTCCTTTGCTGTGCAAAAGCTTTCTACTTTGACATAGGTTTACTTGTTTATTTTCTGCAGGATGGGCAGAAGGAGAAGCTGACCCACCGTGCAGGTATCTCTGAGGTTCAGGCACCTTAGACCAGACTCCGAGCTGACGGCCTTTCCAAATGAAGGCAGGGGTCCCCTTGTGCCATCATCGGTCACTGTGTGTATTGTTTCTCTAAGGGAGATTTAATAAATGTCATTTTGAAATGCTAGCCTTTATTTAAAAGAAATATTCAAGGTGTATTAATGATGATTTCTCATCTTATGTTCTAGATATAAAGTATTCTTTGAGAAAAAATATGCACGATTAGGAGATAATTTTAATTGCTATTTTCTAGCTATTTGGCATCATTTGTTAGACGTTTTTCTGTCACTAATACTTTCGGGGTTCAGCTGCATCTTCTGTTTCCTCTTTCCTCTCTGTGGCTTCTTGCAGTTCATTTCCCTAGGGACAGCACTGGTACCTCATGTATTTACCAGTGGAGAGGACTCCTTGACAGTTTCCCTGCACAAAATGAGCAGCTCTCTTGTCAGGAGGCTGTTTGATCCTCTCGCTGTCTGGCCATCTGTTGAATAAACACAGGCTACCGACAGTTCAAAGTATAAACACATGTGAAAAAATGCAGGACTTCTCTGTGTGGACCCCTGTGAAGCAAATAGCTCTTGAATAATTTTGCGCCATTTGCAAACATCTTATTAGGCATGAAGTTTAGCAAACAAAGCATTTTAAAGTTTGCTTTTCTGACTATTTTCTCTGAAAAGTAATAAGCATAATATTTCTGGCAAAAACTCCCACTATTTCCCTTTCATTTTTCCTTATCTTTTCTGTACCCTCTCTCTATCAGTGAAGCCTGTATCCACATACCTTCCCTCTCCTGGGGAGGTAGGTGTATGAGAAAGAAGGAAGAAAGGAAGGAATTTTAGGAGTTTGGTCTTCAATGCCAGTCTTCAAATCTAAAATATACATGTAAGTCCCATTCCTTGAGTAGAAAACTGGTATCTTGGTTTCTTGATTATTTTTCCTCTACTGTTTCAAAGTCATATTTTCTTTTAAAATATATGTATATATTTTTTCATTTTTGGCCTTGCCACTTACCATGTGGAATCTTAGTTTCCCAACCAAAGATTGAACCCGTGGCCCCTGCATTGAAAGCACAGAGTCTTAACCACTGGACCATCAAGGAAGTCCCCAAAGCCATATTTTCTGTGTATTGACAGTAATGATCTTTTTGATAGAAGCTAAACACTGCTTATGGAACACGGGAGCCCAGGAGACTCATTTTTGGCAAAATCTCATTAATACTTCCAGTTCTCTATGTCAGATTCACTTAGGCTAAGTTTTATCCTAAAGATGCACCATTAACTAATCCTTTTGCTCTTTTCCTTCCTGTCTTGTCAATGTCAACAGTAGACGATGAATCAAGTGTAAGATAGAAGCTCAAGCAATCACATCAGAACAGGTTGTCTCTGTGGTTAAGATCATCTTGCTTCCCAACTTGCCTTAATTTTCCAAGCATCTTCCTTATATGACTTGTGAACCAACAGCAAAGTATTTTAAGTCCAGTAATACAGACCAATAACCATATCCAGTATCCGTCTTAATTTTCTGAGACTTGGCCTTTGAGTTGTTATTTTATCTTTGCATTCATAGTTACATGTAAAATATAACAGAAAAATTTGTTGGCTATTTTAATACCCCTGGCAATAAGATACAGTGTTTGGTACAATAAAAGCACAGAACATCTTGTGATGACTCCTCTATGCCAGGCACTGTTTTAAGCAGTTTATATCCATTAAATCACTTAATTATCACAATTTATGAGGTGGGTAGTAATATTAAACCAAGGCACAAAAAGATAACTTACTTGCCTCAGGCTACACACCTAATAAATGGTAGCGTCAGAATCAGACTATAGACTATCTGATAAAAATAGGGGATTTGTTATTTTTCCTCCCCTAAAACATATTTTAAGTGTTGTTGGTAAAGGCCATTGCATCTTTCCACTTCACCATGCTTTCCATCACAGATGTCCTAATGCCTGGCTGCTTTGAAGTCACCCTGGACATCTGGGGGAACTAAGGAGAAGCTGAATTACAGATACATTAAATTTGGGGGTTTAGTGATATGTTTACATGGTTTGAAGTTACTGTTAAGTGTCTACTAGCTCTCCTGGTTTAGAAATGAGTTCTAGAAATAACCTTACTGTCCACTCTGCCAACTCACTTGTCACTGTGGCACAAAGGATGTAGGTCAGCATGCACTAGAACAGGCCCACCAGAGCCCAGTGTGCACAACTCTAAAGTAGGTCACATGTACAAGAAACAGATTTGAAATGTACATGGACAGAAGCTTGTCTTCCAAACCTTGCAGCTCATAAATTAAATAAACTCAGTAGAGTTTTTCCTAAACTTGACAGCAATCCTAAAAATTTACTTTACATTACCATTAGCAAGTTGTGAAGCTGAAATAAACTTTTTCTAAACAGTGAGAAATAAGATACACATTTTGATCAACTCTGCCAGGAGGAAGACTAATTTATCTTTCTACACTCTGACAGAAAATGCTATGGAAATATAAATCAACAATCAAAGGATATACAGCCAAAAACATATGGGGGAAAATTAATATGAAAATGTTACAATTAAAACTTAGAAACATACTGCTTTTCTAGATTTTTCTGTTCATAAGCGTTCATCTATGTGTAACTTGTAGTAATTTCTTTTTACATTTAAAATTAGTATCGACTATTATACCTACTTTTGTAGTCTTAATTCTGTGTGTGTGTGTGTTTTTTTAAGAGCCCCTTTATCTGTAGTAGCTTCAGGTTGGTAGGGTGAAAACTACATTTGCTGGAAAGACCAACGTGTACTCAGATACATATGTTTTATAGCTCATGACACAGGATGATTATTCACTTTTGGAACTCTCTCCTTTCAAAATATTACTTAGTGACATAATGGATTTCTTGAACTGGCTAGTTCCAATGAGAACCAAAAAGAAATTCTTTAAATGTGAATCTTTTGAAGTAAACAAAATATAATTTCCTGGTTACCTAATAAAACATGATAATCCTGTGTCATGCTTTTAGTAACATTTCTGGGACTTAGGGGTATTGCAGAGTGATACCACAAGAAGAAGAGAATCCAAATGGTCTACAAGCAAATATTCAATAGGTCCATATAAGTGTTAAACTGCTTAGTAACTGTTTAGAGAAGACTTTATTTAATCTTATTATCTTTTTCTTGGTTTTGTCATTGTTGTTATTCAGTCACTAAGTCGTGTCTGATTCTTTGCAGCCCCATGGACTGCTGCACTCCAGGTCCCTGTCCATCACAATCTCCCAGAGTTTGCTCAGACTCATGTCTATTGTGTCAATGATTCCATACAACCATCTCATCCTCTTTCAGTTTATCTATCTGAATAGGCTCAGGATTGGTTCAGAATTGTAGTAACGGTCTGGAATAATGTTTATTCATTTAAATAATGATTATTTGCCTGCTGGGTACAAACATTATCGCAGGTGCTGGTGCTGTACCAACGAACAATCAGATGGGTGTCTTCTGCCCTGGAGCTTATATTCCATGGAAAAAGATGGGCAATCGAGAAGGATCCCTTACATGAGGATCAGGACAGGATTCTGGTTCCAAGGACTCAAAGCTCAAGTACTGCCTATCTAAAACACCCTCAGATGGCCATCCAAACAAGAAGCAAGAACTGAGGGAGCCATACCTGAAGGATGGTCAAGTGCAAATACACACAGTTGGTCATCAGGATCAGTATCACAAACACAGAATCTTGCCTGGGTCAGTGAAGAAAACCATGCTGTAAATTTTATACCTTTATTCCACCTGACTCCCTCCCAGGATCCTTTCTACCTTTGAAGTTGCTTGTGGATTCACAGTGCTATGTTTAAGATGTGTCAGATCTTATACAGAATTTCAGTTTTATCTCTACAACTCAAAAAAAATGAGACTCAGACGTTGTATCTCTCTCACTTTGTCATTTTTCTCTGAAAGATCTTATAGGAAAACTGAGATAGGATAGCATCCATTTTAAGACTAAGATGAGCTACAAAGAGAGGATTCCAGTATCCAAAATATCAAGATAGCATTACTACAAATTGAGAAAACACAATCTGTTGTTTTGTGCCAGCCTCCATCCTGCTCAAGCGATACTCATCAATGGTAGAGAATGTGCCGTCTGCCGTGGCTTCTCTGAGTAAACTCAGAAAGCGTAGTTGTCATAAGAAAATTGCCTGACATCATTCAGAGTGAAGCAAAGTGAGAGACAGGATAAATCTAAGTTGTTTATTTGAATTGCAGGTATGTATCATCCACTCTCTTGTTATGTATTATTCCACTGATGATATTATTAGTAGCAGTATATGTGTAACATTGGTGAATCAGTGAGGATGTAGAATATAATTCTTTCCAAAATTTCAGTTCTTAATGACAAAGTAATTCTCAAAAGGCTTCCCTGGCAGCTCAGTGATAAAGAATCCACCTGCAATGCAGAAGACACAGGTTTGATCCCTGGGTCAGGAAGATCCCCCAGAGAAGGAAATGGCAACCCACTCCAGTATTTTTGCCTGGGAAATCCCATGGACAAAGGAGCCTGGTGGGCTACAGTCCATGGGGTCACAAAGAGTCAGACATGACTTAAAGACTAAACAATAAACCAAACAGTTCTCAAAAGCAATACAAATGGAAAAAGAGGAAAAAGAAAGAAATGGAAAAGAGGAAGAAAGAAAGAAATGGAAAGAAGAAAGGAAGAAAGAAAAAAAGGGAAAGAGGGAAAGCAAGGAAGCAAGCAAAATAGAAACTAGCCTAATAGGCAATTATGAAATGCAGTTTAAGCAATAACAACATACCATGTTCTACATTTCAAATTGCTAAAGAATTTAAGCCACATACACAATGTTCTAGTCAGCTATTGCTTATAAAAATCAACCCCAAATTTAGTGGCATAAAGGAACCATCATTTTATTATGCTCATGGATTCTGTGGGTCAGGAATTCAGAAAAAGCAACAATAGACACATCTTGTTTTTGCTCCATAGTGTCTGGGAGTTCAGCTGGGAAGACTCGTGGTTCACAAGTTGACCTCAGATTGAATGTCAACTGAATATCTCAAGATGACCTCTTCATGTGACTGAGTTCCTCACAATGAAGAGGCTAATTTCCCAAAGCAAGTGTCTAAGAGAAGTCAGATGGAAATTCTCTATTTTATGACCTGGCCTTGGAAATCACATTGCATCACTTTTGCCATCAAGATTCCACCCATATCCAGAGAGGGAACAAAGACTTTATTTCTGGAGGGGAGGAGTGACAAAGGCACATTGTAAGAAGATTAGGGGTGAGAGGAGACATTTTTCAGGCATTTTTGGAAAATACAATTGGCCACCACACTAGTAACCAATTTTTATGAGGATTTAGGAAAATGAGAGTTTAGTGGTCTCTGAACACCATGGGGAATTGGTTCCAGGACCCCCTATAATACCAAAATCTGGGATACTCAAGTCCCTTATAGAAAATGTCATAATATTTGCATATAACCTACACACATCCTCTGTATACTTAAAATCATCTCCAGATTCCTTACAATACTTAACACAATATAAGTACTATGTAAATAGGAGTTGGTGAGTGGCAAAGTTAATTTATGCTTTTCTGTAACTGTTTGGGATGTCTTCTTTTCTGAATATTTTTGATCTGCTATTGGTTGAATCCATAGATTCTAAGGAACTATAAGGTTTACAAATTAAACTTAGTGTTTTCTTTAGTCATTTGTCTCTGTACTTCCTATAGTCTCTTAAGCTCTGCCTTCCAATTGAGCAATTTATTATACACTTTCTTGCATTCCTTTCTGTTTTATAAACACTAGTCTTGATCCTTCTACCAAACTCAAAACTCACTGAAGGTGTGACCCACATCAGAATACTTATATTCATGAATATAAATATACAGTATATTCTTTGTTTTTGATGTGGACCATTTTCAAAGTCTTCATTGATTTATTACAATATTGCTTCTGTCTTACACTTTGTTTTTTGGCTGTGAGCGAAGCATATGGGATCTTATTTCCCTGACCAGTGACTGAACATATACCCACTGCATTGGAAGGTGAAGCCAACCACAGGACCACCAGGGCAGTCCCCATAACATTTCTTGTGGGTAATTTGATAAAATCTATCATTCTAGGCACTGGTTAGATATTCTGGGGGCATGTTGTTCTGGTTGTTGGCACAGCTGATTTAGAACAAGTCAGCCAGTCCTACAAAATTCTTTGGAAAATGTCAATTTTTATTCCCCAAAAGAAAGAGAGAGTAAAATAAGTCTTTATATGTTGTCATCCAAATCTGCCTGTGTTACATTTTTCAACCCAGGAGTTTCTCAAGATAAAAACAGCACCATGGATCCTTTCCTTCCATGGGGAAAAAACCCAAGTGCAAAGCTCTCAGTTGGTTCCAGTCCTACCTCTTTCTGATGTCACCATGACTTGCATGCCAAAGGGAAGCCTGTGGGGCAGACTGGTCCTCTCTGTGGGTGGGCGCAGGCCAGAGCTGGAGACCTACACCTCCTGGTCAAGGTGCAGAGAAAGGCTGGCAGGGTGAGCAGTCCCGACACCTTCACTAGGGCTCCTTGGAAGCGGCTGGATCCCGAGAGTGAGCCAAGAATGAAGGTCAGAGAAGTTGCCAGTTGCTAAATGTAACTAAAGGCAGACCTAGTTTCTGCTTTAGGAAAATTAACTTGCTGCAGTGCTGATATTCAGTCATTAACACCCTCTTCCTTGTCCCTTTCTAACTGGCATGGGGTATTGTCATTTTAGAATTATTTTCTTCTCACAGATGAAGATCTAAGAGCTAGGTGACCGTTTGCAAGTAGATGAACCTCACTTTAAATAATATGAAAGGACTCTTTGTAGCTACCATTTATGAAAAATATGTTTGTCAAAATTATAGGTAACTAACGACACAAAATACGGAATGAAGCAGGGCAAAGGCTAATAGAGTTTTGCCAAGAGAAAGCACTGGTCATAGCAAACACCCTCTTCCAACAACACAAGAGAAGACTCTACACATGGACATCACCAGATGGTCAACACCCAAATCAGATTGACTATATTCTTTGCAGCCAAAGATGGAGAAGCTCTATAAAGTCAGCAAAAACAAGACCGGGAGCTGACTATGGCTCAGATCATGAACTCCTCATTGCCAAATTCACACTTGAATTGAAGAAAGTAGGGAAAACCACTAGACCATTCAGGTATGACCTCAATCAAATCCCTTATGATTATACAGTGGGAAGTGAGAAATAGATTGAAGGGCCTAGATCTGATAGANTCAAGGCTGTATATTGTCACCCTGCTTATTTAACTTACATGCAGAGAACATTATGAGAAACACTGGGCTAGAAGAAGCACAAGCTGGAATCAAAATTGCCTGGAGAAATATCAATAACCTCAGATATGCAGATGACACCACCCTTATGGCAGAAAGTGAAGAAGAACCAAAAAGCCTCTTGATGAAAGTGAAAGAGGAGAGTGAAAAAGTTGGCTTAAAGCTCAACATTCAGAAAACGAAGATCATGGCATCTGGTCCCATCACTTCATAGGAAATAGATGGGGAAATAGTGGAAACAGTGTCAAACTTTATTTTTGGGGGCTCCAAAATCACTGTAGATGGTGACTGCAGCCATGAAATTAAAAGATGCTTACTCCTTGGAAGGAAAGTTATGACCAGCCTAGATAGCATATTGAAAAGCAGAGAAACTAGTTTGCCAACAAACATCCATCTAGTCAAGGCTATGGTTTTTCCAGTGGTCATGTATGGATGTGAAAGTTGGACTGTGAAGAAAGCTGAGTGTCGAAGAATTGATGCTTTTGAACTGTGGTGTTGGAGAAGACTCTTGAGAGTTCCTTGGACTGCAAGAAGACCCAACCAGTCCATTCTAAAGGAGTCAGTCCTGGGTGTTCTTTGGAAGGACTGATGCTAATGCTGAAACTCCAATACTTTGGCCACTTCATGCGAAGAGTTGACTCATTGGAAAAGACTCTGACGCTGGGAGGGATTGGGGGCAGGATGAGAAGGGGACGACAGAGGATGAGATGGCTGGATGGCATCACTGACTCGATGGACATGAATTTGAGTGAACTCCATGAGTTGGTGATGGACAGGGAGGCCTGGAGTGCTGCAATTCATAGGGTTGCAAAGAGTCGAACACGACTGAATGACTGAACTGAAATGAACTTGACACAGAGGCTTCCGATGTCAGAAAGGAATGCAAATAACAGCATCTTTCTCTCTGGAGAAATGGGATCTTCCTTTTCACATTGAGTTGAATGAACACTTTGTAAACAACACATGTTTACTGATGAGTGATGCAGTTGCTGTTGCCGTTTAGTTGCTGAGTAGTGTCTGGAGCCCACGAGGGCTCCTGCATTTCCCAGGCAAGAGCACTGGGGTGGGTAGCCATTTCCTTCTCCAGGAGATCTTCCTGACCCAGGGATGAAACCCATGTCTCTGGCATTTCAGGCGGATTCTTTTATCATTGAGTCACCTGGGAAGCCCAAGTGATACGGAGCTCTGTTCAAATTCATAACAAACAAATGAGGAAAAAGATAGGACCATGACTAAATATTTTAGTGATCTTTAGTAATGGGTGATAGGATTAACATAATTTCCTGAAACAATCCAAGTACTAAATAATAAACTCTTTCAGTCACTACTGTCTTTAGGAAAAAATATGTATGATGAAGTCAACTTGATTAAATTTGACGCTCCTAGAATAACCTCTCAAAATAGATGCACTCACAAGCTGACTGATACAGATGCACGTGCTCATCCTCACTGTTGAACACACACACGTGTGTACCTGGTGGGGCGTTATGAGAGAGATGACTACATTGAGTGGCAAGTGGCAGCAAAGAAAGAGAGAACAAAGGGCTTCGATCAGCGATGGTCAGTGTTCACAGTTTCAGCGTTTCAAGCTTCATCATTACTTGTTGCGAAGACTGCCCTAAGAACTGTAGGAGTTTAGCAAAATGCTTGGTCTCTACCTACAAGGTAGACTTCCCTGGTGGCTCAGCCAGTAAAGAATCTGCCTGCAGTGCAGGAGACCTGGGTTCAATCCCTGATTTTGGAATGGCAATGCCAATCCCCTGGAGAAGGGAATGGCAATCATTGCAATATTCTTGCCTGGAGAGTTCCATGGGGTCACAAAGAGTCAGACACAACTGAACAGCTAACACACTACCTACCAGATACTAGTAGCAAGCCTTATCAGTTGTGAAATTCAAAACTATCTTCAGGCACATTGTCCAGGGTGACATCACAAAAATGGCAACATAGGAGACCCCAGCCTTTGCCCCCCTACAAAGATAAACAACTAGGTAGCTACCTACAAAAGAAAACAGCCTAGGAAATCTCTCTAGCCCACTTGAGAAACTTTAGCGACACAGTGGGGGAAAAAATTTTTTTTAACCTAAGAATAATGTCACAAGAAGAGAAGAACACCTTCTTTTTGCCTGCATCAGCCCATGCTCCGAGCCATCTCTGCTGAGATCCACAAGGGAATTTACTGGCTACAAAGAGCTAGCTTAGTTGATTCAGTGTGTGTTAGTTTCAGGTTAGCAACGTGGTTCAGTTATACATACATAATAGCTTTTTTTTTTCAGATTATTTTCCCTCATAGGTTATTACAAAATATTGGGTATAGTTTCCTGTGCTATACAGTAGGTCCTATTGTTTATTTATTTTATATATAGTGGTGTGTATCTACTACTAGTAGATAAAGTGTATATCTGGGAGCTTCCCTGGTGGCTCAGAAGTAAAGAACATGCCTGCAATGCAGGAAATGCTGGTTTGATACCTGGGTTAAGAAGATGCCCTGGAGAAGGAAACTGCAGCCCACTCCAGTATTCCTGCCTGGGAAATCCCATGGACAAAGGAGCCCGGTGGGCTACAGTGCATGGGTTTGAAAAGGGTCAGATATGACTGGGTGACTGAACAACAATAACAAGGGTGTATCTGTTAATCCCAAACTCCTAATTTATCCCTCCTCCAACCCTTTTCCCCTTTGGTAACCATAAATTTGTTTGCTATGCCTGTCTACTTCTGTTTTGAATATAAGTTCATTTGTATCATTTTTTTTTGTTTCCACATATATGCAATATCATACAATATTTGTCTTTAGCTTAATGCACTTAGTATGATAATCTGTCTCTAGGTCCCAGTGGGCTCTTTTTTTAAAGTTTATTCTATTTATTTATCAGGTCTTCATTGCTGTGTGCAGGCTTTCTCTAGTTGCGGTGAGCAGGCTTCTCACTGCTGTGGCTTCTCTCATTGCAGAGCATGGGCTCTAGGGTGCGAGGGCTTCAGTAGATGCACACAGGCTTAGCTGCACGAGCTATGTGGGATCTTTTCAGACCAGGGATAGAACCCATGTCCCCGGCCTTGGCAGGCAGACTCTTAACCACTGGAACCATAGAGAAGTTCCCAGTGGGTTCTCAATGAGTTGTTTACATCTTGTATTTTCTTTTTCAGTTTTAGTGTTCATTCATTTATTTTAAGTTTTTGAGTTTGCAAGGCTCTCCCACCTGGCTCTGCCATATGATCTGTTTCAGCCACATTAGCAACATGGCACAACAGAGGTCTGAAAAAGTGTCTGTATGTTTCTTCTGGCCCTCTCTTGCTCATCTGCCTTTGCCATGAAGAAGATGAGGTTCATAAGTTGAAACTATTGATAAATAATTTCCACCAAAGCATCAAAATTATTCCAGCCCAATCAGACACCTGGCCAACTTCCAGTCAAGAGAGACTCCAAGATCTGCTTGTTTGAGGTCAGTCTAACTCATTGACTCTAGAATTATGGCCTTGGTAAAAGTTGTGGACATAAAGTTGAACAGTCATTTGTTAGGTAGCTTTATTTTGTCAATGGAGAGTTCATACACTTAGCACATTACTGACCAGGGAATTTTGCTGAAACTAACACTTGTGGCCATAATACGTCTCAGGTTAAAAATGTGTTAACAGACCCAGTAGACTTTAATTGTGTACTAGTCATTGTGTACAGAAAATCCTAGAAGGATCAGTTGATATTACCTTCCACCAGAGGGGCTTAGCACTTGACTCTGCTAGTCAGAGACTGGAGGCTCACTGTGTGGGCTCAGTCGCTCAGTCATGTCCAACTCTACAACCACATGGACCGTAGCCTGCCAGGCTCCTCTGTCCATGGGGTTTCCCAGCTAAGAATACTGGAGTAGGTTGCCATTTCCTCCTCCAAAGGATCTTTCTGATCCAAAGATAGAAACCCGTGTCTCCTGCATTGGCAGGTGGATTCTTTACCACTGCGCCAACTGGGAAGCCCAGTTGGAGGCTCATTATCTCAGAGTCCAATCATGAATTTAGCTGGATCAAGGGATTAAGTTTTAGTAAAAGTTCATCTATCTCTGGCTTTTTCCTGTTGTCAAGAGCCTGGATTTTGAGGACTTTTTTCTGCACCTCCTTAGTACCCAGAAACTGCAGGACCTTCTGCTTTGCTTCTTGCAGGTTTTCTTCTTAAGTCCCTAACCTGCCTCCCAGAACAGCTTCAGAATGTAGCAAATCTATTAAAGGGTCGCTTCACTATGATTCTGCTGCTGCTGCTAAGTCACTTCAGTCGTGTCCGACTCTGTGTGACCCCACAGACGGCAGCCCACCAGACTCCCCTGTCCCTGGGATTCTCCAGACAAGAACACTGGAGTGGGTTGCCATTTCCTTCTCCAATGCATGAAAGTGAAAATTGAAAGTGAAGTCGCTCAGTCGTGTCCGACTCTCAGCGATCCCATGGACTGTAGCCTACCAGGCTCCTCCGTCCATGAGATTTTCCAGGCAAGAGTACTGGAGTGGGGTGCCATTGCCTTCTCCACACTATGATTCTAAAGCCTCTCAAATCTTCGTTTTGTCACTCCAGCTGTGTACAATCACCAAGGCTCTGCTAATTTTTAACTTCCCCAACAGTGTCCCTGGCAAATACCCCAGGAAGAAGTGATTGGAGATGTTCATTTGTAACTCATTATTTCAGGAAGAGGGTCTCACCTCTCTTCAGATGGTAGAGGGCTCCTTGGAAGGCCTTTGTCTCCTAAGTATGGAGACATTGACACCTGCAGCTATTAGGACTTGGCTGTTCAGCTACCATCTCTGCTTCAACCTTCAGTGAATGGTTTAAAGAAGAAGCTGATCACATGTTTGAGACCCCTCAAGACTCCTACTTTGTTGCCTAGATCCACAGGGTTTCCAAAGGTTGTTCTGGTTTCTTTGTCCTCTGGTCCTACACCCAGAGTCAGTGCATCTCTGGAGACACCTTCAGGCTTTCAGTCCACCTCTGAAAGCTTCTTTTCAGTGAGGGTGGGCGTAGGGGGGTTGGTTCTTCTCATCCTGCCTGTCCATCTCCTGAATTCTTCAAGCAGAAGACTTACAATTTCTACCTTCCCTACTGCTTCTCGGTGAGAGCACAGGTCAGCTCTGTACATCCTACCATACCTGCAAGTTCAAGTCCAGGCCAAGGTGTTTAACTGGAGTAAACTGAATGCATTTCTGAAAGTTTTATGCCCAGAGATAACTTAGCTCAAGGTATCTTTCCTGTTCTTATTAATATTGACTGAAATTGCTTATGGAAATTGAAAAAAGTCACTACAAGCTTCCATACAGCTTAAAACCATCTTGATGACTCATAATTTAAGAGTAAGAAACCTCTGAAAGCAAACTCATATTTCTGGAGGAAAACATCATATAATGTGATTTAGGGAGGAAGACTCTTTTTAACTTGAACATTTAGCTGAGAAGGAAATAACAGTGTGTGAGGCAAACAACTGAAGGAGAAATGAGTGGAGAGAGAAATATTTGGTTAATTCCCTTTTATCAGTAAGTTGGGTATGAGAGATAAATGCCCTGGCTACCCATTGTTCAGGTCCAATTTCCTTTCCGAACATCCTGGAAACTCTCTGGGAAACATTTACAATTGATGGAAGTTAAGAAAGCAAGCAACTTCATTTTTTGATTTAGAAACAAAAATCTTCTAGTGTTTGAACAATATGATTCACTAGATTTCCTCTTTGCATCTCCAGGTCACATCCTGCAGGCTGTGACCAGCCCATGCTAGAGCCATGTCATGGTTTGTTGGTTGCTGTTGGTGGGGTCTTAGATTCCACCTCTGCAATCAGCCCCTTGCTTAGATAACATCAACCTGAATCCCAGAATTTGGGGGCTAAATAGCCATCATCTGTTCAATGCCATCATCTTTTTCACAAAGGAAGTGATAATCCATTTCACCCATGAGACATTAGCCAAATAATGTCCAGTAAATCCCTGAAATAAAAAAAGTTTCAAAACCTCTAAAGAAAAACATACTGCAACAACTTTCATGGTTTGGTAAGGCTGCACTGGCAGAAGAACTAGGACAGCACTGGAGCCTGGGGTTTAGAGTCAGAAATCATCATCTGAGTATAGACTTGGATGTACTCTATAACCTCTGAAAACCTGATTCCTCCACTGGTGAGTTATGAAGTTGTGATGGAAAGACTGAAACATAAAACTACAAACAATATATGTATGGTACATCTGTTTATCTGGGGTAAACATATTAAATATAAGTTAAAATGCAAAACTACTAGTTTAACTGAATTCTACAGTGCAAGTAACATACTCATGGTTAAAGACAATATTTTATGTGCATTAGCAGAGCGACCATGAGCTTGACTGTTTCACTGGTTGGACAGGGCCACACTCAGAGCCATTTTTAGGAAGAGATAGAACAAAATGCACATAGAATTGTCCATATACCTTAACTACAAAGTGTTTTAGTAAAACCCACCAAATATGGATTTTACTTAGATTGCTGCTGCTGCTGTTGCTGCTTCAGTTGTGTCCAACTCTGTGTGACCCCATAGACAGCAGCCCATCAGGCTCCCCCTTCCCTGGGATTCTCCGGGCAAGAACGCTGGAGTGGGTTGCCATTTCCCTCTCCAATGCATGAAAGTGAAGTCGCTCAGTCGTGTCTGACCCTCAGTGACCCCCTGGACTGTAGGCTACCAGGCTCCTCCATCTATGGGGTTTTCCAAGCAAGAGTACTGGAGTGGGGTGCCATTGCCTTCTCCGTTACTTTGAATACTTTTCAGAAATTTAACTTCTGAATATTTCTTGGGAAGAAGAATAGCTTCAAAAAGAAAAGGGAGTAAAATGCCTGATCCAGAATGGCTAAGGCAGCCAACCTATGAATTCTCTACTGGCTCATGGATACTCATGTTTCAGGAGTCACACAAGAGTTACAAAGTTGCACTGAATGCTAACACTTCCACCTTCCTGCAGATCGGTGAGCTTGACATATTCTAAAATGCATTCTCCATGGTGACTATGAAACAGGAATAAATTAGGGTGCAAACCTGTAGGCAGTGGTTCAGTTCAGTTCAGTTCAGTTGCTCAGTCGTGTCCAACTCCTTGCCACCCCAAGAATCACAGCACACCAGGACTCCCTGTCCATCACCATCTCCCGGAGTTTACTCAAACTCACATCCATCGAGTCGGTGATGCCATCCAGCCATCTCATCCTCTGTCGTCCCCTTCTCCTCCTGCTCCCAATCCTTCCCAGCATCAGAGTCTTTTCCAATGAGTCAACTCTTTGCATGAGGTGGCCAAAGTACAGGAGTTTCAGCTTCAGCATCATTCCTTCAAGAAAATTAGAGATACCAAGGGAACATTTCATGAAAAGGCAGTGGCTAGTGCTTTAAAATATTAAAGACTGTATTTTTACAAATGAATCATCTATAAAAGTGATTCAAGGTGTAAAAATATTTTAAGTATATAATTGTCCTTATCATTGCATGTATAATACCCAGTCAACTAAACATTTATGTTCTAGGACATAGAGAGTTAGGGTGAAAAAGACCTCAACCTTGACATCTAAGAGTTTACAGTCTCATGTGGGAAGTGAATTAATGGTAGAAAACTTCAATAAAGATAATGGGGCAGGGAGGGACCTTCCCTAGTGGTCCAGTGGCAAAGAATCTGCTTGCCAGTGCAGGGACATGGGTTCAATCCTTGGTCCAAGAGGATCCCACATGTCTTGGGGCAGCTAAGCCCATGGACCACAACTACTGAACCTGAGCTCTAGAGCCCATCCTTTCCAACAAAAGAAGCCACCACAATAAGAAGCCTGAGCGCCACAACTAGAGAGTAGCCCCTGCTCGCTGGAACTAGAGAAAAGCCCACATGCAGCAACAAAGACCCAGCATAGTGAAAAATAAATGGGTAAGTGAAAAGATGATGAGGGATTGGGGTTCTAAAAGATGAGTTAAGCCTAGAGAAGGGAAATCTTCTATGCCCTACAAAGCATAGAAGTGAAAAGGTAAGCATAGGTTTCTAGAGTAAAAGATGCCTGAGTTCCACAGATGAAGAAGGTTTTGGACTGGCTAAGGGTTAGGGAGAGAAGTTTTGAATTTACACAGCTGTAGTGTATTTGGAGGAGAAGGTAATAGCACCCCACTCCAGGACTCTTGCCTGGAAAATCCCATGGACAGAGGAGCCTGGTAGGCTGCAGTCCATAGGATTGCTAAGAGTTGGACACAACTGAGTGACTTCACTTTTACTTTTCACTTTCATGCATTGGAGAAGGAAATGGCAACCCACTCCAGTGTTCTTGTCTGGAGAATCCCAGGGACGGGGGAGCCTGGTGGGCTGCCATCTATGGAGTCGCACAGAGTCGGACACAACTGAAGCGACTTAGCAGCAGCAGCAGCAGTGTATTTGAAAGAGAAGAATAAAAGATAGCAAGAAATGGCAGAGACCAAAACATACAGTTTATGTCTAAACATAAATTTTTTAGAAACTTGTGCAGAAAAGGTTATAATAGAGGCTTTATTTTTGACAGCCCCAAACTGGAAACAATCCAAGTGTTCATCAAGAAGTGTGTCTATGCAATGGGACATTGTCAGCACCAAAGAGAATTCTCATTTGACAATTGTCTCAGGATAATTACTCTGAGTGAAATGAGCCAAACACGAAGGGCGACATTGCACATGACTCCAGCTACAAAAAATTTTAGAAAAACAAATCTGCACTTTGAGAAAGAAGACTTCTGGAATACTGTTGTTTGTGGAATACTATTTAGCCATAAAAAAGAATGAACTCTTGCCATTTTTAACATGGATGAACCTGGAGATTTTTATATTTAGTGAGATAAGTCACACAGAGAAAGACAAATATTGTATGTTCTCACTTATATGTGGTTCTAAACAATAAATTGAATAAATATAACAAAACAGAAACAGATTCACAGGTACAGGGAACAAACTAGTGGTTACCAGAGGGAAGGAGCAAAACAGGTGAAGGGGATAAAGAGCTACAAAGTACCAGGTGTAAAATAAAGAAGTGACAAGGATGTTATATACAGCACTGTACTTCAAAAAGAAATTTTAGAAGACATTTTTCTTCATGAACACAGATGTGTAAAATTAGAATATAATTTTAAATTTGATTTTTCCCCCCATGGGATTGAAGGTGATTTTTAACTTTATCCTTCTGACTTTCTTTCTGTTTTCCCTCCAATATTATGCATGCACTTCCACTCCTTTAAATGGGGAGAGAACCTGCTTCTGCAGCAGCTGTTGGCACCCCTCTGGGGTGCACCTTCCTCTTCCCCCCACAGGCCCCCAGTTGCCCACAGAGGAGCTTCTGCTGAAATCCTTCTTTCTCTTCATTCTCTCAGTGCATGCTTTGTCACTCAGTTGTGTCTGACTCTTTGTGAGCCCAAGGGTATTTTTAAATTTCATTTATTTATTTCAATTGGAGGCTAATTACTTTACAATATTATAGTGGTTTTTGCCACACATTGACATGAATCTGCCCTGGGTGTACATGTGTTCCCCATTCTGAAACCCCCACCCACCTCCCTCCCCATCCAATTCCTCAGGGTCATACCAGTACACCAGCCCTGAGCATCCTGTCTCATGCATCGAACCTGGACTGGTGATCTGTCTCACATATGATAATATACATGTTTCAGTGCTATTCTTTCAAATCATCCCACCCTCACCTTCTCCCACAGAGTCCAAAAGACTATTCTTTACATCTGTGTCTCTTTTGCTCTTTCACATATGGGGTCATCTTTACCATCTTTCTAAATTCTGTATATACGCGTTAGTGTACTATATTGATGTTTTTCTTTCTGACTTACTTCACTCTGTATAATAGGCTCCAGTTTCATCCACCTCATTAGAACTGATTCAAATGCATGCTTTTTAATGGCTGAGTAATATTCCATTGTACATAGGTACCACAGCTTTCTTATCCATTCGTCTGCGGATGGACATCTAGGTTCCTTTCATGTCCTGGCTATTGTAAACCGTGCTGCAATGAACACTGGGGAGACCTCAAGGATTGCAACCCACCAGGCTTCTCTGTTCATGGGATTCTCCAGGCAAGAATACTGGAGTGGGTAGCCTTTCCCTTCTCCAGGGGATCCTCTAATCCAGAGGTCCAACCCATGTCTCCTGCAATGCAGGAGGATTCTTTACTGTCTGAGCCACCAGGGAAGCCCACATTCTAGTAGAAATACCTGTATATTAAAATCTTCTGAGGTGTTTTTTCTGGAAGTGGAGAACAGAACATACTCTTAGTGGTCGATTGTGGAAAACACAGCTCTAGCTGACTTTAAAAATTGTAAATTGTATGCAACGAACCCACAGATTAACAAGGGGGCATTCATAACCTTAAACACCTCATTTGAAATGTCATGAGTGTGGTGGAAACATAAAAGTGATTGGTTCCTAATTACTTCATCAGATTTTTTTTTTTTTTTTGATGTTTTCATGACATTTTATTATTCTTTAATATAAATTTATTTATTTTAACTGGAGGCTGATTACTTTACAATACTGTATTGATTTTGCCATACATTTACATGAATCCACCATGGGTGTACACATGTTCCCCATCCTGAACCCCCCTCCCACCTCCCTCCCCATCCCATCCCTCTGGGTCATCTCAGTGCACCAGCCCCAAGCATCCTGTATCCTGCATCGAACCTGGACTGGTGATTCATTTCACATATGATAATATACATGTTTCAATGCCATTCTCCCAAATCATCCCACCCTCGCCCTCTCCCGCAGAGTCCAAAAGACTGTTCTATACATCTGTGTCTCTTTTGCTGTCTTGCATACAGGGTTATCATTACCATCTTTCTAAATTCCATATATATGTGTTAGTATACTGTATCGGTGTTTTTCTTTCTGGCTTACTTCACTCTGTATAATAGGCTCCAGTTTCATCCACCTCATTAGAACTGATTCAAATGTATTCTTTTTAATGGCTGAGTAATACTCCATTGTGTATATGTACCACAGCTTTCTTATTCTTATTTTACTATTACTAATTCATGCTTCATAAGTTTCATAATTTCCTCTTTTCTCTTCCCCCTTCCCGTCTCCCTTTTCTCCCTTCTTTTGCCTCTTCCTCTTCTTCATCTCCTTATAGTCATCATTATTATAATATTATTATTTAGCTTAAAAATAGCAAATATCATTTGGTTACTCTTACAGGAAGCTTTTAGTCCGAAGGTTCTGTCTGATGTTACACCCATGACTAGCCTGGTGTTTTATGTCCAAAGTGACTATTGCTTCTGTGTTAGTTGGAGGTGGGCCTATTGAACACATTTCTCCATAATGTGAATTTGTGATTCTTGGGGAAAAGGATGGATTCTGTTCAATGCTTCATTCTCTCTCTTTCCTCATTGTTGCTCAGATCAAGAGAGTATAAGAAGCCCTGACAGATGAATAAAACAATTTTTGGGGAACCATTTCAACAATTCATTTGGCTCACCCAAGAACCATATAAAAGACACAAGAAGAGTGTTGCTGTCTTTATTCCCAAGGTCTTTAATAAGGCCCAAAGATGCTGAATTACTTCACTAAAGTAGCCAGTTAACCTAGAGAAGAGGCAAGGATTCCAAGCTCAGATTTTTCTACCACTGAGTACTCTACAGTTTTTTTTAGCTATAAGATATCTGAGTTGACACCCCTCAAAAATGTAATTTCTATGAACATGAATTATTTGTAGCATTTGCATCTTAAATAGTTGCTGGTCACAGAAAGTTTCAAAGGCACTAATGTTTATCAAATCTTCTAAAGATCAGTGGTTATTTTATGTAACTCTTACCATGACACATGAGATAATTATTATGATATCTGTTTTACAGATGAGAAACCATGAGACAAACTGATCCATCCAAAATCAAGCAGTGTTTGAAGAGTAAGCATGGGATCAGTCCCACACCATGTCCTGTGTCACCGGCCCCACAACACTTGGAAGAAATGCCAGCGATTTTATTGAGCATGTCAGGACTGTCAGAGTTTGGAGGGATGAGACTGAGATTTTTACCATGCCCTGATAAAAATCTTCAAGTCTCAAGGGCTGCAAAATCAGCTTTACACAATCTAATAGAATCACTAGTGGAATTCAAGAATCTCATAGAGACTGATAGAAAGATACTCCTGCCAACTCGTCATCTATTCATAGGCTTTCCCAAATTTGGGCTTTCCAAGTGGTGCTACTGGAAAGAATCCTCCTGCCAGTGCAGGATACATAAGAGACAAAGGTTTGATCCCTGGGTTGGTAAGATCCCCTGGAGGAGGAAATGGTAACCCACTCCAGGACTCTTGCCTGAGAAATCCCATGGACAGAGGAGCCTGGTGGGCTACAGTCCATGGGGTTGCAAAGGGTCGGACACAACTGGGCATGAATGCACACACACTGAATTTGAATTATGAAGATTCCAAAGATTCCCTCAAAATACATGAATATTAAAGCCTTAAGAGGTACTCTCTTTCTAGAATGTATGCCCAAACTGGCCATCTACATAGTTAGTATTCAATAAATGCTTATTGCTTAAATGAGTGAACTTTATTTTTCTGAAAATTCGAAAGCATAAAAATGAATGTAGTACACAAACTATATGAAGCCTAAGTGCTGAAGTCAAGAACCTTGCCTACTATGATACAAACAGCCATTTTCAGAAGTCAGCATGAACTTCTGACTTTCAATTCCCTGGCTACAAGTATGAATCGAGAGAGTTCTTCCACTTCTGTTATTTCACAAAATAACTCATATGTAATAAATGGTCAATTCGCACATAAACATGAATCAAGTAAAATGTCAGCTGTATGCCTCTCACGGTTTTCTCTGGAGAAAAGGAGATTCATATACGAGATCATTCTGGGTCAGGTCTCACTAACACTCCAGCCATTCATGCGTATGTCACTGGCTTCACAACCTGTACGTTTTCATTGCTGCATTCAGGGCATAATGAACAGGCTTCTGTTTCACAGATAAGTTCCCAGGAGAAACTGCGTATTGTTCATAATGCAATGTTTGTTCCAGTAAATTTTTTAAATCTTTCTCTTTCTTCCCTTTCGTAGCTTCCTTAAGCATCTCTGTGAATACAGTAAGTACATTCTACTCATCAGGTCATCATGTAAATCCTGCAAGCACTTCTTGGATAGCAAAGCAAGATGTAAGTGCTACGGAAACAGAATATTTCAGTTTATTCATGGATTATGTAATGCAATGTGTAATAGGAAACAACTGAAATCTAAAATTGTACTTTAATCCATGACTAAAGACATACAAAAGAAGTTAGGTTGCTATAAGTCAATCATTTTTTCTGATTTTGCAAAGTTATCTTTCAAACTTTTATGAGGTAACAATTTATACATATTGGCTCAATTTGTACTCATTTTTTAGCTGAACGTTTCTGCTATTCCACAATTTCTAGCACTTCCAATAATTTATTTTCTTCTACTTTATCATGTTATTTTATCAGACTGATATTTGATTATTTAGAAATTAATTTATGGTCCATCATGTAGAGACAAAATACTTGAACCCACATGGACTCAAAGTTGATGTCATTTGATTTCAAAGGCAAAAAAACCCTTCATTATTAATAAAGAAAAAATTTTTACGTTTATTATATTCTGTATTCATATGTATCAGCATGTGTATTGTGAGAATGACATGAGTTTTTTAAACATAATTCTTCCATATAAACAACAGCAATAACAAAACACAAGAGAAAAAATAGGGTCTTTTCAACTTATATTTTGGTACAGGATTTTCACTTCGTTACTCTGAAATCTTGGAAAATATTCACACATACAGATTTGAAAAAAAATTGGTTGGGTAGGAACACAACAAATTGTCAGATAGATGAGACAGTTTACTTAGAGAATTCTCTTTCATGTTTGTGTCTCCAAGGCTAAACCCTGGGATACACCCTGCATCATTAAAAATGTTATTTCTCAAATGTGAGTGACATGTTTAGGCATGTATTTTAGAAAAAACTTCTTATTTCAGAATATTGAATGAAGGTGACCCAGACTGAAAAAAGAGGGTGACATGAAAAGATTCATGTGATAATTGATGCAAAATATGTCATTGGTTTGGACAATGGAAGTGGCCATGTACTTGGAGAGGAAGAGACAAATTCAAAAATCATTTAAAAATCACTCCATATACAAAAACTAATTCAACATAGATTATAGGCTTCAATGTAAGAGTGAAGATTCTAAAAATCCTAGAAAAAATATAGTAAATATTTGTGACTTTGGCTTAGGCAAAGTTTCTTAGCTGTGATATCTAGAGCACAGGCAAGAAAAGGAAAAAATTGATAAATTAAAATTCATCAAAATTAAAACTTTTGTGCTTCAAAGACTATCAACAAGAAAGTAAAACTTCAACTCATAGGATGGGATACAATATTTGCAATCATAGACACTATTAGAAACTTGTAACTAAAATACATAGAAGATTCTTACAAATTAACAATAAAAGTTCAAATTCAATTTAAAAATGGCCAAAGTATCTGAATATATATGTCTCTAGGGAAGATGTGCAAATAACCAATAAGACCATTAAAACAAGCTCAACCTCATTAACTATCAGAAAAAGGTAAATCAAACTACAAGATACCACATTACATCTTCTGCTGCTGCTAAGTTGCTTCAGTCGCATCTGGCGCTATGCGACCCCATAGACGGCAGCCCACCAGGCTCCGCCGTCCCTGGGATTCTCCAGGCAAGAACACTGGAGTGGGTTGCCATTTCCTTCTCCAATGCATGAAAATGAAAAGTGAAAGTGAAGTTGCTCAGTCGTGCCCGACTCTTAGCGACCCCATGGACTGCAGCCTACCAGGCTCCTCCGTCCATGGGATTTTCCAGGCAAGAGTACTGGAGTGGAGTGCCATTGCCTTCTCCTAGGACAGCTATAAGAAAAAAGAGAGAGAACCACCAGTGTCGATGAGAATGAAGAGAAAATAAGCAGTCACACAAGATAGGCAGAAGCGTATCATGATGCAGCTACTTAGAAAAGTCTACCAATTCCTCAAAACACTGGAATTACCTATGACCCAGACATTTCATTCCTAGGTATGTATCCAAGAGAAATGAAAACATACGTTCAAAAATTGTACAAGGATGTTTATTATGGGACTTTCCTACTGGCACAGCAGACAGGAATCCTCCTGCCAGTACAGGAGACATGGGTTTGATATCTGGTCCAGGAAGATTCCACATGTGGTGGAGCAGCTAAGCCCATGCGCCACAACTACTGAGCCCGAGCTCTAACGCTCAGGATCCACAACTACTGAGCCCTCACACAACTACAGGAACCCTCATGCTGCAGGGCCCTCGAGTCACATCTAGTGAGCCCCTGTGCCACAGCTACTGAAGCCCGTGTGCCAACAGCCTGTGCACCACAACAAGAGAAGCCACCGCAGTGAGAAGCCTGAGCACCGCAACTGCAAAGTAGCCTGCTCTCTAGCACTGGAGAAAGTCCTCGTGCAGCAACAAAGACCCAGTGTGGCCAAAAATACATAAATATGGCAGTGTGTACATGTCAAAAATTTTTTTAAAGAATGTTTATTAGGGCATTATTTACAATAGTCAAAAAGTGGAAGCAGTCCTAATGTCCAGCAACCAGTCAATGGGCAAATATCCATACTGTTGAATATTATTCAGCAATAAAAATGATGAAGTATTGATACATGCTACAACATAGATGAACTTGGAAAACATTATCCTATGTGAAGGAAATTGGTCACGAAAAATGCATATTGTGTTATTTCATTTATATACACTGTTCAGAGAAGGAAAATTTATACAGGCAGCAAATAGAATAGTGGCTGCCTAGTGCTAGGGAGTTGGGGAGAAATAGGAACTGACTGCTAATAGCTAAGAGTTTTCTTTGGAGGTTGATGAAAATGTTCCAAAACTGTTTCTGGTGATGGTGACACAACTTTGTGAATATACTTTTAAAAAGTTGAGCTGCACAATGTAAGTGGATGAATTGTATGGTGCATGAATTATATATCAATAAAGCTGTTATGTGAAAAAAAGATTTAGAAGATAAATGAATGAATTGTGATTTGTTTTTGAGATGTGAAGTAAGAATATAGAAGGGGGAGATAGAGTGGTAGAACAGAGTGAAAAGGAACATGGAAAAAAAGGAGAAAGTTCATTAAAGAAGACGGTTACCTTGGTTTGGGACACAGCAGGTTTGAAAAGCAGATGAAGCCCAAGACCAAAGCCTGGGCTGGAGAGAGTAAATTCAGGAAATGGGATCACAGAGTGGTCACTGAAGTCATTATTGTGGGTGAGAAAAGGGCCCAGAGTAGAAAAACCTTTGGAGCTCCAATGCTTAGGAGCACAGCTGAGAAGAAGCATCAACTAAAGAGACCAATGAGTTCTTTTTCTTTTCAGTGTTTATTTATTATTTCGCTGCATCGGCTCCCAGCTGCCCACGCGAGATCGTCACTGTGGCACAGGCTTCTCTAGTTGTGGTGCTTGGGCTCCCTGGTTTCTCTGGAGCATGTGGGATCTCAGTTTCCCAACCAGGGATCGAACCCATGTCCCATTAATTAGAAGGTGGATTCTTAACCACTGGACCACCAGAGAAGTCCCCAAGAAGAGTGACTTCTTGAAGTGGCTCAGTTCTATAAGCTGAAGTGTGACATTTATCATATGAAAAGCAGGATTTCTAGGAGTTTGCATGTCATTAATATGCTTGGCTACTCTGAGTACTGGTAATGAAAATGAGAGCCTTAAAATAAGAAAAAAATACCTCTTTTCCTTCTGTCTCCAAGTGATTGACAGTTCATAGCAACTGTATGATTTGTGTTAGTTTTAACACATAAAATCAACATAATTTCAAAACCTAACTTTCTTAATACCTAAAATTATGCCTTGACTGAACTTGTCACCACATTTTAAAGTGCTACTAGATTATTTATTTCATTGCTCTGCTATAAACTCTTTGAAAGAAGGATGCTATGTTATTTTTTCCCTTAGTATTCTGTGTCTTAAAGAGATAGTCTATAAATATAATTTTATCTGTTATTAAAGCAATGATTTCCTATGAACAGATTAATTTTCAAAAGCAGTCAGTTATTGTAAGGTCTCCTATGACTGGATAATTCAGATTGTTTCTATTACAACGTATTGTTCAGAGTCACTTTATTATTGTTTATAACACACTGCCTGGAATGCCCTTTTCCTCAAGATGAACTCAGCAGAACTATCGACTCGGCAGCCACCTGCTTTTTAAAACTAATGTACAAATGAGATAAGAAAAATCAACTTAAATATTTACTTGAACACTTTCCAGAATAATTATTGAAAGTCTCAAGCCAGAATAACAGAATTTGAAGAGCAATTGTACATACACCTTGCTCCCACATACTTCTGAGGACAAAGGACAGAAAACGCTAGCATAAAGTACGTGTTCCATACGTTGTGTATTTCTGTTAACTTGTTTTCCAGAGGAAGTTTTAATTTTGCTTCTGGACTTACAAAAATATGCTCAGAGCTCCAAATGGTGAGAGGAGGACAGTTAGAACAAAGAGTGCCAGTGTGACATCCCTGATGGATTTCTGCTAGGAGATCGTATGTTACAAATATTTTCAAGAATTTGGTCCATATTAGGACCTAAGACCAGGTGACACTAGTGGTATAGAACCCCCCTGTCAAGGTAGGAGAAAATGAGACACAGGTTCAATCCCTGATTCAGGAAGATCCCTTGGCGAAGGAAATGGCAATCCACTTCAGCATTCTTGCCTGGTGAATCCCATGGACAGAGGAGCCTGATGGGTTACAGTCCATAGGCTTGCAAAGAGTCAGACACAACTGAAACAACTTAGTATAGTATGTGTGTAGGGTTGCTGTCTATGGGGTCGCACAGAGTCAGACACGACTGAAGTGACTTAGCAGCAGCAGCAGGACCTAAGACCAGGAGCTTATTAGTTATTAATTGTCATTAAAGTATCTCTTCCACTTCAACCTAAAGCAACCCAGTCTAACGTTTGTGTTTCATTATCCTTAAGAGGCCAATAATATTTCTTATCTTAAAATTATGACCTAGAATATTACTTGCAATTTCACATTATTATTTTTTTTTAATATTAAGGAAGGTCTTGCAAGGTCTCCCTATGGAAGTGAGTCATAAAGAGTCACTGTAGGGAATTCCCTGGGGCTCTATCAGTTAAGAATCTGCCTTGCAATGCAGAGGATGCAGGTTCAATCCCTGGTCAGGGAACTAAGATCCCACATGCAGCTGAGCAACTAAGCCCACGTGCCACAATTTCTGAGCCCATGTGCCACGACTAGAGAGACCGCTCCCTGCAATGAAATATCCCAAGTGCAGCAACAAGAACAGGCACAGCCAAGTAAATAAATATTTTTTAAAAGAAAGAGTGATGATGGCACCAACATATCTGCAACAACCTTTACTCTCTCCCTAGAGAAAGTGAGGACTGCCTTTTCACTGCCCCTCGACTTCTCATCTTAGGGGAAACATCACCAAAATCTGGTGAGTAGGAGTCTCATAGAAGAAGTGAAAGGAATACGAATAGTCCTCATCCTTCTCTTCATGGCTTGGAGAGGTGCACCCAGGGCCAGGGTGTACTTGGACTAATGTGGGCTCCTTTAACACTGGACAGAGAAACAGAATCAGAGCAGATTTCAAGGTGGGGAAGTAACCAGCAGGTGGCCTTGATCCGACCTTCAGTAGGGAGAGATTAAAGGAGTGGTTGGTGCTCTCCTTGAGTTGTGTCACCCTGGTGCCCAGTTTGGGGGCAGAGGCTCAGTAGTGAGGCTGCCGTGGCTGTGGTGGTTGCAATCTGAGGTCAGAAGGAAGCTCAACTGAATACCATGAATTTGAGTTTTTATTCTATTGGATGTGGGAAGTGGATGAGAGGAAGGCTGCCAAGAATTTTCTTGAACATGATAACTCTTCCCATGAAGCAGACTTCTTGATCAGTGGCTGAAACCTATATACCATTTGCATATCCTAGGTTGGAAGTTTGAAGCTTTGAAGCCAGGTTTCAGTTCTCCTCTCTAACTGAAAGACCTAGATTGCATTTGCTTCCAATTGAAGGCTGTTTAGTCCACTCTGAAAATCTGTTATTTAGTGTTGGCACCTTACTTAATGATCTTCTGGATAATTTGCTGCAGCTTCTACTTCAGCACTTGCTGCTTCACCTTGCACTTTTATGTTTTGGAGGTGGCTCCTTTCCTTAAACCTCATGAACCAACCTCTGCTAGCTTCAAAATTTTCTTCCATAGCTACCTCATCTCTCTCAGACTTCACAGAATTGAAGAGAGTTAGGGCCTTTGTCTGGATTCAGTTTTGGCTGAAGAAAATGTTTTGGCTGGTTTGGTCATCTGTCCAGACTGCTGAAACTTTCTCCACACCAGCAATAAGGCTGTTTCACTTTCCTATTACTGGAATATTCCTATTCCTATTACTGTGTGTTTACTGGAAGAGAACTTTTGATTTCTTTAGAGAACTTTTCCTTTACATTCACAAGTTGGCTAAGTGTTTGGCCCAAGAATCCTAGCTTTTAGTTTTTGGCCTATCTCGGCTTTCGACATGCCTTCCTCACTAAGCTTAATGATTTCTAAAATAAGAGACTTAACTTTTATTAAGAGTGAGTGGCCACTTTTGCAGACCCAGCAGATTCAAGGGAATGTGGGCGTTTAGGGCTATGAATTGTGTCTACTCAGATAACTTCAATCTCAAGTCTCAGAATCTCACCGATTCCCTATCTGGACCTTCATACTGGCATATGAAACCTAGCAGGACTGACAAGTTTCTCTGAAGCTTTATTACTTTAAAAATTCTATCCTGAACCTGGTTCTCAGCTCTATTTGCCCTTTAGCTATAGGGCATTCATATCAAGAGGATTCATTGGCTTTTATATTTTGCCTGAATTACTAATTAAACCCGTTAAGTCTGATAGTATCTCTTTTAACAAATCATTGGTGCTTAGCAACAGCTAACAAATTCCCCAGTCCTTACAGTTATCATTTCTCTTATGCTGGGTATATTGCACTAGCCAGCATATTTCCTTCCGTTTATATTCCCTCTTGGTTTACATTTTAAAAATTTAAAGAGTTAGACTGCTATAACCTAGCAGTCACTATTCATGCACCTACCTCAAATGTTAAGGAGCCCATTGCCAGGCAGGCAGGTGTGCAATCACATTTTAGGGTCTATTTCCTAAGAACACTCCTGGCATCTGGAAACCAAACATGAGATGGGTGGGTCAGCTGTGTAGTAGAGACTGTAATGTGCAACCTGGTCCTCCCTTCAGGAGGACCCATTCCTTCAGTTGCTGTGATCTGCCTGCTGGTGGTTCCAAAGGGAGCTCCTTCTCAGTATGTTCCCTTTTGTGGAAAGGGAAAAAGTGATGCCTCACTCAAACTTATAAAATCCTTGTCGGCAGCAGCTTGCACTCAATGACTGTTCCACGTGGATCCAGGGACAAAGGCCTAGATCCCTTGCTTCAATTTAGGTCAACTATGAAAGTCTACCTCTGCTCTGAACTCCCTGTGGGATTGGGTAAATCTTCAGTGGCAATTGCATCACAGTTCAACTCTTTCCCCAACTCTTAACCCTGTTAAAGATACTGGGTTGGCCAAAACGAACGTTTTGGCCACCTCAATATTTTTGTTCAGGACACTTACCAACACATCTTCTACAGTTAAATATCTGCATCCCATAGATAACAGACCTAAGACATGTGTGCTAACTTTGTTGGGAAGTGCTCTGAAGAAATAGATCCATAAGAAAATAAGGAAGGCAGGATTGGACAAAAGAGAAGTTGACCTATGGTGCATCCTCAAATGTAGCTCCAGGCACACCTATGAGGAACCTCCAAGGAGCTGGAATGGCCCTAAATTGTTGTAAAGGAGTTAGGCTTGTCCCCTAGTTCCAACTTGTTTCAATCATGTTGAACTCTTTGTGACCCCATGGACTGTAGCCCTCCAGGCTCCTCTGTCCACGGAATTCTCCTGGCAAGCATACTGGAGCGATATCCCAGTATTCTGGAATACTGAAGCCATTCCCTTCTCCAGGGATCTTTCTGATCCAGGGATTGAATCCAGGTCTCCTGCATTGCTGGTAGATTCTTTACCATCTGAGTCACCAAGGAAGCCACAAACTTGAGTGAGGCTGTTCCTGAATTTGAGAACAGTGTCCAGTGAGGGACACAGAGTACCCCCATCAGATTCACAAATCCCTAAAAGCTAGGGGATGAGTCCATGAGCATCAAAGGAGGTGTGGGAAGAGTATCACAATATTCACTACAGTGTGCATTTTAATATTTCTATATTAACTAACCAAATATTAAAATGTATATAAATTATCAAAGATTATAACTCAATTTCCATTTCTCTGCTCTTAAGATCTATAAGTATTAGAAAGCACTCTGCTGATGTGTGTGTGAAAAATCTAATGATCTCAACAATATTTCTTGGGAAGGAGCAGAGCATGTTCCCTTGTTTAATTATGGTTCTGATCTGATTTCTTTGCCATCTCACCATGTCATATGGAAGGGTTAATTTTATGTGTTAATTTGTCTAATCTTTGGCACTCAGATAGTTGGTTAAACACCAGTCTAGATGTTTCTGTGAAGGCATTTTTTAGATGAGATTAACATAAAAACCAATAGACTCTGAGTAAAATAAACCATCCTTTGCAGTATGGTTAGGCCTGATCTAATTGGTTGAAGGTATTAAAAGACATTAAGGTCCTCTGCAGGAGTTTGGCCTCCAGACTGCCTTCAGACTTCGAGAGCAATGTTTATCCTCCTCTATGTCTCCAGCCTGCTGGCCTGACTAGCAGACTGTAGACTTACCAGCCCCCACAATTTCATGCATGCATGCATGCTAGGTCGCTTTGGTCGTGTCTGACTCTCTGCAGCCCCATGGACTATACAGCCCGCCAGGCTCCTCTGTCCATGGGATTCTCCAGGCAAGAATACTGGAGTGAGTTGCCATTTCCTTCTCCAGGGAATCTTCCAGACCTAAGGATCAAACCTCACTCAAAGCCAATTCCATAATACCTCTCTTTCCCTCCTTCCTCTCTCTCTCTCTCCCCTACCTCCTACCATGATACTGTCAGCCACTCTAGTTAATAAGCTGAATACTCAGTAGGATATGATGTTACTGATCAGAAATAACCCACAACCTGTAATATGAAATTTAGCAGAAAATGCCCTTTAATGACACTACATTTTCAGTTGTATTGAACTGAAATCATTATAAATTTATCTGAGTTTTTAAAAAGTGTGTGTGTGTATATATATATATATATATATATATAT
>SJYQ01005990.1:409729-456696 GCA_006410935.1 Redunca redunca | reverse complement strand
TTTAATTCAATCAGAAAAATGATAATTGACCACATGTTTTTAAAAAGGCAGTAGAAACAGATTGATAATTCTTTTTTTTAAACATTATCTGTGACTAATAGGTCAAGAAATTAATGACAAGAACAAGAACCTTATCAGAGAACTGGAAATTATAAAAATGAATCCAATGGAAATTTTAGAACTAACAGATATAGTAACAAAATTATCAAATAAGTAATTTTAATATCAGATTAGATAACTCAAAAGAGAACTTGTAAAAAGTTCATTTAAGTTTTTCAAGCAAACTTTTTGGATAAACCAATAGACCAGAAGAAATTTCTGAGTCTCTAGCACCAAAAGGCAAATGGATGGAAAATGTGGAGAAGAGGATAAGAAATGTCCAAGACATTGTGAAAGACCTAACATACATGTAACTGGTATCTGAGGAGAAGAAAGGGGAAGGAGTAGCAGTAATAAGTGAGATTTTTTTTTTTTAATTGGTGGGACACATAAGCCTCACCTTTTAAAATTGACCAGACTTCCCTGGTGGCTTAGATGGTAAAGTATCTGCCTACATTGCAAGAGACCCGGGTTCAGTCCCTGGGTTGGGAAGATCTCCTGGATAAGGAAATGGCAACCCACTCCAGTGTTCTTGCCTGGAAAATCCCATGGACAGAGGAGCCTGGTAGGCTACAGTCCATGGGGTTGCAAAGAGTCGGACACGACTGAGAGACTTCACTGTAAGCCACAAGCTCAAGAAACACAGAGAACCTTAAGCAAGATACATACAAAAAAAGCCATAACTAGGCAAAAACAGTAAAACTGTTAATCAACAAAGAAAAAGAATTTCTTAAAATAACAAGAGGAACAAATATACTTTAACTTTCAAAGAGCAATAATATGTCCAATACCTGATTTTGCAACAAAAACAATGGAAGCCAGAAAACAAGTGTTAAGAAATTAAAAGAACAAACAAGCATTAGCACCTTGCATATTCCCCAAATACTAAAAACATTATTCAGAAGTATACTTCTAGATGGAGGCAAGGGACTTAAGAAAGAATCAATTAAAAGAATATGTGGGATAATCTAAATGAATATCATTTGTATAAAAATAAGTCTCATACCATTTTAAAATGCAGAGAGAATACACATAATTGAAAAACTACCACACAAGAATCCTGAGAGGGCAACAAGGAGTTAAAAGTATATATATTTTTTCATTTTGGGGATGCAAAGTATTGATTTATAGTAAGTCTAACAATTCAACAATGCTCACCACCATGGCCCAAAAAGTGACTGAAGTGACAGAAGAATGCATAACTAACAAGCTAACACAAGAAAAATCTAGATTAGTAAAACATATAAATTTATCTAAAAGAAGACAACAATGGAGAGTGAAAGAATCTTGCAAAGGTGGTCAAGTAGAAGACCAATAATAAAGGGTTGATTTAAAGCCAAGTTAGAAAACAAAATGGTAGAAAAAGATACACCATGCAAGAGTCCTTTAAAGAGCACTGGCATAGCTATACTTGGCACACAAAGTAGATTTCAAGGAATGCACATTAGTATTGATAAGAAGGATACTTTATAAAGTTAAAAGAATTAACTATCAGGAAGAGATAAAAATGTACATTTGAATCCTCCTAACAATATAGCCTCACAATCGGTAAACTCCAAATTTTCAGAAATAAAAACACAAATCCACAGTCATAGTTGGGGAACTATATCACACTTCTCACAGTACTAATTTAAAAAGCAAACATTAAAATATATACATATTCAACCTCAGTGTATGCATGTGTGCTCAGTCACTTTAGTTGTGTCCAATTCTTTGCGATCCCATGGACCATAGCCTGCTAGGCCCCTCTGTTCATGGGATTTACCAGGCAAGAATACTGGAGTGGGTTGCCATGCCCTCCTCCAGAGTATCTTCCCAACCCAGGGACTGAACTTTTGTCTCCTGCATCTCCTACATTACAGGTGGATTCTTTACCACTAGGGAATGGGGAAGACCCTGTTCAACCTCATTAGTCACCAAAAAATGAAATTTAAAGCCACAATGTAAAACCTTACACACCCAACAGCTAATTTTAAAAAGTCAGCCTCACACGTTGGCAAGGATGGAGTTCATACGTGCTATTGGTTAGCGAGAAAACAGTAAAGATCATTTTGTCATTATTCATTAAATTTGAATACACAGGTATTCAATGGCCCAGATATTTTTACTTCCAGGATTTCACCAGCAGAAGTGTGTGTATGTTCATCAATAAATATGCACAAAATATTCACTATTATAGTAGCAACAGTTGTAAGAGGCAAAGACAGCACATAGCTGAAATACCATCTCTAGCAGAACAAGGAAATTAGTTTTGGCAAGTTCAGTTTAGTTTAGTCACTCAGTTGTGTCTGACTCTCTGCAACCCCATGGACTGCAGCACATCAGGCCACTCCATCCATCACAAACTCCCAGAGTTTAGTCAAACTCATGTCCATTGAGTCGGTGATACCATCCAACCATCTCATCCTCTGGCATCCCCTTCTCCTTCCACCTCCATTCTTTCCCAGCATTAGGGTTTTTCCAAAGAGTCAGTTACTCGCATCAGGTGGCCAAAGTATTGAGTTTCAGCTTCAGCATCAGTCCTTCCAATGAACATTCAGCATTGATTTCCTTTAAGATGAACTGGTTGGATCTCCTTGCAGCCCAAGGGACTCTCAAGAGTCTTCTCCAACACCACAGTTCAAAAGAATCAATTATTTGGAGTTCAGCTTTCTTCACAGTCCAACTTTCACACCCATACATGACTACTGGAAAAACCATAGCCTTGACTAGACGAACCTTTGTTGGCAAAGTAATGTCTCTGCTTGTTAATAAGCTGTCCAGTTTGGTCATAACTTTTCTTCCAAGAAGCAAGCATCTTATAATTTAATGGCTGCAGTCACCATCTGCAGTGGTTTTGGAGCCCCCCAAAATAAAGTCTCCCACTGTTTCCACTGTTTCCCCATCTATTTGCCATGAAGTGATGGGACTGGATGCCATGATCTTATTTCACTGAATGTTGGGTTTTAAGCCAACTTTTTCACTCTCCTCTTTCACTTTTATAAAGAGGCTCTTTAGTTCTTTGCTTTCTACCATAAGAGTGGTATCTTCTGCATATCTGAGGTTATTGATATTTCTCCAAGCAATCTTGATTCCAGCTTGTGCTTCATCCAGCCCAGCATTTCTAATGATGTATTCTGCATATAAGTTAAATAAGCAGGGTGACAATATACAACTTTGACATTCTCCTTTCCCAGTTTGGTACTAGTCTGTTGTTCCATGTCCAGTTCTAACTGTTGATTTTTGACCTGCATATAGATTTCTCAGGAGGCAGGTCAGGTGATCTGCTATTCTCCTCTCTTCAAGAATTTCCCATAGTTTGTTGTGATCCACACAGTCAAAGGCTTTGGCATAGTTGATAAGGCAGAAGTAGATATTTTTCTGGAACTCTCTTTTTTTGACAATCCAACAGATGTTGGCAATTTGATCTCTGGTTCCTCTGCCTTTGCTAAATCCAGCTTGAACATCTGGAAGTTCACGGTTCACGTATTGTTGAAGCCTGGATTGGAAAATTTTGAGCGCTCCTTTGCTACCATGTAAGATGATTGCAATTGTGGGGTACTTTGAGCATTCTTTGGCATTGCCTTTCTTTGGGATTGAAATGAAAACTGACCTTTTCCAGTCCTGTGGCCACTGTTGAGTTTTTCAAATTTGCTGGCATACTGAGTGCAGCACTTTCACAGCATTATCTTTTAGGATTTGAAATAGCTCAACCAGAATTCCATCACCACCACTAGCTTTGTTTGTAGTGATGCGTCCTAAGGGCCTGCTTGACTTTGCATTCCAGGATGTCTGGTTCTAGGTGAGTAATCACACCATCATGGCTATCTGTGTCATTAAGATCTTTTTTTGTATAGTTCTTCTGTTTATTGTTGCCACCTCTTCTTAATATCTTCTGCTTCTGTTAGGTCCATACCATTTCTGTCCCTTATCAAGCCCATCTTTGCACGAAATGTTCCCTTGGTATCTCTAATTTTCTTGACGAGATCTCCAGTTTTTCCCATTCTATTGTCTTCCTGTATTACTTTGCAGTGATCACTGAGGAAGGTTTTCTCATCTCTCCTTGCTATTCTTTGTAACTCTGCATTCAAATGGGTATATTTTTCCTTTTCTCCTTTGGCTTTCACTTCTCTTTTTTTCATAGCTATAAGGCCCCCTCAGACAGGTATTTTGCATTTTTGTATTACTTTTTCTTAGAGATGGTCTTGATCCCTGCCTCCTGTACAATGTCATGAACCTCCATCCATAGTTCTTCAGGCACTCTGTCTCTCAGATCTAATCCCTTGAATCTATTTGTCACTGCCACTGTACAGTCGTAAGGGATTTTATTTAAGTCATATCTGAATGATCTAGTAGTTTTCCTTACTTTCTTCAATTTAAGTCTGAATTTGGCAATGAGGAGTTCATGATCTGAGCCACAGTCAGCTCCTAGTCTTGTTTTTGCTGACTGTATAGAGCTTCTCCATCTTTGGCTGCAAAGAATATAATTAATCTGATTTCAGTATTGACCATCTGGTGATGTCCATGTGTAGAGTTTTCTTTTGTGTTGTTGGAAGAGGGTGTTTACCATGACCAGTGCGTTCTCTTGGCAAAACTCTGTAAGCCTTTGCCCTGCTTCATTCAGTACTCCAAGGCCAAATTTTCCATTACTCCAGGTATTTCTTGACTTCTTACTTTTTCGTTCTATTCCCCTATGATGAAAAGGACATCTTTTTTGGGGTGTTATTTCCAGAAGGTCTTGTAGATCTTCATAGAACTGTTCAACTTCAGCTTCTTCAGTATTACTGGTGAGGGCATAGACTTGAATTACTGTGATATTGAATGGTTTTCCTTGGAAATGAACAGAGATCATTCTGTTGTTTTTGAGATTGCACCCAAGTACTGCCTTTTGGACTCTTTTGTTGACCATGATGGCTACTCCATTTCTTCTAAGGGATTCTTGCCCACAATCGTAGATAAAATGGTCATCTGAGTCAAATTCACCCATTCCAGTCCATTTTAGTTCACTGATTCCTAAAATGTTGATGTTCATTCTTGCCACCTCCTGTTTAACCACTTTCAATTTGCCTTAGTTCATGGACCTAACATTCCAGGTTCCTATGCATTATTGCCTTTTACCTCATTGGACTTTACTTCCATCACCAGTCACGTCCACAACTGGTGTTGTTTTTGCTTTGGCTCCATCTCTTCATTCTTTCTGGAGTTATTTCTCCACTGATCTCCAGTAGCATATTGGGTAGGCATCAATCTACCTGGGGAGTTCATCTTTCAGTGTTGTATCTTTTTGTCTTTTTATTCTGTTCATGAATGATTTGGTATGGTCAAAGAAAGATTATCATTAAGAAGGGGAATGAATGATTAATACCATGCATGATAACTTAAATCTCACGTAATGGCAGATGAAAGAAGCCAATAAAAAATAAGTCAAATAATATCAATTTATTTACATATAATTCAAACATACAGTGCTATAAGTCAGAAGAGCAATCATCTTGGGGCGAAAAAAAACAGTAGTTAATAGAACAGGACACAAATGGTGTCCCTGGGGTATATATATTTTAACTTGAATAGTGGTTTAATGGTGATTCTTCTCTGTGCTGGCGCTTCCCTGGTGCCTCAGTGGTAAAGAACCCACCTGCTGATACAGGAGATGCAAGTTTGATCCCTGAGTCGGGAAGACCCCCTAAACAAGGGAAATGGCAATCCTCTCCAGTATTCTTGACTGGGAAATCCCATGGACAGAGGAGTCTGGTGTGCTATGGTCCATGTGGTTGCAAAAACAAATTAGACATGTCTTAGTAACTAAGACAGGCGAGCGGGCAGGCTGCGACGGCACACAGCGTGGCCAAGAGGAGCTACCCTACGTCCGAGGTCAGTGGCAGTGGCCTAGAGTGCCAGGCTGCTACGGCACAGGAACGGCCGAGAAGAGCTACACCATGTCCGAGGTCAGGGGTGGCAGCCGGGAGTAGCTACCCCACACCTGAGGTCAGGGGCGGTGGCTGGGAGTAGCTACCCCACACCTGAGGCCAGGGGCAGCGGCCTAGAGAAGCTACCCTGCATCCGAGGTGAGGGGCTGTGGCTAAGAGGACCAACCCCACGTCCAAGGAGCTGTGGCTACATGGGCTCAGGAGGGCCTAGAAGAGCTACTCCATATTCAAGGTCAGGAAGGGCAGCAGTGAGGAGGTACCCCTTGTCCAAAGTAAGGAGCAGTGGCTGAGCTTTGCTGGAACAGATGAAAAGAGATACCCCACGTCCAAGGTAATAGAAACCCAAGTAAGACGATAGGTGTTGCAAGAGGGCATCAGAGGGCAGACACACTGAAGCCATAATCATAGAAAACAAGTCAATCTAATCACACTAGGACTACAGCCTTGTCTAACTCAGTGAAACTAAGGCATGTCCTGAGGGTGGCCCTGCCGCCAAGATGGGCGGGACATGGTGGAGAGGTCTGACAGAATGTGGTCCACTGGAGAAGGGAATGGCAAACCACTTCAGTATTCTTGCCTTGAGAACCCTATGAACAGTATGAAAAAGCAAAATGATAGGATACTGAAAGAGGAACTCTCCAGGTCAATAGGTGCCCAATATGCTACTGGAGATCAGTGGAGAAATAACTCCACAAAAAATGAAGGGATGGAGACAAAGCAAAAACAATACCCAGTTGTGGATGTGACTGGTGAAAGAAGGAAGGTCCGATGCTGTAAAGAGCAATATTGTATAAGAACCTGGAATGTTAGGTCCATGAATCAAGGCAAATTCAATTCAGTTCAGTTCATCCACTTAGAAGTGCTGACTCTTTGCGACCCCATGAATCACAGCACGCCAGGCCTCCCTGTCCATCACCAACTCCCGGAGTTCACTCAGACTCACTTTCATCGAGTCAGTGATGCCATCCAGCTATCTCATCCTCTGTCGTCCCCTTCTCCTCCTGCCCCCAATCCCTCCCAGCATCAGAATCTTTTCCAATGAGTTAACTCTTCGCATGAGGTGGCCAAAGAACTGAAGTTTCAGCTTTAGCATCAGTCCTTCCAAAGAAATCCCAGGATTGATCTCCTTCAGAATGGACTGGTTGGATCTCCTTGCAGTCCAAGGGGCTCTCAAGAGTCTTCTCCAACACCACAGTTCAAAAGCATCAATTCTTCAGCTCTCAGCTTTCTTCACAGTAAAACTCTCACATCCATACATGACCACTGGAAAAACCATAGCCTTGACTAGACGGACCTTTGTTAGCAAAGTAATATCTCTGCTTCTCAATATGCTATCTAGGTTGGTTATAATTTTTCTTCCAAGGAGTAAGTGTCTTTTACTTTCATGGCTGCAGTCACCATCTGCAGTCATTTTGAATCCCCCAAAACTAAAGTCTGACACTGTTTCCACTGTTTCCCCATCTATTTCCTATGAAATGATGGGACCAGGTGCCATGATCTTCGTTTTCTGAATGTTGAGCTTTAAGCCAACTTTTTCACTCTCCTCTTTCACTCTCATCAAGAGGCTTTTTAGTTCCTCTTCACTTTCTGCCATAAGGGTGGTGTCATCTGCATATCTGAGGTTATTGATATTTCTCCCGGCAATCTTGATTCCAGCTTGGGCTTCTTCCAGCCCAGTGTTTCTCATGAAGTACTCTGTGTATAAGTTAAATAAGCAGGGTGACAATATACAGCCCTGACGTACTCATTTTCCTATTGGAAGAGGTCAAACAGGAGATGGCAGAGTGAACGTTGACATTCTAGAAATCAGCAAACTAAAATGGACTAAAATGGGCGAATTTAACTCAGATGACCATTATATCTACTACTGTGGGCAGGAATCCTTAGAAGAAATGGAGTAGCCATCATGGTCAACAAAAGAGTCTGAAATGCAGTACTTGGATGCAATCTCAAAAACAACAGAATGATCTCTGTTTGTTTCCAAGGCAAACCATTCAGTATCACAGTAATCCAAGTCTATGCCTCAACCAGTAACGCTGAAGAAGCTGAAGTTGAATGGTTCTATGAAGACGTACAAGACCTTTTAGAATACACACCCAAATAAGATGTCTTTTCATTATAGGGGACTTGAATTTAAAAATAGCAAGTCAAGAAACACCTGGAGTAACAGGTAAATTTGGCCTTGGAATACGGAATGAAGCATGGCAAAGGCTAATAGAATTGTTCCAAGAGAACGCACTGGTCATAGCAAACACCCTCTTCCAACAACACAAGAGAAGACTCTACACATGGACATCACCAGACGGTCAACACTAAAATCAGACTGATTATATTCTTTGCAGCCAAAGATGGAGAAGCTCTATACAGTCAGCAAAAACAAGACTGGGAGCTGACTGTGGCTCAGACCATGAACTCCTCATTGCCAAATTCAGAAATTCAAAAAGTAAGGAAAACCACTAGACCATTCAGGTATGACCTAAATCAAATCCCTTATGATTATACAGTGGAAGTGAGAAATAGATTTAAGGGACTAGATCTGATAGATAGAGTGCCTGATGAACTATGGACTGAGGTTCATGACATTGTACAGGAGACAGGGATCAAGACCATCCCCATTAAAAGAAATGCAAAAAAGCAAAATGGCTGTCTGGGGAGGCCTTACAAATAGCTGTGAAAAGATGAGAAGCAAAAAGCAAAGGAGAAAAGGAAAGATATAAGCATCTGAATGTAGAGTTCCAAAGAGTAGAAAGAAGAAATAAGAAAGCCTTCTTCAGCGATCAATGCAAAGAAATAGAGGAAAACAACAGAATGAGAAAGCCTGGAGATCTCTTCAAGAAAATTAGAGATACCAAGGGAACATTTCATGCAAAGATGGGCTCAATAAAGGACAGAAATTGTATGGACCTAACAGAAGCAAAAGATATTAAGAAGAGGTGGCAAGAATACACAGAAGAACTGAACAAAAAGATCTTCAGGACCCAGATACTCATGATGGTGTGATCACTCACCTAGAGCCGGACATCCTGGAATGTGAAGTCAAGTGGGCCTTAGAAAGCATCTTTACGAACAAAGTTAGTGGAGGTGATGGAATTCCAGTTGAGCTCTTTCAAATCCTGAAAGATGATGCTGTGAAAGTGTTGCACTCAATATGCCAGCAAATTTGGAAAACTCAGCAGTGGCCACAGGACTGGAAAATGTCAGTTTTCATTCCAATCCCAAAGAAAGGCAATGCCAAAGAATGCTCAAACTACTGCACAATTGTACTCATCTCACACACTAGTAAAGTAATGCTCAAAATTCTCCAAGCCAGGCTTAAGCAATACATGAACCGTGATCTTCCAGGTGTTCACACTGGTTTTAGAAAAGGCAGAGGAACCAGAGATCAAATTACAACATCTGCTGGATCATCGAAAAAGCAAGAGAGTTCCAAAAAAACATCTATTTCTGCCTTATTGACTTTGCCAAAGCCTTTAACTGTGTGGATCACAATAAACTGTAGAAAATTCTGAAAGAGATGGGAATACCAGACCACCTGACCTGCCTCTTGAGAAACCTGTATGCAAGTCAGGAAACAACAGTTAGAACTGGACATGGAACAACAGACTGGTTCCAAATAGGAATAGGAGTACATCAAGGCTGTATATTGTCACCCTGCTTATTTAACTTATGTGCAGAGTACTTCATGAGAAATGCTGGGCTGGAAGAAGCCCAAGCTGGAATCAAGATTGCTGGGAGAAATATCAATAACCTCAGATATGTAGATGACACCACCCTTATGGCAGAAAGTGAAGAGGAACTAAAAAGCCTCTTGATGAGAGTGAAAGAGAAGAGCGAAAAAGTTGGCTTAAAGCTCAACATTCAGAAAACGAAGATCATGGCATCTGGTCCCATCACTTCATGGGAAATAGATGGGGAAACAGTGGAAACAGTGTCAGACTTTAGTTTTGGGGGATTCAAAATGACTGCAGATGGTGACTGCAGCCATGAAAGTAAAAGACACTTACTCCTTGGAAGAAAAGTTATGACCAACCTAGATAGCATATTGAAAAGCAGAGACATTACTTTGCCAACAAGGTCCATCTAGTCAAGGCTATGGTTTTTCCAGTGGTCATGTGTGGATGTGAGAGTTTTACTGTGAAGAAAGCTGAGTGCCGAAGAACTGATGTTTTTGAACTGTGATGTTGGAGAAGACTCTTGAGAGTCCCTTGGACTGCAAGGAGATCCAACCAGTTCATTCTAAAGGAGACCAGCCCTGGGTGTTCTTTTGAAGGAATGATGCTAAAGCTGAAACTCCAGTACTCTGACCACCTCATGCAAAGAACTGACTCATTGGAAAAGACTCTGATGCTGGGAGGGATTGGGGGCAGGTGGAAAAGGGGACGACAGAGGATGAGATGGCTGGATGTCATCACCGACTTGATTTACGTGAGTTTGAGTGAACTCTGGGAGTTGGTGATGGACAGGGAGGCCTGGCATGCTGTGATTCATAGGGTCACAAAGAGTCGGACATGACTTAGCGACTGAACTGAACCTAACTGAACTAGTAAGTAAACAACAATCTCTGTGCTGAGTTGTTGAGCTGTACACTTAGGAGTTTTGCACTTTATTATTTGTATGTTTTTATTTAAAATTTGTTACAATATTAACTTAAGTGAAAAGCGAAAGTGAAAGTTGCTCAGTTGTTTCTGACTCTTTGTAACCCCTGGTCAATACAGTCCATGGGATTCTCCAGGCCAGAATACTGGTGCGGGTAGCTGTTCCCTTCTCCAGGCAATCTTCCCAACCCATGGATCAGACCCAGGTCTCCCACATTGCAGGTGGATTCTTTACCAGCTGAGCCACAAGGGAAGACCAAGAATACTGGAGTGGGTAGCCTATACCTTCTCCAGCAGATCTTCCAGACCCAGGATTGAACTGGGGTCTTCTGCATTGCAGGTGGATTCTTTACCAACTGAGCTGTGAGGGAAGCCCATTAACTTAAGTACATAATGTATAAAAATCTACTTTCCTGATTAGATTTAGCCTGTTTTCACTAAAACCTCACATCCAAGTTTATTCCCGGGCTCTTCTCCCGTACCCTCACAGGGTGTTGGACAATATTCTCCACTAAAGGGAAGCCAAACTGAAGACTCACTTTCAGACCATCCTAGACGTTCTCTGGATGACTTTCTAAACAGTCAGCTTTGCTTAAATGCATAAGTTCTATATCGCATGTGTTACCACTTACTGGGTGGTCTGAGTCCACATTCAGCTGTCCGAAAAAGATCTTCTGGTCCTTTTTCAGGATTTCGGTGTTTTGACTACACCATGTGACTTTAAGTTAGCAGTGAAGAATTATTCTTCCCTGCTTTAATACCTGAAATCTCTTTGTAAATCATCTAAAAGTATCTTGAGTGTTGTACTATATTTAATGTTGCTCCTGCCATTCACTGCTGCTGCTGCTGCTGCTGCTGCTGAGTCGCTTCAGTCATGTCCGACTCTGTACGACCCCAGAGACAGCAACCCACCAGGCACCCCTATCCCTGGGATTCACCAGGCAAGAACACTGGAGTGGGTTGCCATTTCCTTCTCCAATGCATGAAAGTGAAAAGTGAAAGTGAAGTCGCTCAGTCATGTCCGACTCTTAGCCATTCAATAACAGGGGAGAAGGAATGACAGGGGCTAAAAAATCTGTTTGTCTCCCATCTTTGATTATTTCTCTCCTGTCAGCTTTTGTTTCTCCCTCTGCTATCCCAGGCTGTTAGACTGAATGCTTCCCTCTTCCCAAATCCAGAATGTTGAGTATGAGTGCTCTTCTGCACACACATGTATGTGTTTGTGTGTGTCTATGTGTCTGTGTGCACATGTAGCAGTGTGTGCTTCTGGGCAGTCAAAATTTCTCCTACAGTAGAGATTCTAATATCCTTGAGTTTCTTTCTTGTTTTGGGCTATCTTATCATTAGAAATTGTTAGTTTCTGCTTTTATGGAAGGAACCACTCCCATTTAAACATACAATTTTTCTATTTATGTTAGTTTTGTCCTGTTTCTTTGGATAAAACATTTAGTCCGTTTTACACACATATGTGTATGTATGTATATGTGTATGTGTTTTATTGCTTCAAAGATTCATCTGTCCTAGAGGACAAAGACAGGTTTAACAGATGTCTATTTGTTTTAATTCTCTGTCTGTAAAAACTATATTCAACGGAGACTTAAATTGGTGATTCTTTCTGTGTGCAGAAATAAAGTCTATGCAATTTACATAAAATGATGATAGCTTTCAAAGTATTCTTCAAATTTTGCATAGGTGTGAATATGCAACCCCAAATTAGTTCTATTCTAGAGCACCAGTCCCCAATCTTTTGGGTACCAGGGACTGGTTTCATGGAAGACAATCTTTCCACAAACAAGGGGTGGGAGTGGGGGGGCGTGATTTCAGGATGAGTCAAGCACCTTACCTTTATTGTGTACTTATCTTTATTGTTATGACATCAGCTCCACCTCAGATCATCAGGCATTAGATCTCGAAGGTTGGGGATCCCTGTTCTAGAGCAAAGGGAAGAGGGAAAGTATTGGAAGGAGAGCATTCTAGAGATGGCTGTATTTTCAACTCCATTCCAAGGGCAGCAAGTAAATTTCAAGAAATCGCTTGCATAATCTGTTCTTATAATTTGGTGCCTTCTTTTGGCTTTAATGTTTCTGAGAAATGCCATGTATGCAGGCTTGGGGTAAAAGAAGTAAAGGCTTTTAATGAAGTGATAATGATTGACTTGTTCCTATTTAGACATGCAAATCAACACAAGAAGATTCACTGACAGTCAGCCAGCTGAGGAGCTGGGCTTTTTGGGAAATAATGTTTGAGGCTCCAGAAGAGCAGCTAAAGGTGGCTTATTCATTGGGAGTATCCCCTTTGTGTGGGATTCCATTTCTTCTAGTCTCTAAAAGCCTTCCCTTGTTGAGGATTCTTTTTCACATGAATATGTCTCAATACAGACTCAATACAGATACTGGAATCCCAGTTTTAAACAGCAAACTCTGTAGCACAGACAGAAAACAAAATGAGGTACAAATAGGCTATCATCCTCAGTTAATTCATGGGCCTTTTTTGCAAAGTGATCTGATCTGATCTACTTTCTTATTTAAAGAGAGAGCTTCCGAGAGCTCAGATGAGCCCTGTCTTGTGTACCCAAGTTAAGCACCTGTCCCAGTTCCCAGGGTTTGATCTATAGGACCTGCATTTTTGTAACAGGTATCAGGTACATTTGGGTGTAATAAGATATGCCCTGGGGTCCTTTCTCTGATCTTTCCTCCCTTTCATTCTCCCACATTCTCTGACTTTTTTTCCTGAGTTTCATTTAGAACAAGAATTGATCCTGTGTGCCCAGCCAGGGTGTAGGTTTTTCTGCAAAGCTGAGCTGTTCTTATGATGACTTCCTTTGGCTTCAATATTTCTAATATTTCAGTAGAAATTGGCTTGAAATTGACCAGAAAAACCATGTCTCAACTCCCTCATTTTTGGTAGAAGAGGACAGTCTCTACATTTGTTGTTGTTCCGTCACTCAGTTGTGTCCTACTCTTTGCAACCCCCTAGACTGGAGCATGCCAGACTTCCCTGTCCATCACCATCTCCCAGAGCTTGCTCAAATTCAAGTCCATTGAGTCAGTGATGCCATCCAACCATCTCATCCTCTGTCATCCCCTTCTCTTCCTGCCTTCCTTTGCACCAGGTGGCTGAAGTATTAGAGCTTCAGCTTCAGCATCAGCCCTTCTAATGAATATTCAGGATTTATTTTCTTTAGGATTGACTGATCTCCTTGCAGTCCAAGGTACTCTCAAGACTCTTTCCAACATCACAGTTCAAAAGCATCAACTCTTCAGTGCTCAGCCTTCTTTGTGGTTCAACTCTCACATCCATACATGACTACTGGAAAAAACCATAGCTTTGACTAGATGGACCTTTGATGTCAAAGTAATGTCTCTGAATACTGTTGACTAAAAAATGCAAAACATGAGAGCTGCGAGTTAAATTTTATTTGGGGAAAAATAAGGACTAAAAATGAGGACTAAAGCTCCTGGACACAGCATCTCAGATGGCCCTGAGAAACTGCTCCAAAGTGGTAGTGGGGAAGGACAGTATATATATGATTTCGGTGAAGGAAGAGTGCATGCAATCACACATATATTTTTTCAGAAAGTTTCTGCTAGTCTCATGAAGATTTCTGCTGGTCACAGAAAACAGTCACCACTAAGAAAGATTTTTATGCTTTTCTAGGTATGAGGAGATACAGGAATTGGACTCATCAGTTGGCTGCTGAGACTAACTAAACATCTGAAGATCTGTTCTTCAAGTCTTTCCTGCTCCTTCCAACACAGAGTGCCTCATTTCTGCTCTTTGCCATGAACTCCTTTCAGCAGGTGTTGAAGGTCAGCAGTTGCAGCAGCACATGATTTAATCCTTGTAGAAGCAGACGACAAAGCACACTTGGCAACTGCCAATTTGCAGTTGACAACACTGATCATGGGTCTGGAACCACAGAAATGGTCCATGAACTGTTCCAACCTCAGCCTCTCCAAGCTCAGCTCTTGGGACTAACCCAAGGTGGAGGCCTGCAAAGGTGCCCTCTCTTGTTTGTCTGCAGTTTGTGACTTGCTCCTTCCTGGTCACCAGCTCACCTCCCTTACACGCCCCTTTATCTCTACCCTAAATTCAAAGTGCTTATGTGTTCCAGAATATTCTCTACACCCCTTCACCCCAATTCCTTCAATATTCATTTATTTTTGTCCCTTGTCTTATGATAAGAAATATGACTGAATTAATATAATGCACTGTTTCCACATCTATTTCCCATGAAGTGATGGCACCAAATGCCATTCATGGGGTCACAAAGAGTCGGACATGACTGAGCGACTGAACTGAATATAATACACAGGGTTGGAAAATAAAGAATCTGGGACAAAAATTCAGGCCTTCTCTTAAGTCAGCAGACTTCTTTTGTATTATCTACATAATTCTGAATACCCCCTTTTTTCATCATACCCTCGATATGAATATGCAACTGCTCCCATTCCCATGTTTGTTGTATGCTCTGTACTGGACTATAATTCATTTTCACAATAAGAAAACTGTGAACTTATCCTATAAATGTTTTACATCATCTTTCCACGGTAAAACTGTTTGTGTTCTAGTTGGAGAAAAGTTGTCAAAAGTTGGTCCAACTGGATCTCATATGGTCTTAACACTTACCGAAAGTGAAAGTCACGCAGACCTGTCCGACTCTTGGCTACCCATTATCTATACAGTCCGTGGAATTCTCCAGGTCAGAATACTTCAGTAGGTAGCTGCTCCCTTCTCCAGGGTATCTTTCCAACCCAGGGATCGAACCTGGGTCCCCTGCATTGCAGGCAGATTCTTTACCAGCTGAGCTACCGTAGAAGCCCAAACACTTACTACCTTTACCAAAACTTCCCCAGCATCAAGAGGAACCAAACCTGAAATTGAAAAATTGGCCAGATGTTCAGAAAAGCTGTGCAACTAGATAAACCTGGAAGTATGAGGACACTGTAATTGGGTGGGGGTAGGGGGAGCTTTTCTTGAATTTTAACTCTAGAATTCAGTCACCCCTAGTTTCAAGGATCTTGCTGTGTCTTGGGGACAGTAGGTTATCATGACCAGACCAGCGGGAGAGTTTGCTGCATGAGCTCATGTAGAAAAATCAACTTCAAGATTCTGCAGATGTTTATGAGGCTTACTGTGCTTCAGTTCTTGTTTAATGGCAAGTCCCTACTTGGGCAGTGGAGTCCCGCTGATTTACTACTTATCAGGAATACATTACAATTTAGAACTTGGATTTTTCATGGTTTTCTTTGTGTCAGCATAAATAAATTTAGCTAATAGGGCTATATGTCTCATTGCCTTTTAGACTGACTGTAAGGAAAATGCTTCTGGCTTGTGAGGACTAGCAGCGAGATGAGAGGACTGAACCGATTTACCTGAAAGTATTTGTCATCTCAAGGGCTCTGGGGTGTAGATGTCAAATGCTGCAAGCTATCAGCACTTCATAACTCCTATTTTGAGCTTATATGTTTTATTTTTCCATCTAATGTTACTAAAGGGGCTTCCCAGGTGGCTCAGTGGTAAAGAATTCATCTGCCAATCCAGGAGATGCAGGTTTGATCCCTGGGTTGGGAAGATCCCCTGGCTAAGGAAATGGCAACCCACTCCAGTGTTCTTGCCTGGGAAATCCCATGGACAAAGGAGCCTGGTGGGCTACAGACCATGGGGTTGCAAAAGAGTCCACCATGACTTAGCGAATGAGCACACACATACAATATTGTTAATGAGGAAGTCATTATCCCTGGGGAGTGGGAGGTCATTCTTGATGAATTAAGGAGGCAGAGATGCCCACTCTCCCAGAGATGCTACCCAGGACCATCTCCATCTCTGTGTATGTTTCGCTTGATGGAACCTAGAGTGATGCCCTCACAAGCTTTGAGGGAAAGTTCACAGTTCTGCAATTACTGAGAAGGAAAGCGGAATGCCATTTCTAGATCTTCATCCAGAACAATTTCTTGGCTCCAATTCCTCCACTTCATTTGCAGAAACAGCTTTTCGGTACTAGTTAACATTCAAGGAATAGTTTCACGTTTTACAACAGCAAAAGGGTCATTATTTCTATCAGTGTGCTGGAGGTGATTTTGAGTCTGACGGTGGAGGGCCTATTTCAATAAAATCAGCCTGAGTCTCCCAGCAGGATCCTCAAATCATGGGAATTCAACTGGAGAGTCCACATGGGCTCCTGTGATACTGAACCAGGGCTGAATTTCCATTTAATCATGCGCAAGAAATCAAAAGACACTTTGGGATTAAATGGCAAACCTTTTAACTAGGAAATCCTCAGCCAAAATGGTCAATTAGCATTTAAACTGCAGAACTGCCTTAGTAAGAGGGAATGAGTCACTGAAGAAATAAAATACCTTCCTTATTAGTTAAAAAGGTAAACTAGAAACATGGAGTTATTGTAAAATATGCCTTCTCTTCTAAAACAGGGGAAGTATCACATGGCTCTTCTTGCAAAGGGGAATAAAACAAGACCTGAGTTATTTACTTATCCTCCTGCTTTTAGCTTTAATTGGCAAAATTGGGTCAAGTGAATGATATCTGAAGCCACCATCTAATTATATACTTTTGCATCACGTTTAGCAAATGACTCAACAACTCGGTTTTTCTGTCTTAAAATTGATTTTTTAAAAGAAGCTCTTTTATGTACTGGAAAATAAAAATAATACATTATATTTAGAAATGTCCTTGATTCAGTTTTATGTATTCATAAAATCTTTGGCCCATTGAAATCTCCTTCCCAATCTTCTAGTATGCACCTCAAGGGCTTGGAGGCCAAGTAGAGTAAGAGCTGACTTAGGGGAAAAAACACACACACATTTCTATCATGACTGCGTATAAGGTAAACTTAAAACTCTCCAGAAATGGAGTTGAAAATGTCTCTTAAACAATTGTTTAGAATCACCTGTAAATGACCACCTAATTTTCAGTTTCTCCTCTCATCAAACTTACTGAATATGTAAATTTCAAATGTTGATTCTCCACCAACATTTAACAATATTATTATTGTTATGTATTTGTATGTTGTGGTTGTTGCTCAGTCACTAAGTCACGTCCAACTCTTTGTGACCCCATGGACTGCAGCACACCAGGCTCCTCTGTCCTCCACCATCTCCTGGAGTTTGCTCAAATTCATGTCCATTGCATCAGTGATGCTATCTAACCATTTCATCCTCTGCCACTCCCATCTCCAATTGCCTTCGGCCTTTCCCTGTATCAGTCTACTCAGTTTTAAAAAATTAAAACAGTAAAGTAAATTAGACTGTAGTTGTCCTTTGCAATGATCTTCTCCCTGTCAGGCCCTCCCCATTGCACCCCAGATACCATTGCACTGGGATTCCATGACATGTCACACTTCGTGCAGACAAACTGTTGTGGACTAGAAGGAATCTGACCAGTTCTTACTCTGGTAGCTGTGTTTTCAAAATGGCTGATACATTTAGGAAATTATTGGTGTGTGGTTGGATGTTCACACAGATTGACTGAGGATGCATTTGAAGGTAGTAGCCAGCAACTGTTAAATATCCTTGAGGTGACCACTGAGGAATTCTTCATAAACTCATACAGACTAAGAGTGATGGGTTTATATGTGACACTTCTAATATTTTTACTTTTAAAGAAAGTAGAATAGGAATGAAATTGGTGTTGGAAACATATCTGGCTTTATAGTTCTTTATTTTTTCTTAAGGAGACTATAAGAACACTACCCAAACAGAGAAACTGGTTTTAGTTAAAGCTTCAGAACCTGTTTTAATCTGTTGTGAGCATGACAAAAATTAAACCAGTCATCTACGTTGAGAAAATATTATTTTAAAAATGTCTGTTACTGAAGACAAGTTTAGAAATTGATACAAGAAATCCTGTTTCCTGCACAACAAAGGAAAATATAAGCAAGGTGAAAAGACAGCCTTCTGAATGGGAGAAAATAATAGCAAATGAAGCAACTGACAAACAACTAATCTCAAAAATATACAAGCAACTTCTGCAGCTCAATTCCAGAAAAATAAACGACCCAATCAAAAAAGGGGCCAAAGAACTAAATAGACATTTCTCCAAAGAAGACATACGGATAGCTAACAAACACATGAAAAGATGCTCAACATCACTCCTTATCAGAGAAATGCAAATCAAGACCACAATGAGGTACCACTTCACACCAGTCAGAATGGCTGCTATCCAAAAGTCTGCAAGCAATAAATGCTGGAGAGGGTGTGGAGAAAAGGGAACCCTCCTACACTGTTGGTGAGAATGCAAACTAGTACAGCCTCTATGGAGAACAGTGTGGAGATCCCTTAAAAAATTGCAAATAGAACCTCCTTATGACCCAGCAATCCCACTGCTGGGCATACACACCGAGGAAACCAGAATAGAAAGAGACACATGTACCCCAATGTTCATCGCAGCACTGTTTATAATAGCCAGAACATGGAAACAACCTAGATGTCCATCAGCAGATGAATGGATAAGAAAGCAGTGGTACATATACACAATGGAGTATTACTCAGCCATTAAAAAGAATACATGTGAATCAGTTCTAAGGAGATGGATGGAACTGGAGCCGATTATACAGAGTGAAGTAAGCCAGAAAGAAAAACACCAATACAGTATACTAACACACATATATGGAATTTAGAAAGATGGTAATGATGACCCTGTATTCGAGACAACAAAAGAGACTCAGATCTATAGAGTGAACTGTTGGACTCTGGGGGAGAAAGAGAGGGAGAGGGTGGGATGAGATGGGAGAATGGCATGGAAACATGTATACTATCATGTAAGAAACGAATTGCCAGTCGATGTTCGATGCAGGATGCAGGATGCTTGGGGCTGGTGCATGGGGATGACCCAGAGGGATGTTATGGGGTGGGAGGTGGGAGGGAGTTCATGTCTGGGAACGCATGTACACCTGTGGTGGATTCATGTCAATGTATGGCAAAACCAATACAGTATTGTAAAGTAAAATAAAGTTAAAATTAAAAAAAAAAAGAAATCCTGTTTCCATTGACAGTGCCCATCGTCCCAGGCAGTTATAAACCTGGAAACTAAAGTCATCATTATTCAGATCCATGTTTTCTCTGCTACTTAGATCCAAGAGGTATTGGTTTTTCCCTGATTTATGCCCAGGGTTTGTTTGGCTTTGCTTTAACTCCCCCTTTGTGTTCCCATTGTAACTGTGTTCACTTTATCTTGTGGAATGTCTCAGTAGTTTCCCATATTCTTGTCTTTCTCTTATCCATGGTGTTGTCATCAATATTATTCCTTTGAAACAATAAATCTATCCTTTTGTTCTCTTGTGCAAAAGCATTTGTGACCCTCAATTGCCTTGGAATTAAATGCAGTCTTCCACAAACATACATTAACATACAATATTTATTTTTCTCTTTCTGACTTACTTCACTCTGACTCTGGGTCCATCCACAACTCTACAGATGACATAATTTTATTCCTTTCTCATGGCTGAGTAATATTTCATTGTATATATGTACCACATCTTTTTTTATCCATTTCTCTGTTGATGGACGTTTAGGTTGCTTCCATGTCCTAGCTACTGTAAATAGTACAAATATTGAAGTGCACATATATTTTTGAATTATGGAATTCTAAAAGGGAGGTGATATATGTATAAGTATGGCTGGTTGATTCTGCTGTATAGAAGATAACACAACATTGTAAACCAACTATACTCCAATAAAAATTAATTTAAAAAAAGATTGCAGTCTTCTTCACTAGCGTCATTCAAGTTGCTCCTCAATTTGGCTGCATCTTTTAAGCATTTAGTTGCTACTCACTAACTATACCACTCAGTTCGGCATCATGACAATACATTTGTTTCAGTGAAATATCCTGGCCCACAATCTCTGAGGCCCAAAAGTCCTTATAATTTTCAAGAGCTAGCAGGAATGATACTTCTCTAAGATATCCACATCATTCTCCTCATATCTATCCTAACAATGTAACCTTTGTTTTTGTTTCAGTCTTGACTATTATTAATCTCTTTAATAAACATTTTTAGTTGAGAAATGTTTTACACACAGTACAATGCAAAGTTCTTAGGAATATAGTTCAATCTGTTCAAACAAATGCATACAAATGTGGAATTCACATCCTTACACAGAGTAGTTTGTTCGTTTTCTGTTTTACTTATTTCCTCTATCTCATTCCTTCTAATTGCTTTAGTGTATATTTTTCAATTTTTATATCTTAAGATATAAGCTGGGACCTTTGTTTAGGACTTTTCTTGTTGCCTAAAATGTGCACTTAATGATACTTGCATTGTTATAAATATCACTGTAGCTGAATCCTCCACATTTTAATATGCTGCATTTTTATTTTCTTTCAGTTTAAATACACTTCTAATTTCCCTTATAACTTCATTTTTTGGTCCCTGGGTTGTTTAAAAATGTGATTTTTAATTTTCCCATATTTGCAGCATTCAGCAAATATCTTTCTGTTTTCAATTTCTACTTTAATTCCACTGTGGTCAGAAAAAGAAGTCTGTACCATTTCAATAATATTAACTTAATGAGATTTCTTTTTGTGTCCTGTCACATGGTTCATTGGTTGAATATTCCATGTGTACTTAAAAAGAATGTGTGTTCTGTTGCTTCAGTGAAAAGTCAGCCAGGTCCAATTATCGAGAAGGTTAATCAGATCCTATATTGTTACTGCTTTTCCTTTGAGATACTTTTGGTGTACTTTTTTTATTAATAATTAAGATTTGTTGTTGTTTAGTTACTAAGTTATGTCCGACTCTTTTGCAACCCCATGGACTGTAGTCCGCCAGGCTCCTCTACTCATGGAGTTTTCCAGGCAAGAATACTGGAAATGGTTTGCCATTTCCTTCTCCAGGGATCTTCCTGATCTAGGGATTAAACCCGAGTCTCTTGCATTGGGAGGCAGATTCTTTACCACTGAGCCACAAGCGAAAGCCAATAATTAAGACAGAAGATATAATATCTCCAAGTATCTTTAGAAGATTTGTCTATGTGTCCTTTAATTCTCTCAGTTTTCACATTACATATTTTGATTTTTTTTTTTTAAACAAAGTGCACGCATATGCCTCTCTGTGGAACTGACGTTTCTATCATTATGAAGTGTCTTTCTTTATCTCGGGTAACACTTCATGCTCAGTAACATATGTTTTCTAACCCCTCCAGCTTTCTAACAATTAATGTTTACAAGGTACATCTTAATTGATGATTCTACTTTTTGACTTGGCCATGTCCTTATATTTAAAACAAAGTGAAAGTGAAGTCGCTCAGTCTTGTCCATCTCTTTGCAACCCGTGGACTGTAGCCCACCAAGCTCCTCCGTCGAAACTCTTTGTTAAAAACATATAGTGGAGTCTTGATTTTTGTTTTTTCCAGTCTGACAATCTCTACTCTAAATTGGAGTTTTTCATCCATTTGCATTTAAAATACTTGTTAATGAAATTGGGTTTACTTCCATTAGCTTATCATTTTTTCCCTCTAATTTTTCCATTTCTCTTTGTTTTCTTTTCCTTTTTTTTCATTGCTGCATTTGGATTAACAAATATCCTTTTTGTTATCCTTTTTGTTTGGATTCTGTTTTACCTTGACTGTTGTCTCATTAGCTGTACACATTTGCTTTAGTTTTAAGAGTTGCTGTATATTTTGTAAAATGCAATTAACATCAAAGTCAACCTTGTACAACTGTATATTACATACCACTTCGCATATAAGGTGATACATTCATGCGTGTATGCTAAATCGCTTTAGTCATGTCTAACTTTTTGTGACCCCACAGACTAGAGCCCACCAGGCTCCTCTGTCCTTGGGATTCTCCAGGCAAGAATACTGGAGTGGGTTGCCACGCCCTCTTCCAAGGATCTTCCTGACCCAGGGATTGAACCCGCATCTACTGCGGCTCCTGCATTGCAGGAGGATTCTTTACCACTGAGCCACGAGGAAGCCTGATACAATCATAGCAACATACTTTTACAACCCCTCACCTTCTTCATGTCATTATTGCTACATAATTTATTTCTGTATCTGTTATAAACTCCACAATGCATTGCTATTATTTCATTTTAAATACAGCTGTCCCCTGCCACCTTGTCTGCAGTTTCACTTTACATGGTTTCAGTTACCCAAGGTCAACCATGGTCCAAAAATATTAAATGGAAAATTCCAGAAATAAACAAGTCATACAATTTAAGTTTACATGTGGCTATTTGAGTAGCATTATGAAATCGTGCACAGTCTGCTCTCTTCTGCCTGGCATGGGGATAACCCCTGCATCCACAGAGCACACACTACCTGCCCATTAATTACTTAGTGGTCTTCTTGGTTAGACTGGCTGTTACAGTACTGTAGACAGTTTGTGTTGAAATGATTTTTATCTTACTTAATATTGGCCCCAAAGCATAAGAAGAGTGATCTGGCAACCCAGACATGCCAAAGAGAAGCTGTAAAGTGCTGCATTCTCAACTTATTTTAAAAAAAATCATATGCTAAGATTGCTAAGATTCATGTAATAAGCATGAATCTTCTATCCATGAAATTGTAAAGAATGAAAAAGAAATTGGAAAAAAGAAATCTGCTTTTTACCCTAAACTGCTGAAGTTAACACCACAATGCATGGTGCTTAGCTGAGATGCAAACAGCATTAAATTTGTACAATAACATATGCTGAGAGAGAGTATATTCACATAACTTTTATTATAGTATGTTGTTTTAATTGTTCTATTTTGTTAGCTATTGTTAATCTAGTACTATGTATAATTTATAAATTAAACTTTGTAATAGCTATGTATGTCATATCTCAGTTGGTAAAGAATCCACCTGTAATGCAGGAAACCCTGGTTTGATTCCTGGGTTGGGAAGCTCTCCTGGACAAGGGATAGGCTACCCACGCCAGTGTTCTTGGGCTTCCCTTGTGGCTCAGCTGGTAAAGAATCGCCCTATAATGTGGGAGACCTGGGTTCAATCCCTGGGTTGGGAAGGTACCCTGGAGAAGGGAATGGCTGCCCACTCCAGTATTCTAGCCTAGAGAATTCCAAGAACTTCCTTTCATGTATGTGTGTATAGGAAAAAGCACAATATACAGAGGTTTCTATCCTTCAATCCAGGCACCCACTGCAGGGATCTTAAAACATATTCCCCACAGACAAGGGGAGACTACTGTATTCAACTTTTTAATACATTTTTTAAAGGGAAAATGTCTTTTCTGTTTATCCACATATTTCCCATTTCCATTGCTTTCATTTCTACGTGTAATCCAAATTTCCATCTGGCACTATTCTACTTCAGCCTGAAGAACCTGACTTGACATTTCTTTCAGAGCAGGTCTGCGGTAACAAATTCCTCTAGCTTTTGTTTATTTTAAAATGTCTTTATTTCAACTTCATTTTTGAAGAATGTTCACTGCTTACAGAATTCTAGCTTGACATGTTATTTTTTTCTTTTAGTATTTTAAAGTGTCAGTCCAATGTCTTCTGGCTTGCATTGCTTCTGATGAGAAATACAATCCTTATTCTTTTACTTGTTTTTTTTTTCCCCCTCTGTTTGTGACGTATTTATTTTTTCCTATTGCTTTTTAAGATTTTTCTTTTTATCTTATTTTAAAGCAATTTGACTATGGCATTAATAGTTCTCTAGGTGACTTGTGTGTGTATTTAATCTATTATTGAGTTTTTTGGATCAGTAGTTAATATAATTTGAAGTCATTATTTATTTGAGTATATTTTTCTGCCCCAATTTCTCTCTTTTTTCCTCCTAGGATTTCACTTTTATATATCTGAGAATTGCTATTTTCCCATGTGTCAGTGACACTATTCATTTAATTTTTCAGCATTTTTATTCCATGTGCTTCACTTTGAATATTTCCTACTGCCATATCTTCAGGTTTTCTGATATTTCTCCTATACAGTATCCAGTTTACTACAAAGCACAACAAGTGATTATTTAATTTTAGATATTTTATTTTTAGTGAAAGTGAAGTCACTCAGTCTTATCCGACTCTTTGCAGCCCCGTGTACTGCCGCCCACCAGGCTCCTCTGTCCATGGGATTCTCCAGGCAAGGATACATTTCCATTAACAGTTTTCCAGTTTCCATTTTTCTGTTGTTATTGTCCTGTCTGTTTCTTCATTATGCCCATCATTTCTTTATCTTTGTTTGCTAATTACAACTACTCTGTCATCTCTGGATCTGTCTTAATGGTTTTTTGGAATAAAATTTCCATGATTATGAATCACATTTTGTTTCTTCTCTGTATATCTAGCAATTAATAATAAAATTTTAGTGGATATAGTGAATGCTACTTTTGTTAAATGTCAAGTTGTTTTTTTCTTTAACTTGGGTATTGGCTTTATTCTAGCAGATATTTAATTTACCATCATTTCTGTTTCATTTTGCAATGATTTTTAAAGGTGGAGTACATATAAACTAGTTCTTACAGATCTAGAATAGTGTAACTTTGTATCTGAACTTCAAGATCTAAAATAAATGTCTCAGTTTTTCAGTGCAATCTCTATGTGTTGCCTGTTTTTGTCCAACAACTCAAAGAGATTCCCATGTAGATTTCGATGGTTTGCTCTCAGCACAGTTCCCTCCCATGGTTTTTCCCTTTCTGACAAATCCTAGCCTCCTCAGCAGCCCTGGAATCTGATTTTTGCCATCTTAGTGAGATTACTCTTCCCGCTTGGACATCACGTTTCCTTTCCAGAAAGTATCCCCAGATGAAAGGGTGGAGCAACCATGGGGCACACTTCACATGTTTTCATTCTCTGAAGGATCACAGTCCTACACTGCCTGTGTCTCATTTTTATAACTGTTTATGGTGGCAGGGTTATTCTGATATGAGTTACTCTGTCATGATGAGAAGCAGAGGTTGTTCCTGATCAGATTTTACTCTGGATTGGAATTATCCTTGTACATGCCTCAGCTCTTTTGTGAGACTGAAAGCATCCCAAGGGCAGTCTGTGAATTATTCATTTTTGTACACAGCCTGATTACGTTAGCTGTTTAATTTGATGATATCCAATCGGTAAATATTTTGAAAAAGTAATTGAAATGAATGAAATAAATCATCACAGGAATTTTAGCGTCATCTCAAAGACCTTAAAATTCATCATACATACTGATTTTCTGTGACTCATCAGTCCTTATATTCTGCAACAACCATGAAGATACCTGAGTTTCTGATCACCCCCTCTGCTCCCTCATGATAAAAATCTTTTATTACAATCAGAAAACATGTGAAGGACTAAGAAACACAGAGAAAACGATCCCTGACAACAATTTGGTAGTGTGAATGTTTATCAGGTGCCAATTGGAACATTTCTTTTCATCTTTGGGTTGCTATGCAGATTGTTCTCTACAGCTGTTTAAATCCAATTGGAATCATCTTTCACAGCCACACAGGCAAAATCAACATTATTGATAACTGTGATAGCTCAGCGGTCAAGAAAACCCTGAAAGGTCAACATGAGAGAATCCCATGTTCCTTGTAATATGCACTCAGTCAAAAATCCGCTGCATGTGAGCGTGGAGATATCCATTTAAGCTAGAAAACTTATTTCATTTTCTCTTTTTTAAGATTCTTGATCTTGGGACTTGCCTGGTGATCCAGGGGTTAAGAATTTGCCTTGCAGTGCAGGGGACATAGGTTCGACTGCTGGTTGGGGAACTAAGATCCCACATGCCTTGGAGGAACTGAGACTGTACACCACATCTAGAGAGCCTATGTGCCACAACTACTGAAGCCCACGACTTTGGAGCCTGAGCACTGCAGCTACTGAGCCCGCATGCCACGATTAGAGTCTGCACGCCGCAACAGAGATCCCAAGTGCTGTGACTAAGACCAGATGCAGCCAAATAAATAAACAAAGTAAAGATTACTGTTCTTATCAACAGATAAGAAGCTCGAAGAAAACATCACAGCTTCGTATTACATAATTTCTATTTTTTCATGATTGAGTTGCTACAAAGCAATTGCCCTAGTAATGTCAAACAGTTCCACTCAATCGAATAATTTAGACATTTCTTCTCCTGTCCTGTGAGGCTCTCCTTCATCTGCCTGAATATCTGCTATTTGCTGATGCTCACAAGCTGGAATCAAGATTGCTGGGAGAAATATCAATAACCTCAGATATGTAGATGACACCACCCTTATGGCAGAAAGTGAAGAGGAACTAAAAAGCCTCTTGATGAAAGTGAAAGAGGAGAGCGACAAAGTTGGCTTAAAGCTCAACATTCAGAAAACGAAGATCATGGCATCTGGTCCCATCACTTCATGGGAAATAGATGGGGAAGCAGTGGAAACAGTGTCAGACTTTATTTTGGGGGGCTTCAAAATCACTGCAGATGGTGATTGCAGCCGTGAAATTAAAAGACGCTTACTCCTTGGAAGAAAAGTTATGACCAACCTAGATAGCATATTGAAAAGCAGAGACATTACTTTGCCAACAAAGGTCCGTCTAGTCAAAGCTATGGTTTTACCAGTAGTCATGTATGGATGTGAGAGTTGGACTGTGAAGAAGGCTGAGTGCTGAAGAATTGATGCTTTTGAACTGTGGTGTTGGAGAAGACTCTTGAGAATCCCTTGGACTGCAAGGAGATCCAACCAGTCCATTCTAAAGGAGATCAGTCCTGGGTGTTCCTTAGAAGAAATGATGCTAAGGCTGAAATTCCAGTACTTTGCCCACCTTATGCGAAGAGTTGACTCATTGGAAAAGACTCATGCTGGGAGGGATTGGGGGCAGGAGGAGAAGGGAAAGATGGCTGGATGGCATCACCGACTCGATGGACGTGAGTCTGAGTGAACTCCGGGAGTTGGTGATGGACAGGGAGGCCTGGCGTGCTGCGATTCATGGGGTTGCAAAGTGTCGGACACAACTGAGCAACTGAACTAAACTGATACCTGTATAACTCCTAAGGACTCTTTTCTCTTTCTTTGTTCCTAATACAAAAAAAAACCCCTTGTAGATGGAGCCTATTTCTTAGGCACTGCATCTTACCTGGGCCCTCACTTCTGCTTCTGTCAACTCTGGTCAATTTTCTTACAAATTCCACATAGCAGTTGTCTTTTATGCCTGAACTACCTACTGGATCCAGATGGCACGTTTTCTGCTACTTACTGATTTCTTTTGGTTTCTAACAAGAAATTTTTCTTCTATGTGTCAAGTCACAAACCAAGTGGAAGCAGACAATAATATTGTTTCCCTCCCCGCTTTGCCCTTCTTTCCCATTCTATAAACTAACTGTGCTGTAGGACTGACGTTGTAGGACTGAAACTCCAGAGTCATGGTGAACTCTTTTCTTACTCTGTTCTCTCATTCTATTGACTTTCCAATCCCTCTAGAGCCTCTGCCATATGTTCCGGCTACCTATCCTCTCCAGGATAATTCATTTCCTTCCTACTTCCGACTAAAGCATTGTTCTAGGCTTCTATTGCATATAATGGGTTCTGCTGTCTATGTTACTATACCTATATATGACTTCCATTTTGTAAAATAGTTCTTGACATGAATACTGTTGTTATTTTCTGCTTAAAAGGTTAAAAACTTCAATGGGTTTCCATAGTTAAGTCTAAGACCCTGAATATGACTTTCAATGGTTTCCAGAATTCTTCCTTAAAACAGCCTTTTCCGTTTACCCTCCATTAATGTCCTCTGTCATAAACATCAGCTATACACAGGTGCCTAATTTTCCCCCAACTTTCCTATCACTATTCTATGGTTAATTGTCTTCTCTTTACCAGACATGTTTATCCCTTCCTCCTTCCTTTGTATCCATCTACTGCGGTCTTGCATAACCTTTGAAAATGCCTTATTTTTCTAAGATCTTTAGTTAAAGTGCAGATGGATAATCGACTTTCCTCCTGCTTTGAAATTCAGTATTCCATTAATGGTATATCTTGCAGTGATACTTGCTCATTTGAACACGTTTATTGATGCTTACTCTATATAAATATCTGTACTTGTTCCTTGTATGTACTTGCGTTGGCCTTTTCTTGGCTCCCTGAAGGTTTGTATTATGTTTTACTCTTCTTCTAGTGTTGAAATTATAGCCTTTATCTTAGTGAGTGCTCCAGTATAGTTACTGCAGGTCTTGCCTCTCCAGAGTCATTTTTATATTAACATCACTCATGACTGCACAGTGCTTACCTTGACCATTACATCCAGTAGTCATTTTCATGGCAATTACTCCAGTCATCTCTATAAACACTTCAAGTCTCTACCATGTTCACAGTCCCTGTGATCTGCATTAACCTGGAATCATGCATTCTGCCAATGGTAGCTCCTTTAAGGTCTCACTGGTTGTAAAAGAGCTAAAACATCATAATGGGTTAATATGTTACTCCTCCAAAAGTAACAACTGTTGGTGTTCAACAGAACTTTGGGTAGATAAGGAGTGACTCACCTCTAGGGAATTTCTGACTGAGTGGCAAGCTGATAGAGGTGATATTTTGGGCTGGCACAATTTTCAGTACCTCACAGATCGCATCCCACAAGTGGCTGACAAGTTTATCTATGTCTGGGAAGGGACATGGATTAGTCATGTACACACGCAACCACAGGCACTCACTCACAAATGTGCCATGGCCCTCTGAACATCTGACTGTTTGATTCCTACAAACAATAGGAATAGAAGCTATATGGCTCACCTGCCTTTGGGTCCACAGGGAGTTGACTCATCCACAGCAATTGGATGAGTCTTGATCCCTACAAAATAATTTTTAATTCTGAAATATATCTTCAATTTTGTCTTGTTCTCATTGGAAAATATAGAGAGGACTCAGAAAAGGAATCCCTAGCAACCAACTGGAATATTAATATTTTGAGACTCCCTTCATCTCTACCTTTAATTATAAATTTACCTCTGTATTTAGGCTATTCCCTAGGCTTAATAATAAAAACAAGAATATTTTGAAACAAATAGGGCTTTTAGTCCTGACTTGGGAGAAAGACTGAACCCTCAATATTGTACTATCAAATACCAAATTTTTACTGCTTTAAGTCCTGGTAGAATACACCCACTCTTCCAATAAAAAGATGAAAACATTTTTGTATATTGTAACATAACTATAAATACATTCAGTTCAGTTCAGTTCAGTTCAGTCATTAGGTCGTGTCTGACTCTTTGCAACCCCATGAACCACAGCACACCAGACCTCCCTGTCCATCACCAACTCCTGGAGTTTACACAAACTCATGTCCATTGAATCGGTGATGCAATCCAACCATCTTATCCTCTGTTATCCCTTTCTCCTCCTTCCCTCAATCTTTCCCAGCATCAGGGTCTTTTCAAATGAGTCAGCTCTTCGCATCAGGTGTCCAAAGTATTGTAGTTTCAGCTTCAACATCAGTCCTTCCAATGAATATTCAGGACTGATTTCCTTTAGGATGAACTGGTTGGATCTCCTTGCAGTCTAAGGGACTCTCAAGAGTCTTCTCCAACACCACAGTTCAAAAGCATCAATTCTTCAGCGCTCAGCTTTCTTTATAGTCCAACTCTCACATCCATACATGACCACAGGAAAAACCATAGCCTTGACTAGATGGACCGTTGTTGGCAAAGTAATATCTCTGCTTTTCAATATGCTGTCTAGGTTGGTCATAACTTTTCTTCCAAGGAGTAAGTGTCTTTTAATTTCATGGCTGCAATCACCATCTGCAGTGAGTTTGGAGCCCCACCCCCCAAATAAAGTCTGATTAGCATAATGCAAATATAAATGTACATTTTTCTCTCTCTCTTTCTAGAACTCCCATTCCCCCTTATTGTTGGCAGTTAATACATTATGTAGGATAGCCTTTACTTTGCCAACAAAGGTCCATATAGTCAAAGCTATGGTCCAGTAGTCATGTATGGATGTGAGAGTTGGACTATAAAGAAAGCTGAGTGCTAAAGAATTGATGCTTTTGAACTGTGGTGTTGGAGAACACATTTGAGAGTCCCTTGGACTGCAAGGAGATCAAACCAGTCAATCCTAAAGGAAATCAGTCCTGAATATTCATTGGAAGGACTGATGCTGAAGCTGAAACTCCAATATTTCATCACCTGATGCAAAGAGTCGACTCATTAGGAAAGACCCTGATGCTGAGTAAGATAGAAAGCAGGAGGAGAAGTGGGCAACAGAGGATGAAATGGTTAGATGGCATCACTGACCCAATGGATCAGTGAGCAAGTTCCAGGAAATGGTGAAGGACAGGGAAGCCTGGCGTGTTGCAGTCCGTGGGGTTGCAAAGAGTCAGTCACAACTGAGCAAATAAGCAGAAACAAAAACAAAAGATAACTTTGGTGATAGCAGTTAACAAGTTAAGTCAGAAAATATAGGCAACTTTTCCTTTAGAACTGCTGAAGACCATTTTATATGAAAATAACACTGCAAGACTTTGATATGGCAGACAGGTGGTATCAATCATAACTTATAAAAGGTCAAATAAATCTGATAGTTTCACCTTGTCTTGTCTTTGTCCTGAATCTTGGATCAGTTTTATTGAAATTAAAAATTTTGGGTTAGTGTACCATGGGTAAAAATTTATATGCAAATAATCACTTAGGTAAATGATTTAAAAAATCTTTGTCTTTAAAAATACTTCAGAAAGTTACTGTAGAGTCTGAAAATACAACTAAATGTCTCACTGAGAACAAGTACAAAAAAAAATCAATGCTCCATGATCAGGAATTAAACAGTATAAATAAATGCCAAGATTAAAAGCAAACACACACCTACGTGCACATGTCTATATAGTTTTATTTTATTGAGAAAATTTTAAATAACATTACCAGATGCATTTTTATCAATATATAGACAATATAAAGACAGTTTGGATTTTTGTTGAAAACAAAACCAAAGGAAACAAACATGAAATTACAAAAGAATACATATACACCCACAAATGAGAGAAAGGATTTTACTAAGACATAAATCCATGACGATCCAGATTCTATGATATTTGTATATCTTATGAAAAAGAAAATTATTCTTCATTACCTCTCCCTCCAATGAAGAAAATGCATGAACTAAAATGAAGGTAAAATGTAAAAAGAAGAAGATAAACAAATCAGATAAATTTATTTACTCACTTATTCAGTACATAATTATTGAGTATACGCTATGTACCAGCACTTCATATTATTAATGTAGCATCTAACATAAACTCTGATAGTGCAGACTTCTTCATTTTTGCTTCTTTTTTATTGAAAGAATGGTTTTCTCTGTATAGTTCATATGTTTACATGATTGTAAACTCCATGAAAAATTATATTTTATATACCTCAAAATGCTCTATTCTAAGGAATGTATAAATATAAGATATGGTTTTTAAAGTAGTGTAAAATCAATTTGGATAGATAAGATTAGCACAAATACAAAAGGAAGAAAGGGAGAGAGAGAAAGAAAAAAGGGGAAAGAATAAAGAAAACAGAGGGAGGAGAGAGGGAGTAAAAAAAAAAACCCAAGAAATAAAATTTAAAGATTAAGATGTATAGTACATATTCCCCATGATGCCAGAGCTGCCTGAAGTCATGAGAGGAGGAATTTCAAAAAATAAGTTGGGATGTGAGCTGAGACTTGAAAATAAACTATGAACTGGAGCCATTCCAAAGTAGAAGAAAATATATGTAATGTATATGGAAGAAAGAAAAAACAACTTTTGGGATACATTGAAAAATAGTTTTCTTAAGGACTGGAGTAATAAGTCTGAAAAGAAAAAAATGTGTTAGGACTTGAATGACAGTCTAAAACTTTGGGTTTGTTTGAAAGGAGAGATGAACTTATTGGAGGAAAGAATCTTACCAAAACATAAATCTAGATTTAAGAGGAAAAACCTTCTAGTTTGACATTACCCTACTGGGAACATTAGAAAATTAATGCTGAATGGTTTTATAATAATATGTTTTGTGAAAAATAAAACAACTGGGTTAGACAAAGTTGGCTTAGACAAAGTTGGGCAAGTTTCTTTACTGCAGAACTTCCCAGAGCCCTTAATTTTCAAATAAATGTAGTAAAGTGTCCAACCTGGGAAAATGTATGCAGCATTTTGATGCTTAACTGATCATGGGGCACAGGAGTGCAGTTTGTGAAATGCTGTTCTCAGTCTTCATTGAGACTAAGATTACAAGCATCTCACGATCATTTGGTGTGACCACCTACTGTAGTGTCAGGGCCAGATGGTTCTGCGAAATCCACGGAGCATTTTGGACAGAAGACCCCATCCTCTCCAATGACAACTGCTCGTTTATCTCCCAGGACAGACCTTTCTGTCTTTACACAGCTCTAATATTAGGACAATCTTCTCTATGTTCTCTTTCTCTGATGTATAAGAACAGGTGGCATGAGTGGTAAAGAATCTGGCTGCCAATGCAGGAGACACAAGGGATGTGGGTTTGATCCCTGGATGGGGAAGATCCCCTGGAGTAGGAAATGACAACCCACTCCAGTATGCTTGCCTAGAAAATCCCATGGACAGAGGAGCCTGGTGGGCTACAGTACCTGGGGCCACAAAGTTGGACATGACAGAGCCCACACATACTGTAGGCTCTCTTTCTCTAATAATCACTCATAGTTCTAGTTCTACTAATATCTCTTTTACTAGAAAAATGATTCAATATCATAATATTAACATTCACACCATTTCATTTAAACTTCAGCTGAATGCTTGCTAAAAAAAATTGTCCTGAGCAACAAATTTTGGCCGAATTAATGAAGTGTAGTATACTGGCCCAACTATATAGGGTGAACAGTAGCTTTATCTATATCTTTGCCATAAATATTAAGGTGGAGCTTCCTGCTTTTGATTTCATCATTATATATTTAGATACAGGCAGAAAGTTTATTTCTAAGGAAGGCTGAAAAATTGAGCAATTCCAATTCCTGGACTGGATCATGAAGAGTACTCTGATTTAGCAATAGTTTTTACCCTCAAAATAGACTCTGCTCTGCAGCATCCAACCAAAGTGTGGACCAAGTAGGTCATGGTGTGCCTCTTTGTTGTTTGTGACATGAGCCGTGGGATGTCAGGTCCCCAGAGGTCTGTCTTTGCACGTTACTTCTCTGGCCCCACAGGAGTTTCAGAGATAAGCTGATTTCACTTCATTTTTGCTGGGAAGGATAGAAGACTAATCCATCCCACGTCCTTAAAGTTTCATTTCTGTTTAAGGATATCTGTTTTGACACCTAGAGAACAGTAAGCCTGTGATGGAACTAGGCAGGGATTATCCCCAAGAAAAAAACATGTGCCTCAGAAAAATAGGCAAACATCAACTTCATAAATGGGTACATTTGATAACACTATTTTGAATTATTTCAGATGTTTTCATAAAATATCACCGTGACTATCGCAAATGTGGATAAGAGTTTTATCATGTGGTGACAACAGTTTGTAAAAAAGACTTACTATGTAACCAAAGGGTTATACCTATAATTCATTTGAAGAATACCAGGATGAAGATAAAACAGAGGTTAACAATAATGACTTATATGGAAATATCCATCCATTTGAAAAATATTTTTTAAAATATTGAATACCAAATTTGTTCACAATATTTCGTGATTCAGGTGACATGAGTTTATGTATCATATGTATAATATACATGATTATAGATAATATCATCTAATATGCAGACAAAGAGAAAAATGATGGTTTCATTTCAAGGATGAGGGAAATTCAGAAACCAGAAAATCCAAACTATTTCTGTGACTTCATTAAACACCAGAGGAAATTCCACGGGTAAAATAAAACTGTCAGGTCTCTGCAGAGTGCCACAAGTAAATGCACCATGGGCCAATCTGTCTGTTTGGATCTTAGTGACGTTATCATCAAACCCGCCTGCTTTTCTGAAAAATGGAAACTTATTTAATCATCGTGAAAATAGCAAGAAGCCAAATAATTATTGCAATGATGGCAATCGTTGGAAATGCAATAGACAATTTCATAGGAACTCAAAGTCAGAGTATTTTTTGGCCTGGTTGGCTAACGCTTTCTGCAACCGTAAAATTTGGCTGCAACAGGGCAATACAATACTGGTGAGAAAACACTGGGACTATTACCACTTTTTTTAAAGCAGAATTGAAGCAGCCAAAGGAACATACCCAATGCATGTAAAACAGTGAGTGTTTGTTTACTCCCAGAACAATTGAAGAATTGGAGTTATTTTGGATTGGAACTGCAGCCTGTAGACGGGAATATGCCTTTTGTGGTAATGTCCTCAGGCGTTGAAAGGCCTCACCTGGCAAGTGTCCGGAGGGCCAGCAGGAGACGCTGTCTGTGCTCTTGGCAGTGAACCCAGGCTCACATTCACGGCTGCAGCTCCTTCTCACCCTACTTTGGAGGAGATGAGACCAGGAAGCATCGCAACACGTGTCAAATCAAAAGAAAGCAAACGCCCTTCTTTCCTTCCTGATGTAGCTCCCATATTCAGTATTAAAGCCTAGAATTCATAACCTTAATGAGGGGTTTGGGGACAGAGAATTCAAATTCTCCCCGGGAACTTTTTCTTTTCCTTTTCCCAGCCTCTCTCTTGGCTGACATAGTAACGTTTTGTTTCCATGAGAGACTCCGAAAAGAACTTGATTTCTTTAAAAATATTAAGTTTGTTTTTCCTCCTGCTCTCCTTGGATTTCTTTTATAAGAAAATAGAGAACAAAAAATATATGCTTTGTGCAAAGCCATTGTTTTCTTGACCCTAAAAGCCTTAAAAATCCACATGCCAGTCTGGAAGTTTGGGGATGAGCAGCCAATTTGATTTTGAAAACTTTTTCTTACTTTTGTTCAGTTGCTCAGTCGTGTCCAACTCTTTGCAACCCCATGGACTGCAGCATGCCAGGCTTCCCTATCCTTTACTATCTCCCAGAGTTTGCTAAAACTCCTGTCCATTGAGTCAATGATGCCATCCAGCCATCTCATCCTTTGTCACCCCCTTCAGTGTATCTTATCTTCAATAGAATTAATCTTGCCACAGTTTGCCCTTTCATTGTCTTGTGAAAAACATGTGCCCCTTTTGAGTTCAAACTCTGTTTCAGAGACAGTTTTCCTTGTATCCTCTCTTCTACCTAAGTTCTCTGTTCATAAAGCTGTCAGTTGATAACAATCCACAGGTCACAAGAACAGTGTAGCAGACCCAGAGGTCTAGTCCCTCTGGAGTTAAATTATTTTGAATTTCATGCTTTTAATTGTTTTCAGAAACAACTTGAATTTGGGAATTGTATTTGGTTTTTCCTTCCCTAAATAAGAGGTCTTTGAGAGCAAGAGTGACTACTGTTTTCAAAGAGGACTGAACTCTTTATTTGGTTGCTTCTTTTCCAGGAGTCAGATTAAAGGTTATCTCCCTCCAAACTTTGAACTGGTGATTTGGCTCTGTGTGATCAATAACTTCGTTCCGATGGCCTAACTTTTGTCTTGGTTAAACCCGGTAGCACTTATGGCCACACTGTTGTCATCGGCATATGATGCTCCTCTGAGGGAGTGGGTCATAGTATATCGCTAGAATATATGGTTTCCCTTGTGGCTCAGCTGGTAAAGAACCCGCCTGCAATGTGGGAGACCTGGGTTCGATCCCTGGATCTGGAAGATCCCCTGGAGAAGGAAATGGCAACCCACTCCAGTATTCTTGCCTGGAGAATCCCATGGACAGAGGAGCCTGATGGGCTGCCATTCATGGGGTCACAAAGAGTTGGACACGACTGACTGACTTTCACTTTCACTGGGGAGCGTGAACGTCTATCTCCACCCTCTTCAGTCCTCAGGATTCCAGAGAGAGCTTTTCCAGTTCCTAAACTTTTGCACAATGATCATCCATGTTTTGTTTTGTTTCTCAGGTCCTTTCTTTCCAAACCCATTTGGCACCGAGAGGGCTGAGTACAGAGCCACTTTCCTGTTGTGACAATTTTCTTCCCTTTGATGGAGTTAGTTGTGCTCTTTGTCAGTTTTCCACCTCCCTCCCATGACCCCTTTGTGGGATGGTGCACTTAGAAGGTAAGGAAGGGCATTGAGGGACTGTCTTGGGAAAAAGGAACTACCATTTGCCGAGTCAAGAGCTGAGAAGGGCCCACCCAGATTATTTCACAAACTCTCTGGTGATCTCTCTGCCTTGAAGCGTCCATACTTTGGAAACCCAGAGTTAGGAAGAAATGTACCTGTGATCCAAGCCAGTTCTTCTGTTGTCTTCAAGGGGTACAGGGAAGTGAACGCATTTGCCCAAATCCCCACATTTTCTTTGCTGGGGTTGTCCAGGGGGTGGAGAATGAAACAAAGAAACAAATTTAAAAAATCATCCTCATCCTAAGAATAAGAACAGTCTGTTCCTCTAGTAGAACATATGCTTCTGTGTTTACTTTCATATCCCTTTAGCTGCAGTGTAAGCCCAATTCTATATTTAAGTTCAGTAGCCAATTAACATTGTTCCCATGTCGAAGTCCACCCAGGATGTCCTTTTAATTCATCGGTGGCCCACTGCAGGGCTGTCTACCATAGACCCATTGTCCACCTCACACACAACCAAGTGTGTTTAGTGTTAGAATTCTCTGCAGTGTGGGCTAGGCACACTTTTTGTAATGATCCAGATTCCAATCTGTTTTCTGCTCAGTGAAGAAGGTTTCCCCAAGACAGTGTGGGAAGTGACCAGTGTCAGGTCGTGCAGAAGCTATTTGTGTCTGGGCTCTGCAGCCTCAGCTCAGGAACCAAAGGGAGCAGCAGGCAACAGTGGAAAGAAATACTGAATTACTTGCAAGAAAAGTATGTGAGAAATGATTGAACAAGATGGAGGGGTGAGCAACACGGGGACTCTGACACTATTTTGAAGCAGATGCTTCTAGATTTCTGGTGCCGGGAGGAAGGACAGAACATCCTCTACATTTTTTTGAGCCCTTCAAAACAATGGAAACAAAAATGTGGTAAAATATCATCTACCCACAGGATACCACAGAGACATAGCAACATACCACATCGCTGAGTGCTCTTTCTTGTTTAATAGGTTCTCTTCTACTGCAAATTATTCACAATTTTGTCCTCCTTTTTTTCTAAATTATCCATAATATTTTAATCTCTTTTAGACCAAGTCTAGATCCAACTGGTCCAGGAGAATTCCTCCAGCAATTTGCTATCCTTGATCATAATATCCTTTTCCCTCCTATTTTGCTTGTCTAGAACAGACTTATACAATCTTTCGCAAAAAAAAAAAAGAAAGAAAAAGAAAAGTCTTTTTTCCTTAGCTACCTATTCCAAATCCTTAGAAATTTAAAATCTACTTCTCTTGGGATTTTCATGGCAACCCAGTGGTTAAGATTTCACGTTCCGGTGCAGGGGGTGCTGGTTCGATCCCTGGTTGGGGACCTAATATCCCACATGCCTCTTGGTCAAAATATCAGAACATAAACAACATAAGTAATACTGTAACCAATTCATTAAAGACTTTTAAAGTAGTTCATGTTAAAAAAAAAACTTTTGAAAGAAGATCTTTGCTAAATAAATAAATAATAAATTTTACTTCTCTTACTGCACTTTCATTATTATGTGTACTGGTGATTTGTGATCTGTGTTCATATCTACCTCTGCAATTAGGTTGTAATCTCCAGGGGGGATGTAACATCCTTGCAGCCACATCTATACCCAAAAGACTCCATGCAGTGCCTTGGTGTCAGGTTACTTCAACATATGCTGCAGAACAGATGAGGTCTTGGTTAATTACCTGTTTTTATGGGTCTAACTCACGTCTCCAACAAGATCATACACTGCAAGAGCTGTGCATTTGACTCCCTCTGGCACTTAGGAAAACAGGAGATATTTAAAATAAATGTAAATGGGTTGACAGAAGACAAGAGATGATCACAGTGGGAAATCTGTGATAGGCATGTGCTACGTCCTGCTTTCATTACCAGCCACTGACACTGACTGGATATAGACTACCTGTTAGACACTGCCTCAAGTAGTTTACATGCATCTTGTCATTTATTTCTCTTACCCAGTAACACAGATGGAATTATTATGCCCATTAAGAAGTAAGGACATTGAGGCACAATAAGTAATTTGCCCAAGTTCACAGGCTCAAAACTGAGAGAGCTGGTATTTGCACCCCAAGTTGTCTGACTCCAAGATTTAGCCATTAACCATTAGTACTCTAATTATGTCCCAGAGAACTCCATAATAAACATTTACATTTTTATTAAGTTAAAATTTATATACAGTAAACCTCAATCTCTTAAAGTTACAATTCTATGGGTTTTGATGAATACACACAGTCATGAAACTGTCAACAAAATGAAGATAAAGGTGTAGAATAGTTCTATCATCCAAAAACATCTCCCAAGATGCTTTGAAGTCAGCCTTTCTTCCCACCCAAACCCCTGGCCACCGCTGATCTGTTTTCCATCCTTATGATTTTGCATTCTTCAAAATGGAGCTAAGTAATACGTGGTCTTTTGGATCTGGCTTCTTTCATTTAGAATACGTTTGAGGCTCATCCATGCTGTGGCTTGGATTAGAAGCATGCTTCTTTTTTTTGCTGATGAGTACTGCATTGTACAGACTACCACCATGCATTCCCAGGTGAGAGACAACTGGGCGGGTTCCAGTTTTGGGTGATTATTGAAAAAGCTGTGTTGCACTAAAACTTTATAAAAATAGGCTGTGGGTTATATTTGTCCTAAGGGCTCTATTCTGTTCCATTTATCTGTGTCTATTTTTATGCCAATATAATGCTGACTTGAATAACCATCTATTTGTAATAAGTCTTGAAATTAGGAAGAGTGAATACTCTAACTTCATTTTTTAAATTGCTTGACTATCTGCCTTTCCACATACATTTTGCAAACAGCAGAATGGTCAATTTCTACAACAAAGCCTGCTGGAATTTTGATGGGAATTTTGTTGAATTTATAAATCACCTTAGAACCAACTGGTGTCTCAGCAATTTTGAGTTTTTCCAACTATAAACATGATACCTTTCTTGTTCTCTTTTTTGGTCTTTATCCTTTTTTTCATTAGTGTTTTGTCACCATATATGTCTTTAATATAATTTGTTAGACTTATACCTGAGTTTCATGTTGTAGGTACTTTAAAATTTTCAGTTTCAATTGTTCACTGTTAACATACATAAATTGAGATTTGCATATTGACTGTATATCCTGTGGACTGGTAAGCACAAGCATTACTTTTCATAGCTTGTTTATAGATACTTCAGAATGTTTCAAGGAAATAATTATATCATGTACAAATAGAAAGTTTTCTTTCTTTCTTCCATATTCATTTTATCATTTTATTCTTTCTTTATTGTGCTTGCTTGGACTTTCAAAATTATGTTAATTGGAGTAATAAGAATACACAACTTTTTTTCCCCCAATCTTAAAGGGAAAGAATTCAGTCATTCACTATTAAATATGCTGGCTATAGTTTTTTCTAGATTCCTCTTCTCTAGTTGAAGAAAGTGAAGTCACTCAGTCGTGTCCGACTCTTTGTGACCTTACGGGACTGACTGTGGCCTACCAGGCTCCTCTGTCCATGGGATTTTCCAGGCAAGAATACTGGAGTGGATTGCCATTTCCTTCCCTAAGGGATCTTCCCGACCCAGGGATTGAACCTGGGTCTCCGACATTGTAGGCAGACGCTTTACTGTCTGAGCCACCAGGGAAGTCTAGTTGAAGAAGTATCCTTCTATTCCTAGTTTACTAAGAGTTTCTATCATGCTGAACTTCATCAAAATTTTTTTCTGCATCTATGAAATTTTAATGTTTTTCCTTACTATATTGATAAGGTGAATTACATTAAATCTTTAATATTTAATTGGTCTTTCATTCCTGGACAAGCCCTACTTGGAATTACATGTTAATATTATCCTTTTGTGGACTTCCCTGGTAGCTCAGCTGGTAAAGAATCCACCAGCAATGCAGGAGACCTGGGTTCAGTCAGCCTGCAATGAGGGAGACCTGGGTTCAATCCTTGGGTCGGGAAGATCCCCTGGAGGAGGGCATGGCAACCCACTCCAGTATTCTTGCCTGGAGAATCCCCATGAACAAAGGAGCATGGTGGGCTACGGTCCATGGGATTGCAAAGAGTTGGACATGACTGAATGACTAAGCACACTATCCTTTTATATGTGGCTAGACTTGATTTGCCAGGGTTTTGTTGAAGATTTTTGCTGATTCTCTAAACCAAATTTAATTTTCTTCATTTTGGTCATACATAAAGAAAGGCTTTCTTTCCCAACCTACCTTGTGGTTATTTTTGGGCTGGTGATAGTTTCGGCCAATTGGTCACAAGTGATTGATATCATTTTGAATTTGAAAGACAAGTTGTCTTTCTCTTTCAACCTCTGCCAAGGTGATTGCCCTGCGGTTGTGGACCCTCAGGATGGAAACAGACTGGCCCACTGCTTGATAGGTAGCTTCTCCAGAGAGCTCTTTGATCGGCACACATTTTTGGTGAATGGAGAAGAAATTCTGTTAATAGATCACTGAGGCTTGGGGGTTACTTTGTTAACACAGTATAAATTACCTTACTTCACAAAGTGAAAATACAGGATTTGAATAGGTTTCTATGTAAGAAGAAATAAAATAAAGATGATTATTACTCTAGGTAAAACAACTAGTTTAAGATCATGCATCTGTTGTCTTGAATTGTGACCAAACTCAATATAACATTTAATTTAACTGCTTGGCAACAGTTAAATTAAATCGCTGCCTTCTCAGACTCAGTGAAGGACAAGAAGAGAGTATTTCCCAGCATTTCAAACTTTAAACTTAAAAACAGTTTTTGTCTACAAAAAAAACATTCTTAGAGCAGTTGGTCCATTTCCAAAAGACACAGGAATACAAAACTAAGATTTCCAACATAGTATATACTAAAGAGATTCGGTTAGCTGACTGAGACCCTTGTCAGGTCTAAAAATGACCATTGAGCACATCTGATTATCAGATAAGGTCCGTTAAGCAAAATGAACTCTCTCCAAACAATTTACACGAGTCAGTTTCTGATCACACTTAACAACTGGAGGGAAAAACAGGCAACTGCACTCTAGTCAATTTATCTTTCTGCCCCAAGTAATTTTTTAACTTAAATCTATAACATTTGGCCACTAAATGTCATATAAAAGAAGCAGCTGGACAAGTAAGCTTAACAAAGTGCCAACAGTCCTAAACCATAGTTTATTTAGCATTAAGAAAATGAGAGTTGATGACAATCATCTTTTTATAGTTATATGCATTAAATTTTAAAAATTAGAGTAAAGGCACAGGGAAATTTCTTCCCAATTATCAACTGACAATTGAGGTATTTTTCTTAATATATGTTTTAAAATTTGAATATGTGTTATATGGAAATCATTAAAGTCTCAAAAACTAGGATTTCACATAACATACAAATTTTATGCTGTTGTACAATATTATCTTTATCAAAGTATCTTAACTTCCTGGAAAATAGGTTCAAGTCTGATCAGTCTAAAGATTTTTTTTAATAATCACAAAAACGTGGATACAAAGTAAAGTTTTTGATAGTTTTATTCATTTCACTTCATGCTTCAGTGGGTGAAACTTCTACATGTGATCAGATTGGACCCTGAGGTAAGTACAGTTCTCAAATGGACTTGGAGTTTCCCACATAAGACTTAAGTTCAAGAGCAATCCTACTGGGCACTGAATATATGCATATTGAAAATATATTGAATATACTCTAAGGAATATATATATATATATATATATATATATTCTAAGGAATTCTAAGGAATGGGACTTTCCAGGTGGTGCTAGTGGTAAAACATCCACCCGCCAGTCCAGGAGACACAAGAGACATGGGTTCAATCCCTGGGTCAGGAAGATTCCCTGGAGTAGGAAATGGCAACCACTCCAGAATTCTTGCCTGAAAAATTCCATGGACAGGGCAACCCGGCAGGCTACAGTCCTTAGGGCCACAAAGACACAACTGAGCGACTAAGCATACACTAAGGAATATGTAATTTCTAAGGAAATCAGTGTCATAAGCACTGTTCTTACCTATACACACCATTTGGGAATACATGAGCAGATGCTGAACTTGTATAGCTTCAAGACTATAAATCTCAGTAGCAGGAAAACGGCAAGCCCAATTCTCAAAAGAGGTGGACCTGCAATTCCCCACCATACACTTTCCAGATGTTTCCCCCTGCCTACCATTATCACCTTCATTCTGCCAGGTTATATTTCTCTTCACTTTTTTCCAGTTTCATATAACTAAAAAAAACATCTTCCCAAATTTAGACTTTCATAAATTCTCTTTGAACTGCTATTTTCATAAAATGTAAAGTTAGACAAAGCCAACTGGGCTGATGAGAATATGATTGGAGAGGGGCACGCCAGATTGCCACTCCCCTCCCACCCAAAGGGAAATTTCACAAAATCCTGGGTATGTGTTACATATAGATATTTTTAAAAAAAAAGTACATTGTAAAACACTTTCCTGGAGATACCTTAGATTAAAAGAGAGCTTGGGTAGTTGTATGAGCGAAATCAGATGAGACTCATCAACAGTTAATTACCTCCGAGAATTTTCTTTTTTGTTTTCCTCTTCTCTCTTCCCACTTTCTCCGATTTAATACAAATTTGGAGTCGATGAAGCTATCAGTTTTCTATAACATTAAGGTGTGATTAAAGGCAGGTTAATCCTATGAGATTCTGTATTCTTAGAAGAGTTTGTTAACCCAAATAAATATTGACTTTTCTAGAAAGAGATATTTTTACAAAATGGACATTCCAATGCTTACATTCATGACCCCATCTCACTTTCTACTGTCAACATGAGGTAAGATACATATGTCAGCATTATTCAGTAGTAGAAAGAAATATAATCCAGTCCATTTTTCTATGCAAGGGTAAATACAATTTACAAAACTTTGGAAAACTGAAAGGCAGCCATATTATGTTAGGGAGTTCTCTGGGTGTGGACGGACATGAAGAATGCTCCAAACCACAGTGAAGAATCATAGTGTGCATGCTGTTGATGCCACCAGGCACTACTACTCATGCGGCTCCTATGACCGCTGCCACGACTGAATTTTCATCATCACTGATAACATCCGAACATTGTACAGCACTTTATAATTTATTTCTCTAAATTAATTATTTTGTTTAATATCAAGTATTTAAATGACATAGAATTAAAAGCAGAGAGGGAGTTCTGGCATAGTCCTAAATTCAAGTGTGCCTTTAATTTTCCAGTAGTGAGAAGAGACAATTTTTACTCTGCAACTCCCTTGGTAGAATTCTAACTCAACCATTAATATTTGGTCTCCATTCTAGGTTTTATCTCAAAATAGCAAAACCTCTGAGCAGTTGCATGTTTGATGCAAACCTCCAATTAGATCCATTGACTTGTCTTGGTGGTAAAAATTCTAACTGAAAGGCCTGCTTAGAACAAATGCAGTTCAACCAGTGCAGTCTAAACCCCAGCTATACCTTCCATTGACAATTATTTATCTGTCTCTGGTTGAACTTCTCAAAACTATTACCTGCCTTCACTTAATTTGGCCCAAATTCATAGTCTTCCATCATTCATCAATGTCAAGGATCTTTTGAGCCTCTATATGCAGCCTTTTCAAGACTCATGGCATCAATGATTCTCTGTCTCTCCACTTTCCTCCAATCATGATGATCTTTCTACCTTAAATGCACTCTCTACATCCTGTTCTTCCAAAGTTAGAGCCTCAAACATTTTCTCTCCTCCCTAGACATACTTTCCTTTTGAATATCCAGTTTTATGCCTTTATCTCTTCAATTATTATGATAAACAGTTCATCTACATTTTTGTTCTTGAACTTTCAGTTTTCCTCCAGTATTTCCAGCTCATACAACAACATTAAATATTTACTGAGCATATGCTATAATTGTGGGAGTTACAGAAGAAGCATAAAACATAAGCCTTGACTTCCAAGAGCTTACACTTTCAGAGAGAGTTACAAAGGCCAGATACATGATATATTTACCTTAATAATCAACTTTCCTCTCAAAAGCAACTTGCATCAAAAAGTAGCTTCAGAGGAATGGATAAAGGAGATGTGGTACGTGTATACAATGGAATACCTCTCAGTCATATAAAGGAACAAAGCTACACTATTTGCAGAGATGTGGATGGACCTGGAGAAACTGTCATACACAGTGAAGTAAGTCAGAAAGAGAAAAACAAATATCATATATTAACACATATATGTGAAATCCAGAAAAATGGTACAGATGAACCTATTGCTCAGTTGCTTCAGTCATGTCCAACTCTTTGCAAACCTATAGACTACAGCCTACCAGGCTCCTCTGTCCATGATATTTTCCCTAGTAAGAATGCTACAGTGGGTTTCCATTTCCTCCTTCAGAGGATCTTCCTGACATAGGGATCAAACCGATGTCTCCCATGTTTGTTGCAATGCAGGAGAATTCTTTACCACTGAGCCACCAGAGAAGTTCCACTGATACCAGGTATAAAATAGATAACTAATGAGAACCTACTCTATAATATGCACAGGGAACTCTACTCAGTGCTCTGTGTTAATCTAAATGGGAAGGAAATCCATGACTCACAAGCTGGAATCATGATTTCTGGGAGAAATACCAACAACCTCACATAGGCAGATGACATCATTCTAATAGCAGAAAGCAAAGAGGAATTAAAGAGCTTCTTGATGAGGGTGAAAGAGGAGAGTGGAAAAGCTGGCTTGAATCTCAACATTCAAAAAACTAACATGACATCTGGCCTCATCACTTCATGTCAAATAGATGGGGAAAAAGTAGAAATGAAAGCTATGAAATGCCTAGACAGCACATTAAAAAGCAGAGACATCACTTTGCCAACAAAGATACAAATAGTCAAAGCTATGGTTTTCCCAGTAGTCATGTGCAGATATGATAGTTGAACCATAAAGAAGGCTGGGCACCAAAGAATTGACACTTTCAAGTGGTGGTGCTGGAGAAGATTCTTGAGGGTACCTTGGACAGCAAAGAGATCAAACCAGCCAACTCTAAAGGAAATCAACCCTGACTGTTCACTGGAAAGACTGATGGTGATGCTCCAATACTTTGGCCACCTGACACAAACAGTCAACTCATTGGAAAAGATCCTGATGCTGGGAAAGATTGAGGGCAAGAAGAGAAGGGGGTGACAGAGGATGGGATGGCTGGATGGCATCACTGACTCAATGGACATGAGTTTGAGAAAGCTCCGGGAGATGGTGAAGGACAGGGAAACCTGGTATGTCACAGTCCATGGGGTGGCAAAGAGTTGGATATGACTTAAAGACTGAACAACAACAACAATATGTGTGTGTGTGTGTGTGTGTGTGTGTGTGTGTGTATATATATATATGAAGTGAAGTGAAGGGAAAGTCACTCAGTCTTGTCCAACTCTTTGCCACACCATGGACTATGCAGTCCATGGAATTCTCCAGGCCAGATTACTGGTGTGGGCAGACTTTCCCTTTTCCAGAGGATCTTCCCAACCCAGGGATCAAACGCAAGTCTCCCTCATTGCAGGCAGATTCTTTACCAGCTGAGTCACAAGGGAAGCCCATATATATATGTATACATATGATCTCTACTCCTCACTCAGTCCACCAAACTGACTTGAGAATTGCCTGTTGACTATTTCCTCTTTTGGAAGAGGAATAGTTAGCTATGATAGACAACCAGTATGTGATGTCCTGATGATAACTTCTTATGAAGCTTGCTTGCATTCAGTATTTTATCTCTACTTAAGCTGTTCTTCTCCTATTTGGATTCTGGACAGAACTTTCCAATGAATCTCTCAAAATTTCCATCCTTCTCTTTCAAACCAGCCTGTTCACTAATGCCAAGTTAAGAAGCTTAAAAAGTTTCTTAAATGTCAGGAGACCTTCTGTTATGAAAGCATTATGCCTCCCTATTTTGTTACATCACCTTCTCATACACCAAAATCTATTTGTTTAACATCACCTTACTTATTACCTCAGTTTTATTTAAATCTTTATGCTTTTCAAAACTTGATCAAGATGTAACTTCTCCAGGAAGGCCCTTCAGGTAGTTAGCAGACCACATGACCTTTCTCTGATTCGTAATGATTATTTTTTTGTTTGTCAATCTATAGGAGCTTCCCTTGGGCTCAGCTGGTAAAGAATTCACCTGGAATGTGGGAGACCTGGGTTCAATTGCTGGGTTGGGAAGATCCCCTGGAGAAGGGAAAGGAGACCCACTCCAGTGTTCTGGCATGGAGAATTCCATGGACTGTATAGTCTATGATGTCGCAAAGAGTCCAACACAATTGAGCAACTTTCCCTTTCACGTGGGGTCTCTAGTTGTTTCACATAAAACTGTTTTATATCCCAAACTCCATTCCTATACCTTCCTATCCTTTCCAATTTAATATTTTTAATTTTAAAATTAATAATAATTTTTTAGAAATAAAATGTTTAATATTA
>SJYQ01005990.1:390338-409678 GCA_006410935.1 Redunca redunca | reverse complement strand
TAGTAAGGGATTTTACAATATAAAACACCTTAATCATCTTTTCATATAACTTACGAATTTACCATAAGTTACTCAACTTACCAAATTGACCTACTTCTTCACTCTGATCTTGGATGCTCTAAAAGTCATCTGATAAGCAATGTCAATCCTGCAGGCAGTGAAATATTTCAGCATTAAAGAAGCTCAGATTAGACTAATGATGACAGTCATTTGCGAAAATCATCATTCACATTCATATCATATTACAGAAACAGAAACACACATCTGCTAAAATTGGCATTCCCATCTCAGCTGACTCATGCAGATGGAGGGATAAACTACAGTTAGCCAGCAGGTTCCTGCATCAGTTTGTGGCCAGAGTTGAAGTCACATGATCTTTCCAGTGCTGCATTCTCTGGCATATACGTCTCACAGAATGCCAGCTGTAGGTAAATGGACATTTCTAAGAAGAACACAGTGTCAAAGATCCATTTCTCATAATGTGATGGCATGAAACACATTAAAAATTGATGAATAGGTTGTTGGGTCAAATTAATCTTTGGCTTATAAATTCCCCTCCCCCACAAATGAGTCAGTCAAGATGGTAATCTTACTACTTTTCCAGTAGACATATGTCATTGCTACAAAGAAAAACAATTGTTGTTGCTGTCCTGAAATGTACCATCATAAATACCATTTCTAACAAGTTAATTCAAGGTCATGCTCTATATCTAAACATACATATAGAAACATAAAATATAGAAATACTATGTCTAGGAAATTCCCTGGTGGTTCAGTGCTTAAGAATCTACCTGCCAATGCAGGAGACCAGGTTTGATCCCTGCTCCTGGAAGATCCCATATGCTGAGGAGCAACGAAGCCTGTGTGCCTATATGCCACAACGACTGAAGCCCGTGTCCTAGAGCCCACCTCTGCAACAACAGAAGCCACTGCAATGGAAAGGCTGCTCATTGAAACAGATCGGCTCCTTCTCATCGCAACTAGGAAAAGCCCATGTGCAGTAACAAAGGTCCAGCAGAGCCAATAAATAAATAAAATTAAAATAAATATTCATGTCTAAATGTAGACTTCCTCATTATACTTTTCACTCGTAATCTGTGTAATGTTCTTTAATGTGAAAACAAACTGTGTACATATTCTGGTTAGGAAAGAGGCCCTACAGTTGAACCTGAAAAGTTGCTTCAATCAAAGCTATCTGGTTTCTCTTCCAAATTAAGGCAATTTACAAATAGGTGTCAAAGCAGACCATCTTTTAGTAATGTGGTAAATCATTCACTCGGAAGTCTTCCTGGTAGATTGCAGAGATAGGATACCCTTGACACCACAGCAGTTCCATGGCACAGTTGACTAGGGTCTTAAGCATGGTAGGGCAGGGGGACAATTGGAAAGGAAATACTAGAAAATAAGAGATAACTGTGACAACTGGTTTCCTTGGCTCAATGACTATGGCAATCGTGATAAAATTTTAATCCCTGTTAGTAGGTTTGTTTCTTTTTCGGAACATGGCTGCTATTTCTTCGTCTTCCCTGACTCTCTGTGTTGGTGTCTACACATCAGTCTTAGTCTTCATGTGCTGGCTTTATACAGGAAACAACCCCCACAGATCAGCACAAACAGGTATTCTGGGTGCTTTTACCACTTCTTGCCTCCCCAGGGAGAATCAAGCAACTGTGTTTTTGGTCAGGGGATACTCGGTGGTGATCCAGGAGGGTGAGTCATGGCATCAAGAAGCCCAAGCTGCCATCTCTTCACCTCCAGATTGCTTCACCATGGTGGACCTATTTGAACTCCAAGACTGATTGAAATGAAGTCAGTCCTCTGGGGACACCCTTGAGAAAGCTGGTCTACAGTGTATAAGCTCTACTTTTCTTTCCCTGGGGGGAACTGAGAGCTGGATTTCTTTGTCTCCTCACTCTGTATTGGAAAGGAGAGGAGGTATAGCATCTCTGATCACAGACTTCTGTCTCCATACTTGTTCCAGGCTGCCAGGCTGTTGTGGACCCATCTGAGCTCCAAGACCGGCAGGACTGAGGTCAGTTCTCCGGTGAGCTCCCTTGGTAAAGTTGGCTCACTGGATGTATAAACCGACCCTTCGCTTCTATGGTAAAAGCCAGGAACTTGGAGGTCTCTTTTTTTAATTGCATGGCACTGAGTAAGGGTCAGGCACTCCTGTGGAGGCGATCCATGTCTCCTTACAGGCTTATATGGATCTGGTTTCATGGCTACCTGCAGTGAAGGAGTCCTTCATTTCTCATAAAGGGCATTTGTCCATGAATTGTTGATTAATTCACGGGCTGGGTGTAGGATGATCTGGGTCTTTCTGCTCTGCCATCTTGCTGATGTCACTCTAAATACTTCTCTTAAAATACGAAAATAGCAAGAGTCATTGTTTTAATATCAGCCGATTATTTCAGATTCTGCCTCGCTGACAGGTAATGCAAGTGCTTAGTTAGTTCCCTCTCTGTTTATGACAGCGGTTGACTTCCACAGATTCTCTAAGTCAGGGGTCCCCAACCTCTGAGATCTAATGCCTGATGATCTGAAGTGGAACTGATATAATAATAACAGAAATGAAGTGCACAATAAATGTAATGGGTTTTAATCATCCTCAAACCATATCCCATCCCTGGTCTATGGAAAAATTGTCTTCCAAAAAACCAGTGCCTTGTGCCTGAAAGGTTGGGGACCGCTGCTCTAAGTCCAGCCTGAATTCAAAGCCTGTGTTACAGTAAATGTTTGGGGAAGGTGAGGTGGAGAATATGCATCTTAACACCTCTTATTTCAGTCATACATACAAATGTTTTAGATTTCAGCATGTTCATCCTGCTCATAGCCCTCTTCATCACAACTTCATTTTGTTCTGTGTATAGAAATGAATTCTAATTCTAGTAGCATTAGGATGGCAGGGTTTATTACTTCAAGTTCTCTGTGTTACAAAATTCACTGTATGTTGACAGCTAATGATTTCCAAAGTATGAAACCAACATGTTTGTAGGTAGTTAAATGCCCCACCCCCACCCCTAAATTCTAAACTTAGCAGCACCTATGTTATTAAAATAATAACTGTGTCTTTGGAAGGAGAACAACATACAGCTGTTCAAGTCACTATGTATATACACAGGGCTGGCAGCAAGATGAAAGTGCAAATTGGAAATCCCTGAAAGCTTTGATGAGTTATAGCTGGAAGCCTTGGCAACATTTTACATTTTTAGGAATTAGATTTTGATATTCTTTGTGTGAAAACAGTAAGCTCTGAATTGCTCCTGTATCTTCTTAAGAGGGGAGCTCTTTGTTATCTCAGTTGAATTTTTTAGTTTGAAAAGAATTAATGTTCTGAATAGCTCTTATGAGATCCATGGGATTGTTCTTTTATTTTCCCCTTTGCCTGGGATCTTAAAGAAATCTATCTTAAAATTAATGTGAGTTTCATGGAACTACAAACTGAAATCCAGTCATATTTTCACATTGCATGTGGCATTTAAAGTGGTAATCATCAACTTATCATGGTAATATAAGGGACAATCCGAATATGTACATTTGAAGGATTGAAGGGGGACAAAGTATATTATGCAACTCAATATACAAGACTTTTGACAGTTCTAAACAATAGTTGAAATATAAAATAACTCTGAGATTAAAAATGAACAAATTCTCTGACTAGTGCAAAATAGGAAAACAACCAAAGACAAATAGCTTACTTTAAAACAATCCCAGGTGATTTTAGTCTAATTTTGCCTGGCAAAAGGAACAGTGGCATTGATTTCCAAGGTCTCTTTGAGCCTTCCTATTTGATCACTAATTTTCTTCTTTCAAGGGCACAACATATGTTTTAAAGGTTACACCTGTAAGACACACCCTCCATCTACTTGGCTCTTTTCTTTGTCTGACATAGCTCAGCTATGGAGGAAATGATGCCCATGGCATGTTGCTTGATTTTCTCACTAGTACACAGTTAGAGAGAATGTTGGGGAAAATTCTGAGGTTAATAAAGCCAGAGCAGAGGTATAGGGGCAAGAGAAAGCATTCTTGTTTTTGAACCAAATGCTATTATGTTTCTATAATAGTCCTAATTCACAGAATGGTCCCATTCTGTAGTAATATTAATTTAAAAATTATGGATGCATTCATATAATCTTTCCTGAGAATTCATTTTAAAACCAAATTTTGATTATCAATATAAGAATGTATTTTTTTGGTGGCTAATTTAAATAAAATAAAATAAAACCAAATTATGAATAGCTGGCTAAAACGTTACCAATTAAGTAAAACTGAATGAATATTACTTGGAAATATTGTCAGAGGGTATGAGCTTCCATGATTTTTTTAAATTTTTATTTAAAGTATTATTCAGCAAAATTTAGATAAGTAAAAGTCATTGTCCTTTTTAATGTTTTTGGATGTTTCATCCAGCAATCCCATGACATTTGGAAAGAAACAGAATAACTTAATGTAGTTAATAAAATGTGAAAACTTAAATATAGTACCTCCATTGCCCACATCTATAAAATTCTACTTCTGCCAAATCCTGTTTAACTACTAAATTAAATAATGAACCTAGACTTCCCAGGTGGTCCAGTAGTTAAGAATCCACCTTGCAATGCAGAGGACTTAGGTTCAATCCCCACTTGGAAATTAAAGTCCCACATGCTCGATGGGGTGATCAAAATATAAATAATGAATTTAAAAATCCATTTGAGAAGTGTTGAGAGCATTTGGGTGTAAAATAGCATGGATGTGAAGATTTTCAAAATACTACCTTTTTTACAACTGTACCTCTTGAGAAAATGCATTAAGATGGGGAAAGAATATGGATTTTAGAATTAACAGCACAATTCAACAACCTGAAATATGATTTTCAAGTCATTTCCTATTTCTGATCTTTGTTTCTCCATATGTAAAAGTTCATGATATTTGCTTATGTAGATTCATATGAAGACTGACAAACAAGAAAATCCATACATGTCTTCATTCTTTTATTTCAATTAATATAAAGTATAAGAAAGATAAGTCACTCTACTTTAGGGCATTGCCTTTTTATAGACATAGAATGATAGTTTCTGAANAATGTTCACTGAAATCACAAAGTAAAGAATTTGTCTTACTTACTTTTTCCCCCCTAGGGCCTAGAGCATGATGTATAAGAGACTTGCAACAAACAGTCTGTGACCCAAAGAGCAAATGTCTAAAATGGTCAAAATATATTTATGGAAAAAATGACCTTGCATTATCAAGTAAATGTGCAACATAAATACAGTATTATAAAACAGACCCTACACAACTTAATTGAAAACATAATTGTGTGTTTTCTTTCCACTTTGATTTTACAAGGCCTCTGGGGAAGATTTAAATTGGTCAAAGAAAATTAACCTAATATATATTTATTCTGGATGAGTTTTTAAATTATTCTCTTCACTATGATGGAAAGATGATGGAATAAAGCAGAATTTCAGACTCTGTCTGTCTCCCTCCAAACCTAATTTAAAAACCCACCAACACCTGGAGAAACTATCCCCTTTAGAGATGGCAGAGTAGAAGGACATGTGCTCATCTCCCCCTGCGAGAACTCCAAAATTACAACTTAATGCTGAACAATCATAACAGGAGAACGCTGGATCCCACCAAAAAGATACCCCGCCTCCAAGGGCAAAGGAAAAGATCCAGAAAGATGGTATGAGGGGCAAAATCACATTTAGAATCAAACCCCATGCCCACCAGAAATGTTTGGAGAGCTCAAACAAACCTTGTGTGCACCAGGACCCAGAGATCCCACAGAGACTGAGCCAGAACTGTGTGTGTCTCCTGAGGAGGTATGGGTAAGCAGTGGCCTGCCGCAGTGGCAGAGGCTCTGGATGCAGTAAACCTGGGCATGGCATAAGCCCTCTTAGGAGGTTGCCATTAACCCCACCATAGAGGGCCAGAACTTACACAGGACTGGGAAAACAGACTCTTGGAGGGCACAAACAAAACCTTGTGGGCACCAGGACCCAGGAGAAAGGAGCAGTGCCTCCACAAGAGACTGATTCAGACTTGCTTGTGGTGTCCAGGAGTCTCCGACAGAGGTGCGACGGTGGCCTGCTACAGGGTCAGGGGCACTGAGTGCGGCAGTGCATACATGGGATTTTTGAAGGAGGTAGCCATTATCTTCATTACCTCCACCATAGTTTGGCCTCAGGTCAAACAACAGGGAGGGAACACAGTTCCGCCCAACAATAGAAAATTGGATTAATATTTACTGAACATGGCCCCACCCATCAGAGCAAGACCCAGTTTCCCCTCAGTCAATCTCTCCCATAAGGAAGCTTCCATAAGCATCTTAACCTTCTCCATCAGAAGACAGACAGAATGAAAACCACAATCATAGAAAACTAACCAATCTAATCACATGGACCACAGCCTTGTCTAACTCAATGAAATTATGAGCCATGCCATGCAGGACCACCCAAGATGGATGGGTCATGGTGGAGAGTTCTGACAAAATGAGGTCCACTGGAGAAGAGAATGCCAAACCACTTCACTATTATTGCCTTGAGAAACCCATGAACAGCATGTAAAGGCAAAAAGATAGGACACTGAAAGATGAACTTCCCAGGATGGTAGGTGCTCAATATACTACTGGAGATCAGTGGAGAAATAATTCCAGAAAAAATGAAGAGACAGAGCCAAAGCAAAAACAACACCCAGTTGTGGCTGTGACTGGGGATGGAAATAAAGTCCAATGCAGTAAGAGCAATATTACATAGGAGTCTGGAATGTTCGGTCCATGAATCCAGGCAAATTGGAAGTGGTTAAACAGGAGATGGCAAGAGTGAACATCAGCATTTTAGGAATCAGCAAACTAAAATGGACTGGAATAGGTCAATTTAACTCAGATGACCATTCTATCTAGTACTGTGGGCAAGAATCCCTTAGAAGAGATGGAGTAGCCACTATGGTCAACAAAAGAGCCTGAAATGCAGTACTTGGATGCAATCTCAAAAACAACAGAATGATCTCTGTTTGTTTCCAAAACAAACCATTCAATATCACAGTAATCCAATCCTGACCAATAATGCTGAAGAAGCTGAACTTGAATAGTTCTATGAAGACGTACAAGACCTTCTAGAGCTAACACCCAAAAAAGATGTCCTTTTCATTATAGGGAACTGGAATGCAAAAGTAGGAAGTCAAGAGATACCTGGAGTAACAGGCAAATTTGGCCTCGGAGTACAAAATAAAGCAAGGCAAAAGCTAACAGAGTTCTGCCAAGAGAACACACTGGTCATAGCAAACACCCTCTTCCAACAACACAAAAGAAGACTTTACACATGGACATCACCAGATGGTCAATACTGAAATCAGATTAATTATATTCTTTACAGCCAAAGATGGAGAAGCTCTACACAGTCAGCAAAAACAAGACTGGGAGCTGACTCTGGCTCAGATCATGAACTCCTTATTGCAATGTTCAGACTTAAATTGAAGAAAGTAGGGAAAACCATTAGGAAAACCATTTTGGTATGACTTATAAATCAAATCACTTACAATTATTCAGTGGAAGTGACAAATAGATTCAAGGGATTAGGTCTGATAGACGGAGTGCCTGAATAACTATGGACAGAGGTTTGTGACATTGTACAGGAGGCAGTGATCAAAGCCATCCCCAAGAAAAAGAAATGCAAAAGGCGAAATGGCTGTCTGAGGAGGCCTTACAAATAGCTGAGAAAAGAAGAGACACAAAAGGCAAAGGAGAAAAGGAAAGATATACCCATTTGAATGCAGAGTTCCAAAGAATAGTAGGAGAGAGAAGAAAGCCTTCCTCAGTGATCAATGAAAAGAACTAGAGGAAAATAATAGAATGGGAAAGACTAGAGATCTCTTCAAGAAAATTAGAGATACGAAGGAAACATTTCATGCAAAGATGGGCTCGATAAAGGACAGAAATGGTATGGACCTAACACGAAAGCAGAAGATATTAAGAAGAGGTGGCAAAAATACACAGAAGAACTATACAAAAAAGATCTTCATGACTCAGACAACCATGATGGTGTGATCACTCACCTATGGCCAGACGTCCTGGAGTGTGAAGTCAAGTGGGCCTTAGGAAGCATCACTACGAACAAAGCTAGTGGAGTGATGGAATTCCGGTTGAGCTATTTCAAATCCTAAAAGATGATGCAGTAAAAGTGCTGTACTGAGTATGAAAGCAAATTTGGAAAACTCAGCAGTTGCCACAGGACTGGAAAAGTTCAGTTTTCATTCCAATCCCAAAGAAAGGCAATGCCAAAGAATGTTCAAACTAACCCACAATTGCACTTGTCTCACATGCTAGTAAAGTAATGCTCAAAATTTTCCAAGCCAGGCTTCAACAATATGTGAACTGTGAACTTCTAGATTTTCAAGCTGGATTTAGAAAGGGCAGAGGAACCAGAGGTCAAATCACCAACATCTGTTGGATCATCAAAAAAGCAAGAGAATTCCAGAAAAACCTCTCCATTTGCTTCATAGACTACGCCAAAGCCTTGACTGTGAATTACAACAAACTGTCGAAAATTTTCATGAGACTGGAATACCAGACCACCTGACCTGCTTCCTGAGAAATCTGTATGCAGTCAAGAAGCAGCAGTTAGAACTGGACATGAAAAAACAGACAGTTTCTAAATCAGGAAAGGAATATGTCAAGGCTGTATAATGTCACCCTGCTTATTTAACTTATATGCAGAGTACATCATGAGAAACGCTGGGCTGGATGAAGCACACACTGGAATCAAGACTGTCAGGAGAAACATCAATAACCTCAGATATGCAGATGACGCCACCCTTATGGCAGAAAGTGAAGAGGAACTAAAGAGCCTCTTGATGGAAGTGAAAGAGAAGAGTGAAAAAAATTGCCCTAAAATTCAACATTCAGAAAACTAAGATCAAGGCATCTGATCCCATCACTTTATGGCAAATAGATGGGGAAACAATGGAAACAGCGACAGACTTTATTTTTGTGGGCTCCAAAATCACTGCAGATGGTGATTGCGGCCATGAAATTAAAAGACACTTGCTACTTGGAAGAAAAGTTATGGCCAACCTAGACAGCATATTAAAAAGCAGAGACATTACTTTGCCAACAAAGGTCCATCTAGTCAAAGCTATGATTTTTCTGGTAGTCATGTATGGATGCGAGAGTTGGACTACAAAGAAAGCTGAGTGCTAAAGAATTGATGCTTTTGAACTGTGGTGTTGGAGAAGACTCTTGAGAGTCCCTTGGACTGCAAGGAGATCCAACCAGTCCATCCTAAAGGAGATCAGTCCTGAATATTCATTGGAAGGACTGATACTGAAGCTGAAACTTCAATACTTTGGCCACCTGATGCAAAGAACTAAAAAGACCATCCTCTGACGCTGGGAATGACTGAAGGTGGGAGGAGAAGGGGATGACAAAGGATGAGATGGTTGGATGGCATCATCGACTCAATGGACATGAGTTTGAGTGAGCTTCGGGAGTTGGTGATGGACAGGGAAGCCTGGCGTGCTGCAGTCCATGGGGTTGCAAAGAGTCAGACATGACTGAGCAACTGAATTGAACTAAACTGACCTGGAGAAAACAAGACTCATATCCAACAAACAGACTTAAGTAATGAGTGAGCTTGGGAAAAATCAAAGATAAACCCTGGAGAATAAGGAGTTTTACACATCACTTGATGAATACACCATTAGCAAGAAGGCGTGTCAGATTTTGCTACATCTAGGCATATCAGAGTTTCAGTACAACACATCTTCTTGAGTATTTCAAGCAGAGAGGGATTTACCATGAGGCATAAAGCATCCTGCAAGGGCTAAAATAGTAGGAGTTGGGACTAAGTGGATTTTGTTGTTGTTGTTCAGAATTCACTACCATAGCCACAGCCTAAGGATCGGCAGTCACGACCACTGGTACATCTACTCTCCAAACCACCTCAGAACTTCTTGGCACCAGTAGCCAGGAGATGGATCACTGAGGCTGGTCCCCACAGTTCTCCTCAATGCTCACATCCCTGGGACCTTGCTTTTCACCATAGATAGCTGCAGAATGATAGCTGTCACCTCAAAGATGAATACCAGATGTAGCATGAATACATCCAATGTGCCTACTTAAACCTACTTACAAAGAATTTGGGAAATGGATGTTAAGTTTTCCAGCTTCTACAGTAAATACCATGAGACACATGAGAAGAGTGAGGGATGCTTGCTGACTGCCGACTGACCATATTCAGAGCTCCAGGGCATTGTGGTAATTGGAGAACAAGCCAAAGATCACTGGAGTGTGATAGTCCCTTGGCAAGGGCACGTGAAGAGACCTCCATAGAGACAACTTAGATTCCCCAGCAAGGTATGCCTTCAACCCAGCCAAGCTCTATTTTTTTTTTCACTTTCACAAATTAGTCCAGCTCCACATGCTCAAGACACAAAGTTAACAAACAGAAGTTACATGAATTTCTAAAAATTAGTCTACGAGGCAGGGGTAGATAAACAAGTTGTCCAGGAGTATCCATTCACTGTTTATGACTATAAATACATAATCTGTGCAGATGTGTTACTTTAACACAAGCAAGCTGAAAAGAATGACATAGTAACCATGCCAATAAGAGGTACAGTTCCACCCCCTTAAATAAAAAAGGAACAAAGCAAAATAAAAGAAAAATGGAGAACTCGTTCTGGAAGATAAAGTGTTACTTTGCAGAAATAGATGCAGATTCTCTAGAAATATTCTATACTGTGGGATAATCATTGAGAATCTCAATGACTAGATTGTAAGGAAAATCAAAGAGATTGCAGACATAAGGAAATCAGTTGAGGGTCAAATGACACCATTGAAAGTCAAATAAATCAATTAAAAGGATAAAAATATACTGTGTGCAAAGTGAAAATTCTGGCATGGATGCAAGCCTTGTAAGAGCAGTGATAAATGCAGCTGGGATACAAGGTGGAAGGAATCAGTGAGAAGATGAAAAATACTGAGAATATGTGATGAAAATTTAATATAAGGAAAAGTTCTTTGGAATAGAGAGCTCAATATAATGAAGAGAATGCATACTAGAAAAAAATACAAATATATTTTGTGAAATATGAATGTATTAAACTTGTTGGTTGAAGGAAAATAACATACATGAGCAAAAATTGATAAGAAAGTGATAAAAATAATACAATGCAGAAATACTCATAAATCTGTCAGGAGAATAAAGTTATATTCAGGAATATCATTGTGCACTAGCTCATTCAGCCATCAAGAAAAATAAGTAATTCCAACCATGAAAGAAGTGATGAAATGTAGTATCCATCCAAGCAAGAGATAGATCAAAATCCATGATTAAATGGAGAAACTGTGGCTACAAGACAGGTAATAAACATTTAATGCATTTAAATATGCAACTGAGGGACTTCTTGGAGGCCCAGTGCTTGGGACTCTCTGCTCCCACTGCAAAGGGGCACTGGTTCATCCCAGATCAGGGAACTAGGATCCTGCATACCCACTGGAGGGTCATAAATAAATGAATAAATAAAAACAAAATACACAAGTGAGAGTAAGACATTGAAAATATTATGGTGAACAGGCACAATGTAAATAACACAGCATAAAAGAAGATGGAAGGGCTTCCCTGGTAGCTCACTAGTAAAGGATCCGCCTGCAGTGCAGGAGACCCCAGTTTGATTCCTGGGTCAGGAAATCCCCTGGAGAAGGGATAGGCTACCCGTTCCAGTAATTTTGGGCTTCCCTTGGTGACTCAGACTGTAAAGAATCCACCCGCAGTGCAGGAGACCTGGGTTCGATCCCTGGGTTGGGAAGATCCCCTGGAGGAGGGCATGGCAACCCACTCCAGTCAGACGCAACTGAGCAACTAAGCACAGCACAGCACGGCACAAGAGGGTGAAATTAGTACTGTTGTTTAGTTGCTTTAGTCATGTCCAACTCTTGGCTACCCCATGGACCGTAGCCCACCAAGCTCCTCTGTCGGTGGAACTCTCCAGGCATGAATACTGGCATGGGTTGCCATTTTCAGATCTTCCCGACCCAGGGATTGAACCTACCTCTCCTACACTGGCAGGCGGATTCTTTACCATTGAGCCAGCAGGGAAGCCCCTGAAATTAATATACATAACTCAAGTTAAATGGCAAAATGACAGAAGTCCATGGACCCTGAATGTATTGGAGGTGAGGCTTCTGGAAGGGAAAGCCTAGGAGGGCCATAGCTTGCACACCAGTGAGACAGTCACCACATCCATGCAGTCACTGGACTGAGACTGGTAAGAGATAGGTGACCAGATAGTCACCATTTAGTTTCTGCATATAATACATCACACAATCTTATTTTCTCTTAAGCAACATCATTGTCTGATACAATCCTTATATTGTGTGGTATCAGTGCTCACATGAAGGATGGATCAGTAGGTGTTCTCACAGCCAACATCTATGGGAAGAGGGAGTAGGAACTGAGTGAGCTAAGGCCATACTCTATGAAACCAGGTCCCTGAAGGAATGTGGAAACGCCTTCATAGATATATTTACATAGGTGATACACCAACATTGTTTCCTTTTCACTTCTCTTTGCATCCCAGTTTCCTTTCACTTTGGTAATAATGGATTAAACACAGGAATTGATATTGACATACATGATATTCTAAATACCAAAATAACAATGGAACCACGTTTGCTGTTTTGAAGGCAAAGATAATGTGATGATAATTATGCTTCAGAGAGCACCATGAGGCATGGCTGGCAAAGAGGCAGAGAGTGGGGCCAAGACCTTTGCGGTAAACCAGACAATTGGGTTGCAGCTTGCTCATGTCAGGGATGAATTTGGGCTCGTGAAACAAAAATAACTGAAGGATAAGCCAACTTCTAGTCATGACTTGGGTGAAAAGGAAACTTATAGAAAACTCACACAGTAAATGGAACAAAAAAAGCTGGTATCTTCTGTGGAGGATAATAAAAATAAAGAGATCAGTTTAAAAGTAGCCAAATTCTGTTCTTTCCTGGAACTTAGAAAAAAGGCTCCGGTCAAACTCATAAAAGCTCAGGGGTTGTAGAAGAAGAAACAATTTAGTAAAACAGAAAGTTGGAATAGGAACCAAGTCAGAAAGTCACACAGACTGTGATCCTGAGGCAGAAGAGAGAAGTCTGGGGAAAAGAGATAGTAAAAAAAAAGAAGATGATGATGAAAAACACACTTTAAATATTTATAACTGTAAATCATGTATCCACAAATGAAAGCAGCTTTTGTGCTGAAACAGTGACAGAACAATTGGAATTCTAACAGACCCAAAGAATTTAGGAGCTGTCTAAGTGCCTAACACAGTACACAGGAGTAGCTCTGGGACTAAAGATTATATCTAATCCGTAGTTTTAATCTATTTTAATTCATGAATTTGAGCAATGTAAACTAATTTTTTTTCCTATTTAAAAAATGTGCTTAAAAAGCATTAGTTGACAGATACCTACTTCAATAGCTAAAATATCCTTTTAAAATTATGCCAGAACTCTTTTTCCCCCTTAAGTCTTCATTATCCTGTAGTATAGCTCACTATCCTGGCTTGCTTTGGGCAAAAATGAGTCATACCTCAGGTGCTAAAGAAGCTGTTCATTCTACCGCATATATATATATATATATATANGAATTAATTAAGCCAACTCTGCATGCATGTATTTGGAATCTTAATTAGTAGAGTTGATTTTTTAAATGAATTACTTCTTCAAATCACCTAGTACATAATAAAATTATCCCTGTGGACTGCAATTTTAAGAATTTTAATCCTAATCTCTTTTTCACAGTAAGACTCTTTCTCAATCCTCTTTTCATTAAGTAAACTACTTATATGAACTTCTTGGCAAGCAAGAACACATCCCAAGCTCTACTTAGTAAAAAAAAAATAACAACAACAAAACACCTTTAAATTCAGAGTTCATGCTTTTCAACACTTGTCAATCCAGAGTGCATGTCTGATGTGGGTGTGTGTTTCCAAACACAAAGGCCAGGAAATGTCTGCTTTTCAACTGAGAAACACTGGGCCATGAAGAAGGTGGAGAAAGTGGGAACCAATGGAAGAGGGTGAAAAACTTTCAATTCCAAAGCTCTCTTCTCTCCAGTTTCTTTAGCATCTATGATGTGATTGAAAAGGTTACTACTGGAGCTCAAATATAGAGCCCACTCAGACTGGCCACTCACTAGATGTGTCCCTTTGGTTACATACCACATTAGGAGTTTGAATAATAGTCTCTCAATTTCTAGAGCTTGATGAATCTGAAGTGTTAAGTTCTCCTCCATTGTGAACCTGGGCTTATCTACTGAAATGGTTTTACCTCTGAAAGACAATTAAAAAGAAAAATTGAATAACATCTATAAAGACTCTGAATTGCTCACAGCACAACCTCCCCTTCCTGGCTATGTCTGATGTCTTACAGGTTAAGTATGGTGTAGACATTGTCCACCTACATCTGATTTTCCTATCCCTCCAGCATGCACAGGAAACCAGCTCTTCTAGTCCTCTTACACATGGGTTGAGGTGGTAAGAAGCTTATTTTTTCCCAGCACCACAAAAAGCCTGTGTTGTGGCAATGGAAACCATGGATTGGAAAAGCCTCTGTATCACTCACTGAATGAAGCATGGCTGCCCTAGACAGTCACCAGGCTTACAATGGACAGGTTCTCCATGTCAAAATGCATATCCAGAGATCATTTAGCTCTTCCCTGGATCTCTGGGGTTATAAAGATGAAGGAATTAAACATTTGCCGCTGGATGGTATCTTAGTCCATTCAGGCTGTTACAGCAGAATACCACAGACTAAATGACTTACAAACAACAAAAATTTATTTCTCACAGTTCTGGAAGCTGGGGAGTCTGAGATCAAAGTGCTAGCACGTTTGGTGTCTAGTGAAAGCCCACATTCTGGTTCATTGACTGCCATCTTTTTGCTGTCTCCTCACAAGGTGGAGGGGCAAGAAAGCTTTCCCCTTTTATAAGGGCACTAATTGCATTCATGAGGTTTCCACCCTTATCATCTAATCATTTACTAAAGACCTCACCTCCTAAGACCATCACCTCAGGGGGTTAGGATTTCAACATATGAGTTTGGAAGGATACAATCATTTTTCTATAATACTCAAAAGGAAAATGTTATTGTCTGAGTTACATTAAACAAGTCATGAAGCTACATGAGAAGGATTAACCAAGGAGAAGAATGAAGGGGTCCCAGACAGAAGCCCCCAAGACAATAAAGAGGTGAAAAAGTGATGGGAGGCCTGGCCCAGTGACCAGGTCTATGAGCCACATTCTCTTCATCAGTTGCCCTTCATCTCATCTAGCAACTTGGACTATCAAGTTCATGCATTCTGTTCTTTCATTATTTCTTCTACTCAAAACACTGTTAAAATACTATAGTTCCTAAATCCTCAGATTATTAAATATATCTTTCTCTGACCTACAGTATGTGTGAAATTAGGAAGATTTTGCCAACAACAAAATTTCTTTGTAGCAAAACCACTGATTTCGAATAAGCTATAGACAGGTGGCCCTAGTGGTAAAGAACCAGGCTGCCAATGAAGGAGGTGTAAGAGACACAGATTTGATCCCTGGGTTGAGAAGATCCCCTGGAGGAGGAAATGTCAACCCACTCCAGTGCTTGCCTAGAGAATTCCCATGGACACAGGAGTCTGGCAGGCTACAGTGCATGGGTTTGCAGAGTCGGACATGACAGAGCAACTTAGCATACATAGATTTAATTAATTTATTTCAAATTTTGATTGTGTTGATTTGGGGTCACCAAGACTAGAAACTCAGAATTTAAATTTTAGCATTTTCTCCAATTAATGTCATTGCAAAGAAATAGAGGAAAACAATAGAATAGGAAAGATTAGAGATCTCTTCAAGAAAATTAGAGATATCAAGGGACTATTTCATGCAAAGATGGGCTCAGTAAGGACAGAAATGGTAGAGACCTAACAGAAGCAGAAGATATTAAGAAAAGGTGGCAAGAATACACAGAAGAACTGTACAAAAAAGATCTCCACAACCCAGATAATCACGATGGTATGATCACTCACCTAGAGCCAGACATCCTGCAACGTGAAGTTAAGTGGGCCCTAGGAAGCATTACTATGAACAAAGCTAGTGGAGGTGATGGAATTCCAGTTGAGTTCTTTTAAATCCTAAAAGATGATGCTGTGAAAATGCTGCACTCAATATGCCAGCAAATTTGGAAAACTCAGCAGTGGCCACAGGACTGGAAAAGTTCACTTTTCATTCCAATCCCAGAGAAAGGTAATGCCAAAGAATGCTCAAACTACCACACAGTTGCACTCATCTCACACTCTAGAAAAGTAATGCTTAAAATTCTCCAAGCCAGCCTTCAGAAGTACGTGAACCATGAACTTCCAGATGTTCAAGCTGGTTTTAGAATAGGCAGAGGAACCAGAGATCAAATTGCCAACATCCACTGGATCATCGAAAAAGCAAGAGAATTCCAGAAAAATATCAATTTCTGCTTTATTGACTATGCCATAGCCTTTGACTGTGTGGATCACAATAAACTGTGGAAAATTCTTAAAGAGATGGGAATATCAGACCACCTGACCTGCCTCTTGAGAAACCTGTATGTAGGTCAGGAAGAAACAGTTAAAACTGAACATGGAACAATAGACTAGTTCCAAATAGGAAAAGGAGTACGGCAAGGCTGTATATTGTCACCCTGCTTATTTAACTTATATGCAGAGTACATCATGAGAAACGCTGGGCTGGAAGAAGCACAAGCTGGAATCAAGATTGCCGGAAGAAATATCAATAAACTCAGATATGTAGATGACACCACCCTTATGGCAGAAAGTGAAGAGGAACTAAAGAGCTTCTTGATGAATGTGAAATAAGAGATTGACAAAGTTGGCTTAAAGCTCAACATTCAGAAAACTAAGATCATGTCATCCGGTCCCATCACTCCATGGCAAATAGATGGGGAAAGAGTGTCAGACTTTATTTTTCTGGGGTTCAAAATCACTGCAGATGGTGATTGCAGCCATGAAATTAAAAGACGCTTACTCCTTGGAAGGAAAGTTATGACCAACCTAGATAACATATTTAAAAGCAGAGACATTACTTTGCCAGCAAAGGTCCATCTAGTCAAGGCTACAGTTTTTCCAGTGGTCTTGTATGGATGTGAGAGTTGGACTATGAAGAAAGCTGAGCACCGAAGAATTGATGCTTTTGAAATGTAGTGTTGGAGAAGACTCTTGAGAATCCCTTGGACTGCAAGGAGATCCATCCAGTCCATCCTAAAGGAGATGAGTCCTGGGTGTTCATTGGTAGGACTAATGTTGAAGCTGAAACTCCAATACTTTAGCCACCTGATGCAAAGAACTGACTCATTTGAAAAGACCCTGATGCTGGGAAAGATTGAGGACAGGAGAAGAACGGGATGACAGAGGATGAGATGGTTGGATGGCATCACTGACTCAATGGACGTGGGTTTGGGTGAACTCTGGGAGTTGCTGATGAACAGGGAGGCCTGGCATGCTATGGTTCATGGGGTCGCAGAGTCAGACACAACTGAGTGACTGAACTGAACTGATTAATATTTTTTGGCTGCTGTGTTGACATCAATAAAGCAGGGTAATTTTTGGTAATTTTATTCTGGTTGAATGGCCTAACAACCTAAAAACAAGAGATTACAAATTACCTCCATTTTATTAAATCTCACAATGTTGTGTGTCAGGAATTCAAGCAGGTTTCATCTGGTGACTTTTCCCTCTAAGGTGCCGCCACCTCACATCACTTAGTGGCTGGACTGGTCTGGAGAGGCCGACAGGTTTTCATACATATGACTGATGCTTTGGCAAAGTCATCTGGAAGCCTGGATCTACTGGACCCCTCTAGGTATTTTTAGAGCCTTGTCATGGGTCTCTCAAGCAGGCTAGTAAATGTTTACAAGGTGACTCAGGGCTACAAAATTCCAAGGCAAAAGAAGCCAAACTTCTAAAAGCCCAGAACTGTTATAATGTCACCTCTGCCATATTCTAATGGTCAAAGCTGTCCCAGGCCAGCCCTGGTGTGAGGGTGGGGACAGGTGGAGAAATAGACTCTACCTCTTGATGGGAAAGCTGATGGGAAGGCATGAAGGAATCCTGGCCATCTTTCATCTGCTGCAGCCTCACACCAAAGGATCACACAGAGAACCACACAATGAATGTGGAAACATAAGCCCAAGTCACACTTGGAAAGCCTAAAGCTTGATTTAATTCTATAAAGTAAATTACCCAAATAAACTAGTCCTGCTCTGCATTCCATTCAACAGCTTTAAGTGTCATGAACAAACGCAACATGAAAATTTAATGGTTTGTTATTAGAAAAAAACAAATGAATTCAATCCTTAGATCCACTCATCCTTCAATATTTATCTTACTATTCCTTTCTCAGAAATTGTTTACAAGAGTTCTGTGCATGATCATCTATTTCCATAAAAGCAGAAAATACTATTATCCAACATGTCCAAAGCTATGATGAATCCTGTTGCCAAAGAAAGAACTAACATGCTAAAGCACTAACATACTAAAGCACAGTGTTGTCAATTATATCAGTATAAAGAAGCAAGAATGAAAATTTATAAGTATATGCAACATCAGAGATTCAGATTAACTCATGAATTAATAAAACGCACTTTCATCACACTTTTATTGTGTTTCTCTCTAGTTCTTAACACCTGTAGTATGTTTTGATGCCATATTAAAAATAAAAGAGCCAAAAAATGAATAAATAAAAATAAAAGAGAAATACTGAATTTAGAAACAAAATGTGCTCTTTAACTAGATATGTTTTACATTTAACAAAATAATATACACCAAAAACACCATACACCCACATCTACATAATCAATCTGTTCAGTATTATCCTCTAAGTTTTATCATCAATATTATCAAACTATTGTTGTTCAGGAAAAGTTAATGTCTCATTTCCATCATATATAATGATGGATCATACAGGGGAAAAAGCTATTCTTTAAAATATATTGCTTGTGTGATGTAATAAAAGGAATGCTAGGTAAAATACAGGCTATGATTTCTGAGAAGCAAACTATAAAGAACGGTTGTGGATACTAAGTAAGTAAGTGAAGTCGTTCAGTCGTGTCTGACTCTTTGCGACCTCATGGGCTATGTAGCCTACCAGCCTCCTCCATCCATGGAATTTTCCAGGCAAGTATACTGGAGTGGGTTGCCATTTCCTCCTCATACTAAATACTACTGAATACTTAAAGATGTTTGGCTATTTTTGCTATTATTTCAGTCTTACTGAATAATCTGAATCATGAATGATTGACTTACCTATTAAATAGAATATTTAAAAAATGAAAATTT
>SJYQ01005990.1:281569-385583 GCA_006410935.1 Redunca redunca | reverse complement strand
TTTTCACTCTCCTCTTTCACTTTCATCAAGAGGCTTTTTAGTTCCTCTTCACTTTCTGCCATGAGGGTAGTGTCATCTGCATATCTGAGGTTATTGATATTTCTCCCAGCAATCTTGATTCCAGCTTGTGTTTCTTCCAGCCCAGTGTTTCTCATGATGTACTCTGCATATAAGTTAAATAAGCAGGGTGACAATATACAGCCTTGACGTACTCCTTTTCCTATTTGGAACCAGTCTGTTGTTCCACGTCCAGTTCTAACTGTTGCTTCCTGATCTGCATACAGATTTCTCAAGAGGCAGGTTAGGTGGTCTGGTATTCCCATCTCTTTCAGAATTTTCCACAGTTTCTTGTGATCCACACAGTCAAAGGCTTTGGCATAGTCAATAAAGCAGAAATAGATGTTTTTCTGGAACTCTCTTGCTTTTTCCATGATCCAGCAGATGTTGGCAATTTCATCAGAGGGTTTTTACAAATAATGAAAGCATAAATGAATCAACTCTAACACAGATGAGAAAAGACAAACAGGAAATTTCCTGTGCCTCATTTTCTGAGGCTAACATAAACCTAGAAACTAAAATGCAACAAGAACAAGAGCATAAGGGAAAGGGAATTACAATATAATTTCATGCAATTCATAAGAAGAGAGCTTTCCAGATGGGGCTAGTAGAAAAGAATGTGCCTGCCAATGCAGGAGATGTAAGAGACACAGGTTCTATCTTTGGGTTATAAAGATGCCCTGGAGGAGGAAATGGCAACCCACCCCAGCATTCTGCCTAGAGAATCCCATGGACAGAGGAGCCTGTCAGGCTACAGTCCATAGGGTCACAAAGAGTTGGACATGACTGAAGCAAATTATCATGTGTGCATATAAGAATAGGGGCATAAAAGCTTAAGTGAAAGGATAGTAGAATTAAGAATACACTTTTTAAAAGAATAATATCATGATCAAGGCAGGTTTACCCTAGGATGTATAATTGTTTTCACATTAGAATATAGGTAGATATATTTCTCATTGCATGTTGAAAGTAAAAATCAATAAGTTATCTCAATATATACTGAAATTTCTGATAAACAAAACCCATCCATTGTGCAACCCAAATCCAAAACCTCATAGCAAACACAAGTTGAAAGGAACTACTTCCTATAAAGTTTATCTATAAAAACCTTCAAACTAACATTATACTTACTTTTAAAACACTGACAGTGTTCATTTGAGGAATGAAAAGCAAAATAAAGGTGTGTAATGCCACCATTTCAGCTCAATATTATAAGTCTTACCTAGTGCAATAGTTCCCACCTCCTCCAATCTAAAAGGAACAATGAAAAAAGAAAAAAGAGCAAAAATGTGCAAGAGAATTCACAGAGGAATTATTGTTAGTATTAGTAAATTAGAATTCAATATTATAATTATCTAAATATTAGATCCAGAATTATAAATTATTGATTTTAATAAGATTATTGCAAAAAAGTGAAAGTTGCTCAGTCATGTCTGACTCTTTGCGATTCTATAGACTATACAGTCAATGGACTTCTCCAGGCCAGAACACTAGAGTGGGTAGCTTTTCCCTTCTCCAGGGGATCTTCCCAACCCAGGGATCAAACCCAGGTCTCCCTCACTGCAGGCAGATTCCTTACCAGCTAAGCCACCAAGGAAGCCCAAGAATACTGAAGTGGGTAGCCTATCCCTTTTCCAAGGGATCTTCCCGACCCAGGAATCAAACGGGGGTCTCTTGAATTACAGGTGAATTCTTTACCAACTGAGCTATCAAAAATTAACAAACAAAATCCACTGCTTATCAGAGAATGCTAAAGGGGCAGTTACTACAACTTTTATGATAGTGACAAAACATTAAAGAATTATGTGCAAGACTTCTATGCAAAAACACTATACAATATCATTAAGAGAAATTAAAACCTATATAAACTGAGATATAAACCGTATTCACATTGAAAGTCTTCAAATTATGCTGCAGATTCTGAAAAAATTACATTGAAAGTAATTTACATTGAAATTCATTAATTTTTTACTTTTGATTTTTAATGGAACTTGATAAAATTTTCCACAATTTTTATGGACATGCAAAGGACCAAGAATATCTAAGACATTCTTAGAGAAGAAAAACGCATGAAGGACTGCCTTTGCACATACCTGGTCTTCTATACTTATAAAGCCATGTATCTAAGAAAGTACGGATTTGCCTTGGAGAATAAAAAATTGAGGAGAATGATAAATTTATATTTTAAATTTAGATCTCTCTCTGAAACTACAGACTCAAATCTCTGCATTTTTTCAGTATTTCCAGTTGGAAGCCCAATGAACGACTCAAACTCAATACATCTGGTATTGGATTTCTAATTATCTCCCCCAAAATCCAACCAGACTCACTGTTACTCACCCTTTTCTTTTGTACAACATAACAATCTAATTGTGTATTCTGTTGGCTCTACTTTTAAAATATGCAGCATTTGAACTCATTTGTCTACCTCCATTGGAACCATCTGTTTCAAACTATAATCATATGTAATGTGTACCAGTACAATGTCCTCCTAATTAATCTTCCTGCTTCTCTTCTTACCACAGCCAGTAGGATCCTACAAATGTAAATCTTATTGTTCAAGATGATGCAATGCTTCCTAGAGACCTTATAATGGCCTAGAACCCAACATAATCTGTCCCTCATTAACTCTATGACCTCAGTTCCCACTAATATGGCTCTAACTCACTTTGAGACCACCACACTGGTCTCCTAGCTTTTTCTTTGATCTTGCTAGGCATACATTGGCCTCCTAGACTTCGCACTGGCCAATTCCTCTTCCTTGGAGTAACACACTGCTAACCTTCTAAACTTCTTCAAATTTTAATGTTACCTTTTCAAAGTGTTTGCTTTGACAGTTCCAATTTAAATTGATACATTTTCCATTCTAGGATTACTTTGTCTCTTTTTGCATAATGTGTTCAGTCACTCAGTCTTGTCCAACTCTCTGCAACCCCATCGACTGTAGCCCCCCAGAATCCTCTGTCCATGGGATTTTCCAGGTAAGAACACTGGAGAGGGTTGCCATTTCCTTCTTTTTCATAATATTTATCACTTTTTTTTAAACAATTTATTTACTTTGCCCATTTCTTCTTATCTGGTTCTCCCTACAAAACTATAAAATCAATAATGATAGGAGATCTTATTCTGTATTGTTTACTGATGAATAACCAGAGATCAAATTGCCAACATCCACTGGATCATGGAAAAGGCAACAGAGTTCCAGAAAAACATCTACTTCTGCTTTATTGACTATGCCAAAGCCTTTGACTGTGTGGATCACAGTCAACTGTGGAAAATTCTGAAAGAGATGGGAATACCAGACCACCTAACCTGCCTCTTTAGAAACCTATATGCAAGTCAGGAAGCAACACTTAGAACTGGACATGGAAAAACAGACTGGTTCCAAATAGGAAAAGGAGTACGTCAAGGCTGTATATTGTCACCCTGCTTATTTGACTTATATGCAGAGTACATCATGAGAAATGCTGGGCTGGAAGAAACACAAGCTGGAATCAAGATTGCTGGGAGAAATATCAATAACCTCAGATATGCAGATGATACCACCATTATGGCAGAAAGTGAAGAGGAAACTTGATGAAAGTGAAAGAGGAGAGTGAAAAAGTTGGCTTAAAGCTCAACATTCATGGCATCTGGTCCCGTCACTTCATGGGAAATAGATGGGGAAACAGTGGAAACAGTGTCAGACTTTATTTTTTGGGCTCCAAAATCACTGCAAATGGTGACTGCAGCCATGAAATTAAAAGACGCTTACTCCTTGGAAGAAAAGTTATGACCAACCTAGATAGCATATTCAAAAGCAGAGACATTACTTTGCCAACCAAGGTCCGTCTAGTCAAGGCCATGGTTTTCCCAGTGGTCATGTATGGATGTGAGAGTTGGACTGTGAAGAAGGCTGAGTGCCAAAGAATTGATGCTTTTGAACTGTAGTGATGGAGAAGACTCTTGAGAGGACCTTGGACTGCAAGGAGATCCAACCAGTCTATTCTGAAGGAGATCTGCCCTGGGATTTCTTTGGAAGGAATGATGCTAAAGCTGAAACTCCAGTACTTTGGCCACCTCATGCGAAGAGTTGACTCATTGGAAAAGACTCTGATGCTGGGAGGGATTGGGGGCAGGAGGAGAAGGGGACGACAGAGGATGAGATGGCTGATGGCATCACAGACTCGATGGACATGAGTCTGAGTGAACTCCGGGAGTTGGTGATGGACAGGGAGGCCTGGCGTGCTGTGATTCATGGGGTCGCAAAGAGTCGGACACAACTGAGCGACTGAACTAAACTGAACTGAACATGTGCCTAGAACAGTGCGTGGCACATAGAACATTCTATCTATTTTGAAGTGAAGAGCATCCCAGAGATAAAGAATAATATATAATATAAAGTCAGAATTTAATTGTGGTGGGGAAAAAATGGACTTTTCAATAAATAGGGCTGATACTTGGGAGTCCATTTGGGGGAAAAAAAGTACAATTGATCCCAATTTCACATTAGCCACAAAAAAGCAACTCCAGGACTATTGAATACCTAAGGATGAAAAACAGAACAAAGGAACGTTTACAGTATAAGATGCAAGAGTATCATCATTCCTAGATACTACACAGAAAGCTCTAGCTACAATGTCAAAGATGGAGAGATTCCTAACTTTAAAATAAGGATATTCTGTTAATCAAAAGTCACCATTAAGGGAGTGAAAAGGAAAGCCACCAACTCAGAGATTATATTTGTTTTATATAAAAATAACAATGGTTTAGTTTCCAGTATTTATAAATAACTTCTACTCATAAACATGACAAGTCAAGAGAAAACTGGCCAAAAGTTGAACAGGCTGGACAACCCCCACAGCCCAAGGAGGCTATTGTAACACCACAGCCCTGGCAGGCTTCCAGAAATCCAAGCTCCCAGTCCATCAAAGCTACAGGCAGTTCTCATTGCCCTGGGTACTTCCTGTGGCCCCAAACTCCAGGCAGACTCCTGCCAACCTGAGCTTTCAGCTGTACCCAATGTCAGGCTGGCCCTTGCAGAGTTAGCCTCCAAACTGGCTCCTGTGAACTCAGTCTTCCCACTTGCCCCAGCACCAGACTGGTCCCCAAGAGCATAGCTTTCAGGCTGGCTCACATAGACCAAAGTTGCTCTCAGCGCCAGTGCCACACAGCCCCCTATAATGTTGGTTTCCCACTGGAGTCCCACAGACATAGGCTCATGTCTCAGCTAGCAACAGGTGGACCAGCAGGCCCAGTTTCAAGGTGGACTCCAGCAAACCCAAGCTTGCAGCCCACATTAGTACCAGACCAACCCCTAATAAAACCAGATGAGTACCCACACCACGTGTCCCTAGCATTTGGTAGGCTCCTGTGGACCCAAATTCCAAGTCAACCCCTGCAGACCCAAGCATCAGGCTTGCCCCCGTGGACCCAAGTATGCAATACCAGGCTTGACCACCTGCTAATGCAGGAACTAGACCTTCCCACCCATGGAGTTCAGTAGCAAGCCTGCCTGACAATACCACCAAACAACCCATTCAGAGTCTCTGAATGGATTAGTGAAGGGATTTGCTGGCCAAAGCCAATCTGTGAAGACTGGAAGAGATTCCTACTTCCTCAAATGTTCATGGACCACTGCAAAGCCACAAGAATCATGAATAATCAAGGAAACATGACACTAGCATTGGAAACTGATACAGGTCCAATGAATGACCCTAAAGAAATGGACATGTATGTCTGTCTGAAAAGATCAGGGACATGGACCTGAACCTGGGCAAACTCCAAGAGATAGTGAGGGACAGGGGAAGCCTGGCACACTGTAGTCCATGGGGTCATAAAGAGTCAGACACTACCTAGTGGCTAAACCACAACAACAACTGACAAACAATTCAGAATAATCCTCTAAACTTCAGTGAAAATAAGAAAATGCAGATAGACAACTAAGCGAAACTGAAAAAACAGTGAATAAACAAAACAAGAAGAAACAGAAAGTATTTTTACAGAGATATCTTAGAGTTGAAGGATATAATGACTGAACTGAATATTTCACAAAGAACATACAACTAAAAAAAAAAAAAAAAAGAACATACAACTCAATAGTGAAAAAACACAAGTAGTGTGATTAAAAAATGGGCTGAAGATCTGAATAGGCTTATTTCCAAGGAAGACATGCCAATGGCCAAATGGTACATGAAAAGATGCTCAACATCACTAATTATGATATAATTATGTATCATTACTAATATATATAAGTATATATAGAATGGGCTTCCCCAGTGGCTCAGCAGTAAAGAATCTGTCTGCAATGCAGGAGCTGCAAGAGACACAGGTTTGATCCCTAGGTCAGGAAGATCCCCTGGAGAATCCAGTATTCTTGCCCGGAGAATCCCATGGACAGAGTTCATAGGATTGCTAAGAGCTGGACATGTCTGAAGCAACTTAGCACACACGCATGCATGCACATATACAGAACACGTGGAATATATATGTAGTAAATTATGAATAATCAGCAAAATGCAAATTAAAGTACTATAATATACAATTACCTGCTACTAAAAGTTGGCCAGGATGCAAAGTAGCTCTCATTAGTGTTTGTGAATGCTTAAACAAGTATAAGCACCTTGGGAATCTGTTTGTTATTATTCAGGAAATTTGAAAATACACTCACTTGAGTTAGCAATGAACTCTTGGGAACAAACCCTATAGAAACACTTGCATATGTTCACCATTCAAAACATAGGAGAACCTCCATACCTGTATTTCTTATAAGTAGCCTGGTGGGGAATAATGCATGTGGAGGCATTATTGCTGGAGATTCTTGATGGTGACATTGGAAAAAAATGTCAATGGCTACAGCTTCTGCTATTTGTGATCCACCAAAATTGTTTTTGCTACAAAATAAACCACACAACAGTTAGAACTGGATGTGGAACAACAGACTGGTTCCAAATAGGAAAAGGAGTACGTCAAGGCTGTATATTGTCACCCTGCTTATTTAACTTATATGCAGAGTACACCATGAGAAACGCTGGGCTGGAAGAAACAAGCTGGAATCAAGATTGCTGGGAGAAATATCAATAACCTCAGATATGCAGATGACACCACCCTTATGACAGAAAGTGAAGAGGAACTAAAAAGCCTCTTGATGAAAGNTGGAGAAGACTCTTGAGAGCCCCTTGGACTGCAAGGAGATCCAATCAGTCCATTCTGAAGGAGATCAGCCCTGGGATTTCTTTGGAAGGACTGATGCTAAAGCTGAAACTCCAGTACTTTGGCCACCTCATGCGAAGAGTTGACTCATTGGAAAAGGCTCTGATGCTGGGAGGGATTGGGGGCAGGAGGAGAAGGGGACGACAGAGGATGAGATGGCTGGATGGCATCACGGACTCGATGGACGTGAGTCTGAGTGAACTCTGGGAGTTGGTGATGGACAGGGAGGCCTGGCGTGCTACGATTCATGGGTTTGCAAAGAGTCGGACATGACTGAGCGACTGAACTGAACTGAAACCACACAAAAAAATGACATTTTATATGACATTTAGGTCTAAAGTCAGTGGCACTGAATATATCCACATCATAGTCCAACCATCATCACACACTTCCAGAACTTTTTGTATTCCCAAATTGAAACTCTGTACCCATTAAGCAATAATTCCCCATTCCACCCAGACCCCTGTCTCTATGAACGTGAATATTTTAGACAACTCATATAAGTGGAATCATATGATATTTGTCCCTTTACCTCTGGCTTATATCACTTAGTATACTATCTTCAAGGCTCATCCATGTTGTATTAAATGTTAGAATTACCTTTCTTTTACTTATCTCATTGTATGCTATCAATGTATGTACATGAATAAAGCTTTTATTTATCCATTCATCTATCAATGGACATTTGGGTTATTTTGGCTACTGTGAATAATGCTGCTATGAAACTGGGTGTACAATTATCTGTTTGAATCACTTTTGGGTATGTAACCAGAAGAGGAATTCCAGCATTACATGGAATCCTATGTTTAGTATTTTTGAGGAACTGCCATACTGGTTTTCATAGTGGCTACACTATTTTACATTCCCATGAGCAACACACAAGGACACAATAGCCATATTAACAGCTGTAGGGTAGAACTTCATTGTTTTTGTTTGCGTTTCCCTAATATCAATCTATTTTTGATTGGGAACATTTACTATGCCCCAACCACTGCCCCCTGCCTTGTACCATTACTCCTTTCCTATTTTAAAGCAAGTCACATTGTAAGTAGCCAAATGACTCCAGAATCTTCTGAGCAGATTTCCCCCTGAGTCTGTGGCACTTAATCAAAACAGGCATTGCATGGCTAGCCAAAGGAAAAGTTTCAATTTATTCATACAATGTCACAGAATGTATGATAACTCTGCTCAGGTGCCTTCTCTAAGGTGTGAAATGTCATCTAGCAAAGGGAGAACAGTAACCCTTTTTTACTCCAAGTTGTTGTCCTGCACACAGAGCAAGTGAAAGGCATTGGAAAACCTCTTAAGGATTCAAGATTTTTTTGACCTTAGCTTAAAAATAAAAAGAAATCAGGGAATATTTTCTTCCTGGTTCAGAGCCAAAGACTCTTGGCCAGAACAATTCTGTGGAGTTCTTTCAGCTGAACGTGAGGCTAAGCCTCCGGTAAAGGTCCCAGAGTGCAGAGGACATAATGAGTCGAACACCTCTCATCAGCTGTGCGCCCATTCAGAGGCAACCCGGAGGAGGCTGTCACCTTGAACCTGATCTAGTGTAGAAAAGGTGACCAGGAGTGATGCTAAGGGAGAGTGTCCCCTCTCAGTCCAGCAGGCAGGGGTTATGAGCTGTAACCTTCTTATCAGTTTACTTTAAAACCCTAATAGAAGTCAGTACATTTATAAAACAGTTAAGTCTATAGTTTCCTTCTTGGGGAAAAAAAAAAGTGCCAAAGAATTTTAAGCTTTTCTAGCAACACCTTTACTCATAGCCAGATTAAATTTCTTTCCTTCATAGATTCCCCGAGGCATCATTATAATGAAAAAGTAGGCACCAGAAAAACACTTAACCCAGTTGTGTCTGGAGAAAAAGTCTCTTTCTAGATGACCCATGTAAAAATCTCCACACATTTTATTCTAATCACAGCTCTGCGAGCCAATCTCATCTCCAGTGGATACTAGTGAACTACTGCCCTCTAAAGGTCATGACCTTGGGCACCAGTCAGTGTTTATCATTAAAAACAAGACTGAAATAATACTGATGGCTTTCAGGAGTCTGAGGCTCAAAAGCTGCAGAAGTGTCCCCCCTGGTCCCCTCCTGTTCCTCTGCAGATATATATATACTCAGAGTGTCACTCATTTCATTTTCTTTATTGTCGATCTTTAGGTTTTCATAACATTTCCCTCCTCGACCAACTTATCTCTTGGATTTTCTCATTCATTCTGGACTAAGCCCTTTCTTCCTTCTTCCTGTTCTCAGGAGGAGAGGAGATAAATACTAACAGGGCTTTGAGGCTGAGCTGGGGTTGGAGGGATGCTATTGTTTAATTCTACTTCGATGGCTGTGTCCCTCAACAGACTTGAGGGAGGGTAAGGACTGTCACATTTGCAAATGTTTTCTTTGGGCCAAGACCAGTGTTTGGCATCTGTTAGGCTGTTGTTAAATTATTAAGTAAATTACTTCTGTAAGAAACAAAATGTTGTTCAGTTTTCTGGTGCTTTTGCCATATAGTTATTTACTTTCCCTTTTAGACTGTTTCTTAAAAAGTTCACATTATGATACATTAAATCCCCGACATACAAATGAGTTCCATTCTGAGAGAGTGTTCTTAAGTATAATTTGTTCCTAAGTCCAATGAAGTCAGCCTAGATACCCAAGTAACACAACTGGCCATGTACTACTGTACTGTCATAGGTTTATAATTTGTTCTCATCTATGAAAGTTTGTGTGTAGAGGACTTACTGTACTTCTTTTTTCTTCTATTGTCTTCAAGTGCTCTTCATTTTAGCTGACTGTTTGCTTTGGCATTCCTTACCCTATGTTATTTTCACACTTCCTGAGAGTTTTCCTGTGGCATCACATTTGGTAACCATTATGGTTTGCAAATTTGTATACACAGGCCATCTTACATTTCCACGTGATTAAATGGGCAAGTAGTTCAGCTCTAGATTTGCTCTTTAGAACAAACTGATAGAGAAACTAAGAACAGAAAATACATTAAAACCTCTTTCACATAGTATTGTCTCAGGAAGGACCCACATCCATGGGAATTAACTTTGACATAGGAAATCAGGTTTGGGAGGATGTGAATGTGATTCATTATATGGTCACATAGATGCTTATCAATGAAACATTTTGTCTTAGAGCATCTTTTATTTTCAATAAACTTCCTTTCAGATTTCTTATTTTGGTTTTCTGATCTATCTTATGTGGTAGCTACAACACATTCAAACATCCTTATGTCATAGATAAAGGTACTGAACACAAAGATGTAGGTACATCTCCTCTATGGGCATCTAGTATACTGCCTTATGTGTAGTTAATACTCACCATAGACTTCCCTGGTGACTCAGCTGGTAAAGAATGTGCCTGCAGTGCAGGAAACCTGGGTTCAATGCCAAGGTTGGGAAGATCCCCTGGAGAAGAAAATGGCTACCCACTCAGTATTCTGGCCTGGAGAATTCCATGGACTGTATAGTCCAAGGGGTCACAAAGAGTCAGACACAACTGACTGGATTTCACTTTCACTTTGGGCTTCCCAGTTAGCGCAGTGGTAAAGGACCCATGTGCCAATGCAGGAGATGCAAGAGATGGGGGTTCAATCCCTGGGTCAGGAAGATGCCCTAGAGGAGGGCATGCCAACTCATTCCAGCATTCTTGCCTGGAGAATCCCATGGACAGAGGAGCCTGGCAGGCTACAGTCCATAGGGATACGAAACATCAGACATGGCTAAACAACTGCACACAGCCTAGCCTCTAAGGGTTTATTCACATATCAACAAACATTGATTTACTTTTATTGTCATACCAGATATCTTGCTTGGTGTTAGAAATACAAAAAATAATACAAAATAAATAAAAAAAATAATACCACTTTCTCTTAAAGTGATCATAGCCTATGAGGAAATTGATTAAAATGACATCATAAGAATGCCTTTTAAACTATTACTATTCATTACATGTTTGGTGGAGTACACTGTCCTATTGAGGGAATCATAAAGATTTTTTTGTTAGGTTGCATGCCCTTGGTAGGGAAAATCCCAGTTGAAAGCTGAGAGAACAGTAGGCAAGACATCAAAAATACTCCTTAACCTCAACTTGGCTCACTGAATCCAGAGACACAAGGTCAATCAGTTGACCAGGAGTGAAGGAATGTTCAGTTCAGTTCAGTCGCTTAGTCATGTCTGACTCTGTGACTCCATGGACTGCAGCACACCAGGCCTCCCTGTCCATCACCAGCTCCCGGATTTTACACAAACTCATGTCCACTGAGTCGGTGATGCCATCCAACCATCTCATCCTCTGTTATCCCCTTCTCCTCCAGCCTTCAATCTTTCCCAGCTTCAGGGTCTTTTCAGATGAGTCAGTTCTTTGCATCAGGTGGCCAAAGTACTGGAGTTTCAGCTTCAACACTAGTCCTTCTAATGAACACTCACAACTGATCTCCTTTAGGATGGACTGGTTGGATCTCCTTGCAGCCAAGGGACTCTCAAGAGTCATCTCAAACACCACAGTTCAAAAGCATCAATTCTTCAGTGCTCAGCTTTCTTTATAGTCCACCTCTCACATCCATAACCACCTGGATAAAGAGAAGTGCATGAAGGGGAAAAAAACTTCTCAGTTTTTACTGTGTTCCATATTGCTTCATTTTGGTGAGTTCATTCATTTTCTTCTTTTATTTATTCTCTAAATATTACCAGGTCTTTCACTGGCCCAACATAACCTAGTTTTATTCTCATTTCTTTGGCTGACTATCTTACAAAGTAATCTGATTTTTTACAACAACTTTTGTCACCTGTTTGAGAAAATCAAGTGTGAGCTCTATCTCTTGATACTATATCATGCTGCCATTCTTTGTTGCCTATTAAGGTGATTATGTCTCACTAAAGAAGAAATATCTTTTTTTTTTTTTTTTCCAACAAACAGAGATGATGCTTGGGAAAGGTCAATTCTTTTCTGTGGAAAACTGCTAAAAATCTAAACTCACAACTCACTTCACCTAGAGTCAGAATGTCTCCTCCATAAAAACCCAGACTGTAAAGAATCCAAGTGAAAGTGGGCTTAGAACCAGGAAAAATGTTACAAATCTGCCAGGGAAGCCACTGTGAGCATGATTCGTATGAGTCATGAAACCAAATAATAATAATAGAACTTTCTCTTGGTAGAACTCTTTATTTTTCAAGGCCTTTTTATATGTTTCTAGCTTGTTTGCAGATCTATTGTTCAAGGGAGGTAAAACAGATATGGGGACATTAAATTGCCAGGCAGGGAAATGTAGATGATTTGCATAAAATCCAATAGTCAGCTAATAGCAGGACCAAGACTATTTTCCTTTCAGGCAATATCTGTGTGGGTTTTTGTTTTTTTTTTCTCCTTCTCTACTTAGACCAGTTGGAGCCAGGAAGCTGACATCTTATACCAAACTGCTATCCCTTTTGGTAACTCTACAAAGTGGTTTTGGCTTTTTTTCCCCAAACTCTTTAACAAAAATATCTATCCTTTTCTACTTCAAGCATTAAAATTAACAGTAAGCAAAATTACCCACAACATATATTTAAAAATCCAGATAAATATACTGATTTTTATATTTAAACTTGCCAATTATACAATTAATGCCTGAGTAGGAAGAACTGCCACGTCTGAATTCCTGAGGTCATATGATACATTCAGACACTACAATGACCGTGCACTTTTGGAATGTATGAATGGTCCATAAATTTAATTTTGAAAGAACTCAATACAGGAAAATGTGTTGCTTGTGAAGGCATTTTCCCACTGCTAATATACATAACATAGAATATATAAATAGCTTTTCTAACATTCAGGTTGGTATGTGATGTCAAAGTGTTATTGTTTATTGTGATAATGAATGAATAAATACAATTCTACTTCCAATGACAGAGGAAACACAGGATGGCACATCTTCAGTGGTTGATTGAGGCTGGTTTTAAAAATTAAGCATGCACCAAAATGATGAAATTTCTTCCAACAAAAGCCATTTCTGTTAAAGCTCATATCCAGCCTCTCCCTTCTCTCTCTCATTGCCAACCTCTAACCCCTTCTTCCCATCTCACCTCCTGATTCTCCTGGATAACAGAAAGAGTAGGATCATTAAAGGACATTTCTGAAAATAAATTGGCATTACTTCTTTGCTCTTAGGCTGAATTCTGACTCTCCAGAACTGAAAAATTATTCCCCTTTCATTCTTTATACCTCAGCAAAGCTCTGTTTTCTGACCTGCTGGTTCTGGCATTGTCCAAGGCCTGGTGGTCTGGCAATCTTGCCTGGACTAGAAACTGTTATGGAGTGCGTTTTCCACTTATTTTTCCTCTTGTAGGCAGCTCTTACCATACTTTATTAAAAGAACTACTCAGAGTGAGGTGTGTGTGTGTGTGTGTGTGTGTGCGTGTATGTATGTGTTTCCTCTATCCTTAATGCTATGGATGAAAAGAAAAGAATTTGAGACCCGTGAGCACGGCTGGTATCCTGATGATTGCTATAAAAAAGAAAGACAGTGGCTGAGAATCAACAGAAAGCCTCCATCTTCTCCAGGTGTCATAACCACAAGTGCCTTCTTTGCTGCTGAGAGCCTGTGGCAGCCATAACATGTGAGAGAGGATCACTGTGATTTTTGACTAATCAGATTTAGATCATGGGAACGAGATCATTGCCAGTGCAATACTTTGAATTTTAATACTTACTGCTCTCAATTTATGTGTCCCTGAACTACAGTGGCTTCTTGACTTCAAATGACTACCAAGGGGGAATGTCCATTGGTCACACAATCCATCTTTCCTTCACATTCTCACTGCTTGAGTTGTTTGTACTCAAAACTCTCATTTTTTTTTTATTGTTAAAAATCATCATCCCTGCCCTATTTTCACACTGTTGAAGTGTGACAGCTTCATAGGCTAACTCAAATGTGGTTTGCTTTGAAATGTAAATTTCATAATTTTATGTTTGTACATTGAGATATATTAAAATGTTCTCCTACAGAAAGATTTAATTTGGTACAAGAAATACTCTCTGGGGAAGAAAAAGAAAACATTATCCTCATTTTAAAGAGAAGGGGACTAAGGCTTAGATAATTCAAAATACAATTTTTGATTTAGATACCATATTCTAAATCCATCTACTCTCTGCACAATCACACAATTTACACTAAAATATTTGTGTAACAATGACAAACCTACTGTTGGTTAAACTTGCCTTTTTTCAAAATAAGGATGGTAAGATGTAAGAAAGCTGTAGGATCCAACATCAGAAATGGAGACATTGACTCTCTAACATCTCTTAGTTGGATCAGTGAAGCATGAAAATTGCAAACAGGTTCTCTTCAGGGACAGAACATAATAAAATGTTACATGAGGACACTCTGTTCCACGGTGGGTGTGTCAGAGAAGACAACCAATATTTATTTTCAGCCAGTGTTGTACTAGTCCCTTATACATCCTTTCATTTCCTTCCTGCCATAAATTTGTGAGTAGACTATCAGCCCCATTTTTAACAGATGTACGTGCTGATGCTCCAAGAGGTACTTCTCATTCCTAGGCTCACACAAATAAGAATTGCCAGACTCAGATTTGAACCCAATTCTTTCGACTCCAAGGTCAACACCTGTAGAACAGATGACGTAGGCAGAGCAGTCTGACGACGCAGGCAGAGCAGTCTAGAGCAGTGGATGAAGCATGTGGAGAAAGGTTGGCCACCTGCAAAAAAATGCTCTCAGTGCCATGTTTCCCTCCTTGGGTCCGATATCTCCGGTTGCCATCAGCATGCCCATGGCACATCTCCATGACAGGGAAAAACTGGGACCAAAAGGGGTCTCTTTTGACGTTTTGATCCTTTAAGTATATATATTTTATTTCTTTATGGTTAGGGACTCTCTTAGATTATCTTGAACTCTTCTCAATATTTGACCATAGAAGCAACAGTTTAGCCATATTTTAATTCTCGATTCCAGTGCTTGTTTACTTTTTACTGTTGGCTGGGAGAAAAGTAAAAATTAAATATTTATTAGTATCAGGATGTTTTGAAAGCAATCATAGTAGAATCTGAAGTATTAAAGCGAGGTTAGAAAAATGACGTATTTTGACAGCATGAACTAAAAATCAAGAAAAACTTGATGAGATATTCAGGGTATGTTGGTAGAAAGACCACAAAATAACACGGGAGATCTTGGCTTCTCTAATTTCCATGGAACCAGTGAAGTTTTCACTAAAGTATCTAATGGAAATAAGAAAATCTTTCAATTCTATTAAAATCCATCTTTTTTTATGAATGCTGTTGCAGCAACTTTAGACACTGAAATATTTTCCAACAATTTCTCCTGTGAAACTCCAATAGCTTCTCCGATAAATCACGAGCTCTGTACCCACCCAGAAATAATAACAGAAAAGGACCAGAAATAACAACAGAAAAGGACCAAAAATTCATACTGCTAAAAGAAATAAAACCCCTTTTTCCATGAAAAAAATCTCTAGCTAACATGTCTCTGTGGAAAAAATTTATCTGAAGTAAACAATCTCTAATATTTCCTTAAACATATTTTATAATCTCAATTGTAGCGTCAGGCATTTCAATCTCAAAAATGCCAATGATTAACTAGTTTCCTAAGTATTTACTCTACGTAATATAATAACAAAATTGTTTTACTAAGTTGTGCATCTTAACAATAATTGTAAGGCTTTTAGAAACTGCCCAAGAACTGTAGGGCCCTCTGTTTCCCTGGGGTTTCCCTGGGAGCTCAGCTGGTAAAGAATCTGGCTGTAATGCAGGAGACCCGGTTTGATTCCTGGGTCAGGAAGATCCCCTGCAGAATGCTACCCACCCAGTATTCTTGAGCTTCCCCAGTGATTCAGATGGTAAAGAATCTGCCTGCAATGCGGGAGACCTGTGTTCGATCCCTGGGTCAGCAAGATCCCCTGCAGGAGGGCATGGCAACCACTCCAGTATTCTTGCCTAAAGAATCCCATGAACAGAGCATCCTCACAGCCTATAGTCCATGGGGTCAAAAAGAGTCAGACACAACTAAGTGACTAAGCACAGCACAGCACGGCTGCTTTTTTGACTATCAACTATCCTCTTCAAATAATCTGTCATATGCTTTTGAAGAATACATTGTGCTGAGTGTATCCACACATCCAAACATGTAAGCTCTAACATTTCAACTTTAAGTTAAAACTCTTAGAGTTGAAATCAGTGTGGTCTGAAGTACTCTACACATTCATGATGAAGGATGCTTCAAATTTTTAGATAAAATTAGTAGTCAGTATTAATTCTCATTGTCAGTGTGCTCAGAACCATACTACTTGCTTCATGTGTATGTTTTTATTAAACCCTTGCTACAATCTTATACAGTAGGAACAGTCATTATTCCGCTTATATCATCAAGGAAACTAAGAGTCCATGAGTTTAACCAATTTACCTAAGGTACAGTTTGGACTAATGCTGTTCTGACTCCAGAAGCTAAGTTCCTGCACATTTCAATATATTGTTACAAGAACAATTATACTAAAGTTTCTGAATAAGGACCAGGTCCCAAAGCACAAAGATACAATTACAGAATATCATCACTATCAACTGAGTGCTGTATTAAATTGGGTCTCTGTACAGTTCTATGAAGACCTACAAGAGCTTCTAGAACTAACACCCAAAAAAGATGTCTTTTTCATTATAGGGGACTGGAATGCAAAAGAAGGAAGTCAAGACATACCTGGAGTAACAGGCAAATTTGGCCTTGGAGTACAAAATAAAGCAGGGCAAAGGCTAATAGAGTTTTGCCAAGAGAACACACTAGTCATGGCCAGCACCCTCTTCCAACAACACAAGAGAAGACTCTACACGTGGACATCACCAGATGGTCAACACTGAAATCAGATTGGTTATATTCTTTGCAGCCAAAGCTGGAAAAGCTCTATACAGTCAGCAAAAACAAGACTGGGAGCTGACTGCAGCTCAGATCATGAACTTCTTATCGCCAAATTCAGACTTAACTTGAAGAAAGTAGGGAAAACCACTAAACCGTTCAGATATGATCTAAATCAACCCCCTTATGATTATACAGTGGAAATGACTAATAGATTCAAGGGATTAGATCTGATAGAGTGCCTGAAGAACTATGGACGGAAGTTTGTGACATTGTACAAGAGGCAGTGAACAAAACCATTCCTAAGAAAAAGAAATGCAAAAAGACAAAATGGTTGTTTCAGGAGGACTTATAAATAGCTGAGAAAAGACAAGCAAAAGGCAAAGGAGAAAAGGAAAGATATACTCATTTGAATGCAGAGTTCCAAAGAATAGCAAGGAGAGATAAGAAAATTTCCTCAGAGATCAATGCAAGGAAATAGAGGAAAATAATAAAATGGGAAAGACTAGAGATCTTTTCAAGAAACTTAGAGATACCAAGGGAATATTTCATACAAAGATGGAAACAATAAAGGACAGAAATGGTATAACATAACAGAAGCAGAAGATATTAAGAGGGGTGGCAACTATACATAGAAGAACTATACATAAAAAAGATCTTCATGACCCAGATAATCACGATGGTGTGATCACTCACCTAGAGCCAGACATCCTGGAATGTGAAGTCAAGCGGGCCTTAGAAAGCAGCACTATGAACAAAGCTAGTGGAAGTAATGGAATTCCAGCTGAGCTGTTTCAAATCCTAAAAGATGATGCTGTGAAAGTGCTGCACTCAATATGCCAGCAAATTTGAAAAACTCAACAGTGGCCACAGGACTGGAAAAGGTCAGTTTTCATTACAGTCCCAAAGAAAGGCAATGCCAAAGAATGCTCAGACTACCCCACAACTGCACTCATCTCACACTCTAGCAAGTTAATGCTCAAAGTTCTCCAAGACAGGCTTCAACAGTATGTGAACCGTGAACTTCCAGATGTTCAAGCTGGATTTAGCAAAGACGGAGGAACCGGAGATCAAATTGCCAACATCTGTTGGATCATAGAAAAAGCAANCTTCAACAGTATGTGAACCGTGAACTTCCAGATGTTCAAGCTGGATTTAGCAAAGACAGAGGAACCGGAGATCAAATTGCCAACATCTGTTGGATCATAGAAAAAGCAAGAGTTCCAAAAAACATCTATTTCTGCTTTATTGACTATGCCAAAGCCTTTGACCGTGTGGATCACAATCAACTGTGGGAAATTCTTAAAGAGATGGGAATATCAGACCACCTGACCTGCCTCTTGAGAAACCTGTATGCAGGTCAAGAAGTAACAGCTAGAACTGGACATGGAACAACAGACTGGTTCCAAATAGAGAAAGGAGTACATCAGGCTGTATATTGTCAACCCTGCTTATTTAACTTACATGCAGAGTACATCATGAGAAACGCTGGGCTGGAAGAAGCATGAGCTGGAATCAAGATTGCTGGGAGAAATATCAATGACCTCAGATATGCAGATAGCACCACACTTATGGCAGAAAGCAAAGAAGAACTAAAGAGCCTCTTGATGAAAGTGAAAGAAGAGAGTGAAAAAGTTGGCTAAAACTCCACATTCAGAAAATTAAGATCATGGCATCTGGTCCCATCACTTCTTGGCAAATAAATGGGGAAACAAGGGAAACAGTGACAGACTTTACTTTTTTTGGCTCCAAAATCACTGCAGATGGTGATTGTAGCCATGAAATTAAAAGACGCTTGGTCCTTGGAAGAAAAACTATGACCAACCTAGACAGAATATTAAAAAGAAAAGACATTATATTACCAACAAAAGTCCATCTAGTCAAAGCTATGGTTTTTCCAGCGGTCATGTATGGATGTGAGAGTTGGCCTATAAAGAAAGCTGAGCGCCGAAGAACTGGCGCACTTCTTCTAAGAATTTCTTAGAAGAATCTTTAAGAAATCTGTAATCATCTTTCCCCTCAAGGAGCCAGAAAACTGGGATAAATACTGACACAGAACTCTCACTGGTTTGACCACACCCTGGTCCCTCAAGCCGGTGGATTCCTGCAGGCTCCAGGGACCAATGAAACCCCTTGGTTTCATTCTGACTGCAATAGCATTGAGATAAATTGTTTTTTGGCAAGGTTTTTGTTTACTTTAAACACCTAGGTAAACTAGGAGACCACTTATAACAGAAAACTATTTTTTTTAATAGCATCCTAAAAAGCCCCTGTCAAGGGTGAGAGATTTTGTTGATTTTAAAAAATAATTTGTGGATTTCAAGGAAGATTAAAAGCCATGCACAAATGTGCCTCTCACACTCCCAGCTGAACTAGCAGTGTTATTCAGAAGAGTTTTCTACTTAGGGAAAGACAAAAATTAACCAAATTCAGCCAATGTGTCTAGAATTTTGTTAAAGTGATGATTGCCTGGTAATCACATGTTTATTCTTTTGTGGATAATGCAAAAGAGGATCATGCAAAAAAAATCACACTTTTTTCTCAGAAACATGACAGGGATCTGAATGCAGTAAACAATATTTTCAATTCTGTTTTGTTTTCTGATCAAGGTATTGGTGCAACATATGAAGAAAACTACTGAGATGGAAGAACAATATATTTTGGAATGAAGTGATTCATGTTGAGCTTACTGAATGGAAACTAAATATTGACAAGTGGTTTGCGGTTACTAAAAAACAAAGGAAGAAACAAAATAGTAAATAATATTATTGTAATCACTGAAGTGGAGATATATCTGAACATATACACTCCATATGGGCAAACACATCATTTTTTCCCCTAAAATTTTTCTCCTTCATCAACTTCACTCTCTTTCTTATGCTCTGCCATTACCTATGATTCAGTCTCTGCTGCAAGTGTAAAATCCCCCCCTATTTCCTTTATCCCTTCAATCTAAACATGAACCCTTAATTTCTCTATTAGAATAAACTTTCTAAGGCCAATCTTAGAGGAAAGAGGCACATTAACAGAAAAATGTGTTTGGATAGACAGCAAGAGTGGAGAGAACTCTTGAGTGAGGGAATTTGATTACCCAGTGAAATCAGCTAATAGTGAGGGAGGGTGGTACCTCCCAAATCATCCTACCTGAAATACTCTTTGCAGTCTCTGTCATTTAAACTCAGCTCAGAAGACACCTTGTGATGCCCTGGGCCCCTGGAGTCCAAGTTATACCTTTCCATTCCGAGATTCCTCACAATTGTTGCTCTTCCACTCTAGCACCCATTACATTTGTTCCTTGTGCTTGTCTTCTTCTATTCATGACATAGTAAGCTCCAGGAAAGAATCTGGTCTTTTTGATATTTTTCCCCTTCAGTGTATAATGTTATTTTTAAATATATTAAGAATATATATTAAATATATTATTATTTACATACATCTATGTATTTAATGAAATTAAATTGGAGCAGCCTCTCCATACCTCTATTCTTTTATCTGTGAAATGTGATGGATTATATGTCTCGTGTGTCAATCCTATCTATAGAATTCTACAATCTATGATGACGAATCTTCACAGTCACTAACATATCAACATATTTCTGACAAGAACATGAAAAGTGTTAGCGCTCACTTATGGACATGACTCTTTGTGACCCATGGACTGGGGCTCACCAGGCTCCTCTGTCCATGGGATTCTTCAGGCAAGAATACTAGAATGGACTCCCATTCCCTACTCCAGAAGATCTCCTGACCCAGGAACCAAAGCCAGATCTCTTGCACTGCAGGCAGATTCTTAACCATCTGAGCCACCAGGGAAGTCCTATGACAAGAACATGACCACTTCTGGAAGAATTTGAGGCTTCATTCTACTGTGTTGGTGTCATACCTAATCCGTTTCCATTTACTCCATTCTCTTAGCCCCTTTGCCTTCTAGAAACGTTATTCTTTTAGGTTTACATAGATATTCAGTCTCAGGTTACATTTTTATCTTTCCTCTTAAGGTGTTATTTGGGGATGATCTCAAGTGAGGGCCCTTATTTCCAGAGCATAGACAAGAAAGCGCCCTCTCTACAACCTTGTTGCCTGAATTCCCTACATAGGGAAGAAGGAAGATGAAATTAAGCAAATCATTCTTTAAAAATCTATATTGCTTTCTTTTTCCAGACTAACATGCATAGACCTTGTGATATCAGGCCTCATGCCACAGGGTTAGAAAAGTGAGTTTTATAAAAATAAGTATCTATACAAATGATAAAAACTTTATTTTTTTTTAAATTTTTATTTTAACTTTAGTTTACTTTACAATACTGTATTGGTTTTGCCATACATTGACATGAATTCACCACGAGTGTACATGCGTTCCCAAACATGAATCCCCTCCCACCTCCCACCCCATAACATCTCTCTGGGTCCTCCCCATGCACCAGCCCCAAGCATCCTGCATCAGACACAGACTGGGGATTCTTTTCTTACATGATAGTATACATGTTTCCATGCCATTCTCCCATCTCATCCCACCCTCTCCCTCTCCCCCACAGTCCAAAAGTTCACTCTACAGATCTGAGTCTCTTGTTGTCTTGCATACAGGGTCATCATCACCATGGAGCCACCAAAATCAAAACATCGCCAAGAAATACACTGAGAAGCAATACTTGAAATCTGCTACACTGGGAGATTCCGTCATTGTGATCACTTTTCCCACGGTACTGTTCTGTACTATTTACAAAATAATTTAGTACCATATAAGCTAATTTTAAGTTACACTTAAGCACCAATGAACTTAAACAATATATCTCTGGAATGGAATTTCAAGCACTGGTACAAACTGGAGAGGAGATATTAGCTCACTTCAGGGGATTTTTTTTTTCTTTTCTGTTACCAAAAGTATGAAGGCAGAATGATAGGATACTGAAAGAGAAAATCTCCAGGTTGGTAGTTTCCCAATATGATACTGGAGATCAGTAAAGAAATAACTTCAGAAAGAATGAAGGGATGGAGCCAAAGCAAAAACAATACCCAGTTGTGGATGTGACTGGTGATAGAAGCAAGGTCTGATGCTATAAAGAGCAATATTGCATAGGTACCTGGAATGTTAGGTCCATGAATCAAGGCAAATTGGAAGCAGTCAAACAGGAGATGGCAAGAGTGAACATCGACATTCTAGGAATCAGTGAACTAAAATGGACTCGAATGGTTGAATTTAACTCAGATGATCATTATATCTACTACTGCGGGCAGGAATCCCTTAGAAGAAATGGAGTAGCCATTATGGTCAACAAAAGAGTACGAAATGAAGTACTTGGATGCAGTCTCAAAATTGAAAGAATGGTCTCTGCTCATTTCCAAGGCAAACCATTCAATATAACAGTAATCCGAGTCCATGCTCCAACCAGTAAAACTGAAGAAGCTGAAGTTGAATGGTTCTATGAAGACCTACAAGACCTTCTAGAACTAACACCCAAAAAAGATGTCCTTTTCATTATAGGGGACTGGAATGCAAAAGTAGGAAGTCAAGAAACACCTGGGGTAACAGGCAAATTTGGCCTTGGATATGAAATGAAGCAGGGCAAAGACTAATAGAGTTTTGCCAAGAAAATGCACTGGTCATAGCAAACACCCTCTTCCAACAACACAAGAGAAGACTCTACACATGGACATCACGTGATGGTCAACACTGAAATCAGATTGATTATATTCTTTGCAGCCAGAGATGGAGAAGCTCTATACAGTCAGCAAAAACAAGACCAGGAGCTGACTATGGCTCAGATCATGAACTCCTTATTGCCAAATTCAGACCTAAATTGAAGAAAGTAGGGAAAACCACTAGACCATTCATCTATGACCTAAATCAAATCCTTTATGATTATGCAGTGGAAGTGAGAAATAGATTTAAGGGACTAGATCTGATGGATCTAGAGTGCCTGATGAACTATGCAAGTAGGTTCGTGACATTGTACAGGAGACAGGGATCAAGACCATCCCCATGGAAAAGAAATCCAAAAAAGCAAAATGGCTTTCTGAGGAGGCCTTACAAATAGCTGTGAAAAGAAGGGAAGTGAAAAGCAAAGGATAAATGAAAGATATAAGCATCTGAATGCAGAGTTCCAAAGAATAGCAAGGAGAGATAAGAAAGCCTTCCTCAGCAATCAATGCAAAGAAACAGAGGAAAACAACAGAATGGGAAAAGCTAGAGATCTCTTCAAGAAAATTAGAGATACCAAGGGAACATTTCATGCAAAGATGGGCTCGATAAAGGACAGAACAGGTATGGACCTAACAGAAACAGAAGATATTAAGAAGTGGCAAGAATACACAGAAGATCTTCATGACCCAGATAATCATGATGGTGTGATCACTCACTTAGAGCTAGACATCCTGGAATGTGAAGTCAAGTGGGCCTTAGAAAGCATTACTATGGACAAAGCTAGTGGAGGTGATGGAATTCCAGTTGAGCTCTTTCAAATCCTGAAAGATGATGCTATGAAAGTGCTGCACTCAATATGCCAGCAAATTCGGAAAACTCAACAGTGGCCACAGGACTGGAAAAGGTCCATTTTCATTCCAATCCCAAAGAAAGGCAATGCCAAAGAATGCTCAGACTACTGCACAATTGCACACATCTCACACGCCAGTAAAGTAATGCTCAAAATTCTCCAAGCCAGGCTTCAGAAGTACGTGAACCCTGAACTTCCAAATGTTCAAGATGGTTTTAGAAAAGGCAGAGGAACCAGAGATCAAATTGCGAACATCCACTGGATTATGGAAAAAGCAAAGGAGTTCCAGAAAAACATCTATTTCTTCTTTACTGACTATGCCAAAGCCTTTGACTGTGTGGATCACAATCAACTGTGGAAAATTCTGAAAGAGATGGAAATACCAGACCACCTGAACTGTCCCCCTTGAGAAACCTGTATGCAGGTAAGGAAGCAACAGTTAGAACTGGACATATAATGACAGACTGGTTCCAAATAGGAAAAGAAGTGCATCAAGGCTGTATATTGTCACCCTGCTTATTTAACTTACATGCAGAGTACATCATGAGAAACACTGGGCTGGAAGAAGCATGAGCTGGAATCAAGATTGCTGGGATAAATATCAATAACCTCAGATATGTAGATGACACCACCCTTATGGCAGAAAGTGAAGAGAAACTAAAGATCTTCTTGATGAAAGTGAAAAAGGAGAGTGAAAAAGTTGGCTTAAAGCTCAGCATTCAGAAAATGAAGATCATGGCATCTGGTCCCATCACTTCATGGGAAATAGATGGGGAAACAGTTGAAATAGTATCAGACTTTTTTTGGGGGGGGTCCAAAATCACTGCAGATGGTGATTGTAGCCATGACATTAAAAGATTTTTACTCCTTGGAAGGAAAGTTATGACCAACCTAGATACGCTATTGAAAGACAGAGACATTACTTTGCCAACAAAGGTCCATCTAGTCAAGGCTATGGTTTTTCCAGTGGTCATGTATGGATGTGAGAGTTGGACTGTGAAGAAGGCTGAATGCCGAAGAATTGGTGCTTTTGAACTGTGGTGTTGGAGAAGACTCTTGAGAGTCCCTTGGACTACAAGGAGATCCAACCAGTCTATTATAAAGGAGATCGATCTTGGGTGTTCTTTGGAAGGAATGATGCTAATGCTGAAACTCCAGTATTTTGGCCACCTCATGCGAAGAGTTGACTCATTGGAAGAGACTCTGATGCTGGGAGGGATTGGGGGCAGGAGGAGAAGGGGACGACAGAGGATGAGATGGCTGGATGGCATCACTGACTTGATGGACATGAGTCTGAGTGAACTCCGGGAGTTGGTGATGGACAAGGAGGTCTGGTGTGCTGTGTTTCATGGGGTTGCAAAGAGTTGGACACGACTGAGGGACTGAAGTGACTGAAAACTACACAGATGGCTGGACAGCCATGTAATCCTACAATATCCCACCTATGTAAGTCAGAGTAAGTGACTCATGTTTTGGGAAGGTCATGGGATAACTGGTAAATTATTTTGGAGACATCAAGACATTAGAAATTTGAAAGGCTGAACTATCCACACACTAAGATGATCACAGAAGGCACCTTATGCCAATCAAAAGAATCACCCATTGTTTAAAATCATGTGTTAAGTTACTCACAAATTATCCAAGAAAACAATTCCACAAGGAGTTTCTGACACCAAAGAAAAGAAGGAAACAATCCACTGAGGAATCCTCCTCCACAACACATATCAATATTCACTTCTCTAGTCTAGCGTGGTTCCTTTTTTTCACAACCAATACCACAGATCTTGGTACTACAATACATCCTCAGTTTATTAATGAGTTAGCTTCTGAAAGTTTATTACATGATCAGATGTTTTGAAATATTAGTCAATATTTAGACAGAAACAACGTCAAATGGCAGTGTGGTCCTCAGATTGACTCACTAAAAAGTAACCCATAAAATGTCTAAAGTCAAGTGTAGAAGCTAGCACTTTAAGAACACTGTTTATATGCAAATGAGTGGCTCTCAATGCCCATATGTGCTTCCTGGCCAAGTGAGTTTGGGCCCTTTTATATCTTACCCAAGAATGAACAAGGCTAAGCTTTGTTGAAAAAAAAACAAAACATTTTTTTATAGTTACAGAAACTGATGACTTGACATCTAGTAGATTCATCTTTGTATGGGGAGAGGGATTTTCATGCCATGGTTTTCAGTTAGAATTAAAATGCACCATACTTCTCATTGCCTTTGTCCTGGGCTACCACTAAAATATAAACCAAGAATATATCCTCTTCTATATTTCTACTCAAATTCTGCCATATTATTCTTCCCCAAACTATTTCTTCCTTTGCTTAATGTCCAACCAAGCCTTTCACCTAAATATCCCTCCTATTGAAATCAATTTGCTCTATATCCTAACTTTTTATTACATCCTCTGTCTTTCCTATGGCAGAAACCTGGCTATTACAAGGGAACATGTACTTCCCTGCAGCTCTTTCCAATATAAGTTACTTATTATCTTACTTTCCAAACAATAAGACCAAGAATAAGACACAGAGCTATCACTTTTCTTGTTTACATTTGCTACTACTCAGTTATTTACTAGTAAGCTGGGACAAATACAAAAAAAAAAAAAGAACAAATAAAACAGCCTCTTTTATTTTTGTCTGGCATGACAGGATCTTTTTTTGCCATCTCCCTACTTTTTGGTCTTCTTTTATCCCTGCCTCAAGGATGTCTTTCTAGCCTATTACAATCCCTGGCCAATTTCTATTCAACTCCTTAATGTAACTACTGAATTCCTCTGTGTGGATGGTCTCCATTCCCACTCCACTGTACCAACCTACTCCCTGAACTTCATTGCAATCTGGAATTTCTCTAGCACTGATATCTTCTAATACTTTTGCTCTCACTGTGGTTACCTTCTTACAGCTCATTCACTTTCTTATTCTCCAAAATCTATTCAGTTACTCCAAAACCTTCTCTTACACACAAAACAGAGAAATTATATAGTGCTCCCAGATAACTGGCAACTACCTTTTACCCCAAACTGTCAGACTCTTCTCTTGTGCTGCAGTGGTAGAGAATCCACCTGCCAATGCAGGGTACAAAAAGAGATGTGGGTTTGATCCCTGGTCAAAGATCCCCTGGGGTAGGAAACGGCAACCCACTCCAGTATTTTTGCCAGGATAATTTCATGTACAGAGGAGCATGGGGCTGCAAAGTGTTGGACACAACTGAGCACAGCGCATTAAACATTTTAAGATGCTTTAAAATACTCTAGTTTTACTGATCAAAGCAAAAATTAAGATGCACTTTCACAGTTTTTACAACTATGTAACCATCATTTTTTATAAGCACTTGTTGAATCTACCTAATTTTAACTCTTTGGAAAAGAATGAGTAGAGATTCATTCTCTCTCTCTTTTTCCTACAGCATTTTTCCAGAACATGTGTTTTAGAGCAACTTGTAGGACGCTAAAACCCTCATGTTCATTTTTCAATTGTGTAACAATTTGTATAATGCATCCTGAGTGATTTCCTCCTGGTGGAACTATTGCAAATTAACCTGAAAAATACCCAAATTATAGTTTCAGTCCTTTCAAAAACTACAGAGCACACATTGTGTCATCTCTTCTAATCTGTTAGACTCCTTGAAAGTGAGCTGTCTACCTCCCCATAGAGTTTATGCACGTTTCCTTAATCAACACATTTCATCAGGAAACAGCTACTCTCTTGGGGCATATCATCGTGTCTTCAAAACTCCAAAAGAATGAAAAGTGCAAGGCAGTATGGAACTATTCATTCCATGTAGACACCTAAACATGTTTGCAAACATGACCCGGCTGTAATTCTCCCTGTGGAAGTGCATAGAACATAGGGCAGCCTAAATCATGACAGCATGTGGATGACAAAGGCATTTCACCGTCATGAACAAATACTAATTTTGGACCCACCTAACAGTAATGAATAGCCATCAGCAAAGGTCACATGGTTCTTGTGGTTCTCCTTATATTCCGGACTTTGCTAAAGCTTGCATATGTTGAAGAAAAGGAAAGCAATATACTGTAAAATGAACACACTTTCAAACTTTAGACAAATGAATTCGTATTATTTTTTCCCAACATCCAAGGGTCTCCAGCTCAGAAAATATATACTTTACTTTCCGAGCTTAAGGAAATTTTCAAATAATGTGAGCTATTTTGTTATTCCTTTTCTCAGAACTTGGATCTTTTTTCTTTGTGTGGGAGAGCTTCTTTGGTGGGAATTTTTGCTTTTTATCACTTTGTATGAATTTGCTCTTGCATTTCAATTTCTCTTGTAACTCTTAATTGTGACTTTGTTTTGCCATTTGCTTTAATCCCTATTTAAGCCCCGAAAAAGCCCTAGAGAAAACCTCCTGTAACGCATGTCCTAGAACTTAACTAACTTAATAAGATATTTGTCTTAAGGACTGGGTTTCAAGGTTGAAGAGACAGTCTTGCCTTTGCTTACTTACGCAATTTGCAATGCTTTGGGTTTAATTAAGTGACAGAATAAATTGACCACAGCGATCAGAAAGTGTTTTGATCCAGATTATTGGAATGGAAATTCTACTTTGCTTTCCCAGTAAGTTAGAAGCCAGAATTTTTCACCATTAGATCTGACAACAGGAATTTACTCCCTGTCCCCTGATAGAGCTTGTAAGGAGCAACAGGCCAGGGTATATGTGACCAGAGGTTATAACATTCTGATTCATTATGCCATAGCCATGGATCTGCCCTGTTAGAGACAGGCTCCATTCATCCATTTAGCTGTCATTCCGACCATGAATGTAATGCTATTATGGTGAGGGCCAAGTCCACTGCTCATGCCAGATGTTGTTAGGAATTCAATCCATCCTACATAGGAACATTGGCTCCTTCAAACAACAAGATGTTGAGTGAATTACATATCAAGTTGTGAGTTTTCTTGGCATTTAATTATCCAGCTCAAAGAAACATACTCCCTAATTGTTCCTGAGGTTAGTGCCTAGCACATAAGAACAAGGGTTTATGTGACAGAATGGAATGATATTGGCAGCTGTGAAAACATTTCAAGTTATTGCAATGCTTCTTTTTGGTTGTTTTTATTTATTTAATTTTTCTTTTGCTTATTCTTAATTCCCATATATCAGTAGAAACTGACCATCTTTTAACATGATGTAACTGTTAGATAAAATTTTAGAGAGAACATTCACTTATAAAATATATCTATTATAATTTTGGGTATTTTATTACATACTAGAAATTAATTTTTCCCCTCAAAAATTATATAGAATCAGTGAAGAAAGGACTGTATGGTTATTGCTATTGCTTTTGTTTAGATGTTTCTCACTTTCATAAAAGAAATGGACAGTTAGAAGGCCACATACATTTATAACTCAGCCTTTTCTAGCTTTCCTAGTTTTGTCTAGCTTTCTAGCTTTTGAATTGTGGTGTTGGAGAAGACTCTTGAGAGTCCCTTGGACTGCAAGGAGATCAAACCAGTCAATCCTAAAGAAAGTTGGTCCTGAATATTCATTGGAAGGACTGATGCTGAAGTTGAAACTCCAATCCTTTGGCCACCTGACACAAAGAACTGACTCATTGGAAAAGACCCTGATGCTAGGAAAGACTGAAGGCAGGAGGAGAAGGGGAGGACAGAGGATGAGATAGTTGGATGGCATCACTAACTCAATAGACGTGAGTTTGAGCAAGCTCTGGGAGTTGGTGATGAACAGTGAAGCCTGGCGTGCTTCAGTCCATGGAGTCACAGAGTCAGACACGACTGAGTGACCGAACTGAACTGAACTTTCTAGCTGGTCTTTGGGAAGAATTCAGCTTCCTTACCTAAGGTTATGGATTCCACCAGCCTGCTCCTGAAAGGTTGCTGCTGAATCACTCAAAGACCACGCAAAGACGCAGGGATTCTTGGCCTCCGGAGGAGAAGAATTCAATCTGGGGCCAGAGACAAGGCTTGATCGCTCAGAGCTTTTGTGTAATAAAGTTTTATTAAAGTATACCAGAGACAGAGAAAGCTTCTGACATAGGCATCAGAAGGGGGCAGAAAGAGTACCCCCTTGCTAGTGTTAGCAATGGAGTTATATACTCTCCAATGAATCCAAAAAATGTCTGGGACTCCCATAATTTATATTTTAAGATAACAGGATTAGCCAGAAGGTTTAATCCAGAGACTGTCCTCAGGCAGGATACATAATCCTAAAGAATGTAGAGGAATGAAAAGTTTGCCCTTTCTTCCTCCTTGAGAATTCCAGACCCCTCTCTCTTTGGGGACCCCTAGACTTCTTATCAACCTGCCTAGGAAATGACTCTCTCATTTAGTGCAGCATGGTTTTATGTAGCACCCGTTCAAAACAGGTTGTCAAAACTGCCTTCTAACAATCTAAATTCTATTAAAATTACACGGTTATTTCAAAATAAAAATATTTGTGTAATTTGAAAAAGAGATTGTCAAGATCCTGAAAATTAAGATTCATTTCATATTGTAATTCTCATTTTAGTAACATTTTTATTTTTGTGTCTATCAAAACTTTGAGACCATCATTGATAAACTTCCTAAACTATCTTGTATATTTGCTGCTAAGGTTACAAAAATGGGAAAAAAATAATACATTCATCCATTCTGGGAGTGCATTTCACATTCTCTTAACTAGGTAATTGATAAATTCTTAGAGATATCTTACTTACTTACTAGAAGTTCCATGATCTTTGGAGGTGACCAACTGGACATATTATTGACTCACTATAGAGAGGAATGGTGGTGTGCTCCCAGATTTATTATATTCAGCAATATCATGCATTCTAATCAGACACTAAGTAGGATTTTACAAAGCACACAATGCTGACAGATGAATCCTGTGTTGAGATTAAATGACCTTATCAATTATGTATCAGTAAAATCTTCTGTAATCTTAATCAGATTTAAAGTGTTATTAGTGAAAACTTCCATGAATTCAATCTGGCATGAGACACAGCAATTTGCTAGAATCCACGTTACTTCTGGTTTCAACTTCCAAATTAAAAGTTGTTCAACATCATTTGTCATCAAGAAATTCCAAGAAAGCAACACTGAAAAAAATACTACTGGCCTAGTATAATGGCAAAGAATCGAAAATGAAAAGCCTGCAGTGCCATTTCTGGTATGAATACAAAGCAACAGGAACTCTCATTTTGTTGCTGATGGGAATGCACAATATTACAGACAGTATAGAAGACGGTATGGCTGTTTCTTACAATTTTATTTTATTTTTTGCTTTAGTAAATTGTTTTCTAAATTGGAAGATAATTGCTTTACAGTGTTGTGTTGGTTTCTGCCATATAGCAACATGAATCAGCTGTAAGTATATATATATATATATATATATATATCCCCTCCCTCTTGAGTGTTTCATACAACTTTAAACATAATCTTGCCACACATTTCAGCAATCACATGCCTAGAGATTTATGCAACTGGTTCGAAAACTTGTATCCACGTAATCACCTGCTCACAAATTTTGTAGAAGCTTTAGTCATAATTACCAACAACTGAAAACAAACAAGATGCTTTTCAGTAGGTAAATGGATAAATAAAATTAGTGCATCCATACAATGGATAGAATGGAGAATGTGACAAAGTAATTTAAATGTCTTAACAAATATCACTTTAGGCAATATGGGAATATGTGCTGACCTAAGTAACTAGAAATGAGTGCATTGTATTAGGCCAGGAGCAAATGAATTGGACAGAAAACCACTCTAGTCTAGTTACAAGTGTTGGTTCCCACAAGGTTATAGGTTAACAATTCTGAAACTATTGTATGCTGAAAATTAACAATTAAATAAATAAAAGGTTAATGGTGAGTTTTCTTCCTCTTTTAACAGAAAATTATAGATGAGCAATGGAAAGAGACTAGGTTGACCATGAAGAATGAATTAGAGTGGAAATGTCAGTATGAACTCACATTTAGCTTAATGCAAATACAGAGTGGCTACACATGGACATATCCAAGATGTGTGTATATGTACAATCTGGTATACACATCTAATTCCTTGCTAAGTCACCTGAGAAGACCTAGAATCAATGACACTCTGGTAGCAATGATGCACCTAGATCTTGGTGTCTAATGTTACTCTCCAAAAGAAAAATCAGGTCTCTTTGGAGAAATGACTTATTCTGGGACTGGGACAGGTAACCCAGAAGATGAGACTGGACCATCATGTAGTACCATAAAGAGAAAATTGCTCCAAAGAAGGAAAAAAAATCCACAATCTCGTGGATAAATGTCAAACAGATAGAAGATCCAATTGAAAAATCCCCCAATGGCCAAAGCTAAAACAATCTGAGTAAGAAAATAAAAGAGTATTGTGGCTTTCCTGGTGGCTCAGCTGGTAAAGAACTCACCTGCCAAAGGAAGAGACACAGGAGAGGCGGGTTTGATCCCTTGGTCAGGGGTGGGATGAGATGGGAGAATGGCATTGAAACATGTATACTATCAAGTAAGAAAGGAATCGCCAGTCGATATCTGATGCAGGATGCAGGATGCTTGGGATTGGTGCAAGGAGAGGACCCAGAGAAATGGTATGGGGTGGGAGGTGGGAAGGGATTCATGTTTGGGAACGCTTGTACACTCGTGGTGAATTCATGTCAATGTTTGGTGAAACCAATACAGTAATGTAATGTAAAGTAAACTAAAGTTAAAATAAAAATTTCAAAAAAAAAAAAAAAAAAAGATCCCCTAGAGAAGAAAATGGCAACCCATTCCAGTATTCTTGCCTGGAAAATTCCATGGATGGAGGAGCCTGGTGGGCTACAGTCCATACAGTCCATGGAGTCGCAAAGAGACAGACAGGACTGAGTGCTCAAGCATACACATTATAATCCAAAATATAAAATAAATTTCCCTGAGAGTCTTTATTGATATAAAGAAATGATTGAATATATTTGAAAATGGAAGAGAATAGACATATCTCTTATACAGAAGAATTCCAGATAATTCATGTAAATCCTCTGCCTAGCAGGAAGCAGAGCATGGCTCCCCACTCTGTTAGGGTGGGTCTTGCATAATGTGTTTCTTCCAAAGAGTGTATTATGGAAAAGGGGAAGTAAGACTGACATTACAGTAGAGAAAACTAACAAACAAACCTCAGCCAGGTGATCAAAGTTTACTTTAAATTAAATTTAAATGTACCATTCTAATATAAAATGTTAACAGTAGAGGGAACTGGGTGTAGGATATAAGAGAACAATTCTCATTATCTCTGTAATAATTCTGTTAATTGTTTCAAAATAAAACTACTCTAAAATTTTTAAATTGCTAAAAATGATTCCAGATTCACTTACTTAATCTAACAATTCATTATTTAATTTTTACAAAACAAAAATTTGACGAAAATCCAAAACTACATATTTTCTAAGACTATTGGACCATAATAAAAAAGAACGAGCGAAGTTTATTTCAAATTTATGAAACTGACATATTGATCTGTTCAAGTTGTTGACAGATACCCCATACCTACTAGTTATCTCAATGTATTGAGGGGGAATCTTTAAAACTTGAGCATATTCTAAATTTATTAAAGAGTATGCTGACAGCATTCTCATTTAACTTTCTGGGTTGTAAACAAAAATAAAAGGCAATTCAAATGTAATCAATTTCTACAAGCATCTTTTATGAAATAAATAACTGGTGACAACAAGGTTTTATAGATTTTAAGCATAAGCACAGTGACTGCACACTTTGATCATAATTAAAATGACTTTTTGTAAAACAACATTGATACTCACTCATTAATCAGAATTTATGTTATATTACTTTGGCACAACTAACTTGGATTTCTGAGTTGAATGAAAGCTCTAGAATATGTATGTCCTTCCAAGAACCAACAATTTCCCTGAACCAGAATTCAGGAAAATTCTGTTGGAACGAAACCCTTTTAAAAGTCCTCTTAATAAGTAAATAACTAAAGTAGCTAATGAATAAGCAAACTCTTTTGCTCTTGGAACAAACATTTAAATTGTAATTAATAACAAAATAGGTTTTGCTGTCAGAGTGAAAATATCTAATTTTATGTGCTTTTGAAAATGTGACTCTGGGGTTGATCAAGAGATTTGGAAAGCCTGATATCTTGTAATTTTACAAGTCTATGAGTTCCTTTTCTTTTGCTCCCTCTTTTTCCTTCCTTTCTGTCATATCCCTAGATATTTTAGTTCCCAGCAGGTAATGGTCATTTTGGGTGGACAGTCCTGTGTATTAGTAAAAAGACTTTAATCATTTTATTGATTTCAGTGGCAGTCACTTCACTCTGTAGAATTGATGTCACCCTCTACCTCTGATTTGTGTTAAATGATTTAAGTTAGCAGCCACTTTAAGACCTATTATCAATCACAGTTTCAACTGACTGCACTCTTGATAGAACTTCTGATCCAAACAAGTACAAAGATAAACCGAGGTCTGTGGACTCCCTCCAGGCCACTTAGTCACCCTACATTGAATAATACATCTGTTTAGAGTTAGGTTTGAACTGTGGTGTTGGAGAAGACTCTTGAGAGTCCCTTGGACTGCAAGGAGATCCAACCAGTCCATTCTGAAGGAGATCAGCCCTGGGATTTCTCTGGAAGGAATGATGCTGAAGATGAAACTCCAGTACTTTGGCCACCTCATGCGAAGAGTTGACTCATTGGAGAAGACTCTAATGCTGGGAGGGATTGGGGGCAGGAGGAGAAGGGGATGACAGAGGATGAGATGGCTGGATGGCATCACTGACTCAATGGAGGTGAGTTGAGTGAACTCCGGAAGTTGGTTGATGGACAGGGAGGCCTGGCGTGCTGCGATTCATGGGGTGGCAAAGAGTTGGACACGACTGAGCAACTGAACTGAACTGATAGGGGTCTACTTTCTTAGATCATTATTTTCCAGGGATGGTTCCTGTCTAGAACATATTCTCTGACACCCACACTGTGGGGGTACTTTTCACCCACACCTAATCCCATCTCACCTGGACTCCAGTTGCTCCTCTGAGCCTCAGCTGCCACCTTTACTTCAATCATGCCACGGGGAAGCTGTTTCCCTTGGTTGTGCCATCATCCTTGCTTTCTCCTCTTCAGTGAGAATCTATTATGAGGACAAAGAGAAAAGAGAGAGGAGAGGATTTGAGCACCAATGATTTGTACATTCATCTTTTCGTGTTGGTGTTATTGTTAACCTCATTGTAGGTGAGAAAACTTTGATTTGGGAAGGCTAGATAACTCACCAAAAAAGACAAATCTTGTTCATTTTTCCCATATTGTGATCAATATGGATTGATTTTATTGCATGTTTTCTTGCTTGTTGATGTCACTGAGATTATAATCTATCCAGTTTTCAACAAATATTTTTGAGTACCAGGTACTCAGGTATGATGCTTAGTTAGTTAGTTCAGCCACTCAGTCGTGTCCGACTCTTTGCAACCCCATGAATCGCAGCATGCCAGGCCTCCCTGTCCATCACCAACTCCCGGGGTTCACCCAACTCATGTCCATCAAGTTGGTGATGCCATCCAGCCATCTCATCCTATGTCGTCCCCTTCTCCTCCTGCCCCCAATCCCTCCCAGCATCATAGTCTTTTCCAATGAGTCAACTCTTCGCATGAAGCGGCCAAAGTATTGGAATTTTAGGCAATGGGAAAAAAAACAAGCAGAAATCCCTGCCTCCTCAACTTTAAGTCTACTAACCCAAGAAGCAAAGTCAAAACAAAACTAAATACAAAAAAGCTCCAAACTCCCAGTTTCATCTATTATATTTAGAAAAATGCATGGTAAGGAAACACGTCTAGGATGACTCTCACATTTCTAACTTCAGCAGCTGGATAGTGATACCACATTCAAAAAAATAAGGGAGAAAAGGACTTAAATTTTTTTTTTTTGCAATTTTTTGACTCCTGAGCTTTCTTATTAAGTATTTTGTGAGATAAGGTAAAATGCTCCTTTGTATTTCAGCAATTGGATCTTCATTGAGATAAATCCAGTTAATACATGATCTTGACTTTTCAAACCCATTCATTTCTATAGAAATCTATGTGTTTCATTTCAACAATGATTTTTTATAATGCTCTTATTTCTTACAATGGTCCTATATATTTTGTAGCTGGAAGAGTACACATAACATGATTTTATTTCCAACTCCCATCTCCTAAATCTCTGAATGGTTGATCTCATTCTGACCCTAAACTGATGTTTGCAGCTGCATCTCCACACATATTTCAATTCTCAAGCCAAATATTACTTCCTAGAGTTATTGGCTGGATAACCTGCCAGCAAGCAAAAGAAAAGAGAAGTTGAGGAGAGGAAACTAGTCCTATGAGATTATTGATTCCAGATGTTCCAATTACTCCTTTCGGGGACTTTATTGACTTAAGTTATACAAATCCTCCTCTATAAATCTTTACTCAGTCAGGTTGGCAAAGATTGTATTCTGTTTCTCCCTAAACACCCTTATAAGCCTTTAGTAGAGTTCACACCTAATAGAGGAGGAAGCATAAATGTCCTGGCCACATTAAATCTTATGGAGTTTTAAAAAGACACAGTTAACTGATTTAATTCTTGTCCGCTGAGAGGGGAGGTATATCAATACAGCTCAGTAATCAAAGACATTTCATGTTTTTCATTTTTTTTCACAGAGCAGTAAACCATTCTGTAAATTAAACTTCATTGAAATGGTGATTCCTAATAATATCTCTTATCTCAAATTTTTTACACTGTATCTCAAAATCAGCCTCAACACTCTCCTTGAGTGAATTCAACAGAAACCTGAGGAAATGCAGTGCTCACATATTTTAAATAATGATCAGCACATTTATTTTAAATCAAATGGATGGGCTGCATTAATCCCACATTATCACCAGTGTTATTAAATATGGGGCAATAATGCTGTCTTAATTCTATCATTTTGTTGTTTTTGTCTGAAAAATCTTGATGGAATGGACCTGATTTTCAGAACTTTTCATAATGTCATCCCATTACCATACATTTCTAAAACAAGACTTTTTGTTATTTCTCAACATAGTTAATATGAAAGTGTAACAAATGATTATCTAATGTTCATCACCATTCAGGGAGCATATGTATCTAATGATGGAGCTTATGACACATCCCTAACTCAAGTGGAATGACAGACCTGATGAACTTCAGGAAGATCTAGAAGAGTGAACAACAACAACAACAAAAAAAACTTTTTAGAGAAATGTTAGGTTCTTACCTAGGGGCAGATATTCTAGCCTATACCTCTAAGGTCAAGGGAGGACTTGTTATTAGCCTAGCTGGAGATAATATGCAAACTGAGAGAGCTAAATCCTCTGTCTCTTGATAGAGTAACATCAGCCCTGTGAAGTGTAGGAGCCCCAGTGAAGATTCACAGTCCTGCAACACTGAACAACCAGTGGAAACTCAGAGAGCAACAGTAATTTGGAAACAATCTCTTCCAGGTAGAAATACCAGATTGTTTTATTCAAGGGCAATGTTCTCATTTGTCTCAGGAATTCAAAGATTTCATTTACTTCTGCACTGCAAAAGGCACATCAATAGGATGTGAAAACAAACTATAGACTGGGAGAAAATATTTGTAAAAGGCATATTTTAAAAGGGATTCATCCATTTAAAAAAATATACACAAAGATTTTTTAAACATGTTAAAAATAGGTAACCTGAATAAGACATCACCAAAGAATACATACAGATAGCCAATAGACATATGAAAGGATGTCCCATACCATATGTCATTAGGGGATTTTCCTGGTAGCTCAGCTGGTAAAGAATCTGCCTGCAATGCAGGAGACCCTGGTTCAATTCCTGGGTCAGGAAGATCCCCTAGAGAAGGGATAAGCTACCCACTCCAGTATTCTTGGGCTTCCCTGGTGGCTCAGCTGGTAAAGAATCCACAAACAATGTGGGAGACCTGGGTTCAATCCCTGAATTGGGAAGATCCCCTGGAGAAGGGCATGGCAATCCACTCCACTATTCTTGCCTGGATAATCCCCATGGACAGAGGAGCCTGCCAGGCTACAGTCCACAAGGTGGCAAAGAGTCGGACATGACTGAGCAACTAAGCACACAAACGAAACAAGATATCACTAATATTTAATAGAATGGTTAAAATCTGGAAAACTAACAACAGCAAAATGCTGAAAAGAATGTGGAGCAACTGGAACTCTCATTCATTGCCAATTAGAATGGAAAGTGGTACAGCCACTTTGGAAGACACTTTGGCAGTTTCTTGCAAAACCAAACATACTCTTACCATATGACCAACTAACCATGATTTCTCAGTAACTACCCAAAGGAGATGAAAACCTAAGTCCACACAAACATCTGTACAAATGTTTGCAGTAGCTCTATTCATAACTGCCAAAACTTAGAAGTTACTGAGGTGTGCTTCAGTAAGTGGGTGGATAAATAGACTGTGGTACATCCATACAGTGGAATATTACTCAGTCTTAAAAATAAATGAGCTATCAAACCATAAAAGAGATGAAGAAGCTTAAATGTATATTACCAAGTGAAAGAAGCCAATCTGAAAATATATCATGCTGTACAATTCCAATTATACAACCTCCTGAAAAAGGCAAAACTGTGGAAATGGTAAAAGAGTCAGTGGTTGCCAGAAGTTGAGAGGCAGGGAGTGTTGAATATAAACAGAATTTTAGGTCAATTAAACCATTCTTTGGAGGGAATGATGCTGAAGCTGAAACTCCAGTACATTGGCTACCTCATGTGAAGGGTTGACTCATTGGAAAAGATTCTGATGCTGGGAGAGATTGGGGGCAGGAGGAGAAGGGGACGACAGAGGATGAGATGGCTGGATGGCATCACTGACTCAATGGACGTGAGTCTGGGTGAACCCCAGGAGTTGGTGATGGACAGGGAGGCCTGGCATGCTGTGATTCACGGGGTCGTAAAGAGTTGGACACGACTGAGCAACTGAACTGAACTGAAACCATTCTGTATGATAGCATCATGTAATAGACCCATGTCTTTATACATTTCCTGAAACTCACTGAATGAACCACACCAAGAGTTAACCCTAATGTAAACTATGGAGTTTGGGTAAAAATGACATGTCAAAGTTAGGTCATCAGTTGTTACAATTGCACCATCTGGTGCAGTGTTTTGATGGTGGAAGAAGCTATGTATATGTGGCAAAGAAGTTATGTGGGAAATCTCTGTACCTTCTACTCAGTTTTACTATCAACCTAAAACAACTCTAAAAAAATAAAGTGTTTTAAAAGAAAACTCAAAAGACCACTCACTGTCTGAGGCTTGATCTAGCACAAGGTGGGCTTCCCTGGTGGCTCAGAGAGTAAAGGACCTGCCTGCAATGAGGGAGACCCGAGTTCGATCCCTGGGTTGGGAAGAGTCCCTGGAAAAGGGAATGGCTACCCACTCCAGTATTCTTGCCTGGAGAATTCCATGGACAGTGGAGCCTGGCAGGCATGTACACGGGGTCCCAGAGAGTTGGACATGACTGAGCAACTAACACTTTCTATTTCTAGCACAGGGCACTTAAACTGAAATAGTGGAAAAAAATGTTTAAAGTCACCTTGAATCTAAAATGTGGTGGTCTTTGGATGCCAGAAAAAGGATATTGATTTTTTCCTTCTGTGAACAATGAGGGGCCACTGAATGAAATGTTTGTGCAATGGCCTTCTCTAAAATGAATAAAGTTATCATCAGAATGACCATGTGTAAATCTGTGAATCCCAGATTCACACTTCAATTCATTTTCAAAGGGATTTACTTTTAGTAATATATTTCAGAATGAATTTCAGAATGAAAGCTTACCTAGATTCATTGACAATAATTATGAGTCACCCATCAGTTGATCTAAAAATATATTGAATAACGCTTAGATTACTTAGATTTCTCTAGAGTATCTGGATTCAGTTCTGGATGGAACTGAATCAGTATCTTGTCTCCATGTATTTTTCAATTTTTCTGTTTCCACTGTAGCTGTGCAANCTGTAGCTGTGCAAACATGTATTAAAGGGAAAGTTCATCTTTAAATGGTGTTTTATAGGATTTTTTCTAGACTTGTTAGGTATTAGAGATATCAGACAATTAGAGCTTTAAAATGTCTTTAAAAATACTACTACTTATTCACATAACAATTAAGAAACTTTTAGGTACGTCAGAAAATTGAGCTATTTCAAACATATAATACCTGTAGTTAGCATTTAATAAGTAACAGTCGATTGTTTAATTGTATAATAAAACCAATTTCCATGTTTTAAAATGAAGTGTTATTTCATTACCAATCAATGGAAGGAAAATACATATCCAATAAATCTTAGATTTTAACTTATATTATAACTGGTAGATTCTTTACCATCTGAGCCCCCAGGGAAGCCCTTATAACTGGTAGACTATTTTATTTGAATGTGATTATAATTTGTTTTTTTTTTCTTCTAAATTTACATTTAATTTAGTCCTGTAACTGGGGCTTTCAATTGTAAATGATATAATTTTCATTTCATCAACCCAATGAACATTAACTGTCTATGTTATAGGTATTGGCTTTGTGTAGTTCTCCTATAAAAAACAAAACAGTGCTGTCTGTGGTGTGCCCAGGTGTGATGCCATAATTATCAAGTCACTTGTCACTTCATCAAGGTATGACATCATCATCACCAGATCACTTGTCACTTCATCAAGGCCCCAGTCAAGTGTCAGTTGAGCTTTTCCAGTGTTTGAGGATAGTGAGTAAATAGTGGTGAAATGGTCAGTTCATGGTATCCTGTACACTGGAAGGAAGCTCTAAAGCAAAGAGAAGAAAGGAAATAAAATGAGATACATAAGGATTACATGAAAAGATGTGCATGAAAGAGGTTCACATAGGGCCTTGTACATACTCGATACTCAGTAGATCTTGTTTGTTTACTATCCTTCTCCTTTTTTCTCGAGTAACAGGAAGAGAAAGTTCTTTCACAAGATGTTTGCATGTTTGTTGGTGGAGGTTGGTCCCATCAGGTTACTTATTTCACATTTTAAACACTTACTAATTAATGATGCTAATATTATGTATACATGGTGTCAAAATGTGTAACAGAACATTTTTTTTAAGTTACTGATATATAGCTAGGGTATCATCATACACTTAATGATTATTTTATTCCACCAAATAACTATATGCATATAAAAGTCTAATGTAACATGGGAACTATAGAACCTGTGACCATGCTGTTATCTAATATTTAGACTTATAAGAGGTTTACTGTGCCTGGAAATTTATCTCCATGGTGAGTAACATATCAAAGAAATTGATTTACTGAATATTTTTAACCTATGGGCCACCTAGCCATAGCTGCCACCCCTGAGTGCAGATGGAGATTTGGCTTCTCTACTTGGCTATGTTGGAGAGTCCCTTCATTCCTTACTGCTGCGAGTCTACCCTTTCTTAGGAAGAGCTTAAGGAAAAAACTTCACAGGTAGACATGAACGACATAGAGGTCAAAGATATTCCACTCTCAATTTGATATTCCATTTCTCAATTTGAAAGTTTTCATCATATTCCCAAGGTTTAATTGAGGAGACAATAGGATTCCAAATATCCAAGCCTCAGTGTTTTAATTTATCTGCTCTAATCCTCAGTTTCCTCATGAAGACTCTATTTAAAAACAAAATGTGTTCACTTGACGGTTGATTTTATTTCTGCCTAATCACCCAATCAATCACATCACTTGGGGATCTAAAATATTTATTTTGTGTGTGTTATTTTCAGAAGTCTAGAGCAACGTAGATCCATTACTTTAGCATTCTAAACACAAATTTCATTGCCTGAAAAACTGCTTAGTTGAGTAATGGAATTGTCTGATCTAGCTAGAAACTTGACTTTTCTCTCATTATTATTATGTGACATAGCGTTCCAGCAGTTCCTGTTTGTACATGTCAGACTTGGTGAGCAAAGCTTACACAGTGAGGAAAAATTTCACGTCCATCTGTAAACCCATATCCTGGGAGCATGTGGGGAGGAGGAGAGGCTAAGAGGGAAAGGACAAGTTCTGTTTCCCTCTTGGGGGATGTAACAGCCTACAGCCCTGGGAGCTTCATTGCTTTCCATGCTACACATGAGACTACTTCCCCCTTCAAAATATTGGTACTAGAGCATCTGGGAAAGCATTTCACATAAGAGGAGAGAGTGCTTTAAGGTTGCGAAGTTTTGATGGGACTTTTGCTGTGGTAAATGTCCAAAGAGGGCAAATATTTTGACACTCCAAGAGCTATAGAACTGAGACAGTTTGGTGATAACTGACTCAAACAAAATAAGACAAGCAACTAGTATCATCCTAAAGCAACAGCTCCCGGACCTGCAATTGAAGTTTTGTTGTTTTTTTTTTTAATCTAAAATAATCTAATGTGAAAATGAGAAACCACTTGGTATTTTTAACCTGATCTGGAAGCATCACCAAGTGGTCTCACTTACATCATGTTGGTGGGATATGTTCCTGAAGTGCCAGTGACCTCCAAGTGCAAGAAGCAAACCATCCCTGAAACAGTGGAATGGAAATGTCCTCAAACCAAAAAAGATGATCAGGTCATGCTTTGATACATGATGGCAAATTCAAGGGGAAGGAGAGGAGGTGAGCTCACTGGCTTAAAAACCAGAGCAAGAAGAATGAAAAGGCCACAGTACTTGGATCTAGTATTAAACAGCATTCATGTATCGTTTTCCTGTGTCTGCAGTATCAGCCTTCCCTGACAATGGTGTGGGTTCCAGGACCACAGTGTAGGATGGACCTGGATTCAGTGAGAGCCCTGAAGCCAGCACCCACTTCCTCCATCAGAGAGGCACTGGTAAAGCTTTCCCAGCCAGTCGCTGCGGGTCACTGATGACTGACTGAGCAGCTCTGGATTTTATCTGTGTATCTCAGGTAGGAGATACATGGGGCCAGACTCCATGTTACAAAACATTAAAGACTATTTATGGTCCCATGGCTCTTTAGGGTTTACTTGGTCCTTTTTTCCATTCTTAGCTATGTTCAGCACAATTTGTTGTTGTTGTTCAGTTGCTAAGTTGTATCTGACTCTTTGCAACCCCATCAACTGCAGCACACAAGGCTTCCCTGTCCTTCACCATTTCCTAGAGTTTGCTCAAACTCATATTCATCCATATCATTCTCTGTCACCACCTTCTCCTCCTGCCCTCAACTTCCCCAGCATCAGGGTCTTTTTGATGAGCTGGCTCTTCATATCAGGTGGCCAAAGTTTTGGAGCTTCAGCTCCATTACTTGGTCCTTTTCTCCCTTCTTAACTACATTCAGCACATTTAGGCTGAACTTAATTTATCCTTGTCTAAGGACTGTCACAAGCTGCTGCTGCTGCTAAGTCACTTCAGTCGTGTCCGACTCTGTATGACCCCATGGACAACAGCACACCAGGCTCCCCCGTCCCTGGGATTCTCCAGGCAAGAACACTGGAGTGGGTTGCCATTTCCTTCTCCAATGCATGAAAGTGAAAAGTGAAAGTGAAGTCACTGAGTCGTGTCCAACTCTCAGCAACCCCACGGACTGCAGCCCACCAGGCTCCTCCGTCCATGGGATTTTCCCGGCAAGAGTATTGGAGTGGGGTGCCATCGCCTTCTCCGTGTCACAAGCTACTTACTATCTATTCTTAGTTTTATCTGTCATCTTAATTTATTTCTCCTATCTGTTATAGAAGAATTCAGTAATCTTAAATAATATAGCAGTTAAAACCCTTCTGGGCTGAAATTTCAAAATATGCTTAGTGTCAAATGGATGAATCATAAAGTAAAAATGTGGATTTTTCCTGTTACAACTCAAAGCCTACTATGAGTGTTTTTGTAGATTCTTGTAGCTCTCTTGGACCTCCCGGGAAGATTCCCTCCCCCCATCACATGAGTCATGTAGCTGGAGGCTAAAAGCATAATGAGCAGCTCATGAAATACAACATTTCTTGTCCTCCTGTTCTTCTGCTGCTCCTGCTCTTCTTCAGTCTCCTTTTCATTTCCTTCTCCACATGTTTTTCTCTTCCCTCCCCACTGCTAATTCGGATTTGAAACTTTTTGGTTATATACCTGCAAATCATTATCCACCAATCTTTTATCCAACTGTAATGCATATGTCTTATCTCACGTGAGTAACAGGAAACAAAAACTCACTAAGGACTAACTAAAATTATTCCAGTGAATTGAGGGGCAATTGAAATGCTCAGGGCAGGATGTGGCTCCAGCATCAGGTGGAACTCCTTTAGGGTATGCTCATTCTGCTTTGAGTAGCTCAGCTACTCTGGCAAAATGTCCATCAAGAGTGTAAGAGATAACAAACAATAGGGTTCAATTCAGTCAGTCAGTTTAGTTGCTCAGTCGTGTGCAAATCTCTGCAAGCCCATGGACTACAGCACACCAGGCTTTCCTGTCCATCACCAATTCCAGGAGTTTACTCAAACTCATGTCCATTGATGGTGATGCCATCCAACCATCTCATCCTCTGTCATCCCCTTCTCCTCCCACCTTCAGTCTTTCCCAACATCAGGATCTCTTCCAATGAGTCAATTCTTCACATCAGGTGACCAAAGTATTGGAGTTTCAGCTTCAGCATCAGTTCTTCTTCAATGAATATTCAGGACTGATCTCCTTTAGGATGGACTGGTTGGATCTCCTTGCAGTCCAAGAGACTCTCAAGAGTGTTCTCCAACACCACAGTTCAAAAGCATCAGTTCTTCAGCTCTCAGCTTTCTTTACAGTCCAGCTCTCATATCCATACATGACCACTGGAAAAACCATAGCTTTGACTAGATGGACCTTTGTTGGCAACGTATGCCTCTGCTTTTTAATATGCTGTCTAGGTTGGTCATAGCTTTTCTTCCAAGGACCAAGTGTCTTTTAATTTCATGGCTGCAGTCACCATCTGCAGTGATCTGGGAGTCCCACCCACCAAAAAAATAAAGTCTCTCACTATTTCCATTGCTTCCCCATCTAATTGCCATGAAGTGATGGGACCAGATGCCATGATCTTAGTTTTCTGAAAGTTGAGTTTTAAGCCAACTATTTCACTCTCCTCTTTTACTTTCGTCAAGGGGCTTTTTAGTTCTTCTTCACGTTCTGCCATAGGGTGGTGTGATCTGCATATCTAAGGTTATCGATATTTCTCCCGGCAATCTTGATTCCAGCTTATACTTCATCCAGCCCAGCATTTCTCATGTTGTACTCTGCATATAAGTCAAATAAGCAGGGTGACAATATACAGCCTTGACATACTCCTTTTCCTATTTGGAACCCATCTCTTGCTCCATGTCCAGTTCTAACTGTTGCTTCCTGACATGCATACAGATTTCTCGGGAGGCAGGTGTGGTGGTCTGGAATTCCCATCTCTTTAAGCATTTCCCACACTTTGCTGTGATCCACACAGTCAAAGGCTTTGGTGTAGTCAATAAAGCAGAAGTATATGTTTTTCTGGAACTCTCTTGTTTTTTCAGTGATCCAACAGATGTTGCCAATTTGATCTCTGGTTCCTCTGCCTTTTCTAAATCCAGCTTGAACACCTGGAAGTTCACAGTTCACATACTGTTGAAGCCTGGCTTGGAGAATTTTGAGAATTACCTTGCTAGCATGTAAGATAAGCAACTGTGTGGTAGTTTGAACATTCTTTGGCATTGCCTTTCTTTGGGACTGGAATGAAAACTGACTTTTTCCAGCCCTGTGGCCATTGTTGAGTTTTCCAAATTTTGTGGCATATTGAGTACAGCACTTTCACAGCATCATCTTTTAGGTTAAACTATTAAAAAAAAAAAAAAAAAACAGTTTGGAAAAAGTCCTAAAAATATTCTGTGCACAACAGGTTTTAGATCTATATTAACAGCAATTCAGTTCAGTCGCTCAGTCGTGTCCGACTCTTTGCGACCCCATGAATCACAGCATGCCAGGCCTCCCTGCCCATCACCAACTCCCAGAGTTCACTCAGACTCACGTCCATCGAGTCGGTGATGCCATCCAGCCATCTCATCCTCTGTTGCTCCCTTCTCCTCCTGCCCTCAACCCCTCCCAGCATCAGAGTCTTTTCCAATGAGTCAACTCTTCACATGAGGTGGCCAGTGTACTGGAGTTTCAGCTTTAGCATCAGTCCTTCCAAAGAACACCCAGGACTGATCTCCTTTAGAATGGACTGGTTGGATCTCATTGCAGTCCAAGGGAATCTCAAGAGTCTTCTCCAATACCACAGTTCAAAACATCAATTCTTTGGCGCTCAGCTTTCTTCACAGTCCAACTCTCTCATCCATGAATGACTACTGGAAAAACCATAGCCTTGACTAGATGGACCTTTGTTGGCAAAGTAATGTCTCTGCTTTTGAATATGCTGTCTATGCTATGCTAAGTCACTTCAGTTGTGTCCGACTCTGTGCGACCCCATAGACCGCAGCCCACCAGGCTCCCCCGTCCCTGGATTCTCCAGGCAAGAACACTAGAGTGGGTTGCCATTTCCTTCTCCAATGCATGAAAGTGAAAAGTGAAAGTGAAGTCGCTCAGTCATGTCCGACCCTCAGTGACCCCGTGGACTGCAGCCTTCCAGGCTCCTCTGTCCATGGGATTTTCCAGGCAAGAGTACTGGAGTGGGGTGCCATTGCTTTATCCGTATGCTATCTAGGTTGGTCATAACTTTCCTTCTAAGGAGTAACTGTCTTCTAATCTCATGGCTGCAATCACCATCTGCTGTGATTTCGGAGCCCCCCAAAAATAAAGTCTGACACTGTTTCCACTGTTTCCCCATCTATTTCTCACGAAGTGATGGGACCAGATGCCATGATCTTCATTTTCTGAATGTTGAGCTTTAAGCCAACTTTTTCACTCCTCTTTCACTTTCATCAAGAGGCTCTTTAGTTCCTCTTCACTTTCTACCATAAGAATGGTGTGATCATCATATCTGAGGTTATTGATATTTCTCCTGGCAATCTTGATTCCAGCTTGTGCTTCTTCCAGCCTAGCGTTTCTCATGAGGTACTCTGCATATATATTAACATAGTTGGATATATAATTTAAAAGGACAAGGCAGACATATTAGGAGGACTATGTGTTTCTCTGTCTTATAGAGTAAGTATTGTAATATCTTGGCTTCTCTGGTGTCTCAGCTGGTAAAGAATTCACCTGCAATGTAGGAGCTGCTGCTGCTGCTAAGTCGCTTCAGTCGTGTCTGACTCTCAGCGACCCCATGGACTGCAGCCCACCAGGCTCCTCCATCCATAGGATTTTCCAGGCAAGAGCACTGGAGTGGGTTGCCATTGCCTTCTCCACAATGTAGGAGACCCAAGTTCAATTCCTGGGTCAGGAAGATCCACTGGAGAAGGGATAGGCTACCTACTCCAGTATCCTTGGGCTTCACTTGTGGCTCAGCTGGTAAAGAATCCATCTGCAATGGGGGAAACCTGGGTTTGATCCCTGGGTTGGGAAGATCTCCTGGAGAAGAGACCAGCTACCCATTCCAGTGTTCTGGTCTGGAGAATTCCATGAAGAGCCCAACAGAACTGAGCAACTTCACTAATTCACCATAGTAATCTCTCAACAAAATATGGTAGGCAAGTTGAGCATTATTTAAACATGAAATATAAATTCTGCACAGTATTTAATGTAAAATATAAATATAGTATTTAATGTAAAATATAAATACTGTGCAGAATTTATATTTCATGTTTAAATAATGCTCAGCTCCTTTCTCATTTGACTTTTTTTCTTTCAGTATATGTTTTTAATTTAACCAGAACTAGAGGGTGAAAGTGAAATTATTACTTGGAAACATTTGTATTCCTGCTTCAATTTAAATATTCAAATATCAAAAATTTTACACTTAAATATAAGCATCAAATATAAACATTTGATTGTTAAAATGTAACTGAAATATTCAAAACATAATTGGAATAGTTATTTGTAAGTAACAAGATCACCAAGGATATAGTAGTCTAGAAAGAACTTACATAACATCAGTGCATAAACTTCGATAACTTCAGCTGAGCTTGAGGATATAACTTTTTAATAGTACAGGTAAGAGAGCCAAGTTTACCTTGTCTTTATGTGTTTCTTGTTAGACAACAATATTCAACAGAAAGAAATCTGAAAGTTCATCCTCACCAATCATTCACTCAAGACTAAGATCCCAGCATTTACCTGCCACTAAATGAATTAATTTCATAGCCAGGAGTGAGTTTGTGGACTTTTATTTCTTAACTAAGCATTACACATATTTGAAAAAAATTTTTAAATTTAATTAACTTGTTTTCATTTTGTTTTTATTGGACAAGATGATCTTTGTTTAAGAAAAAAAGATCACACATAGACCCAATAAAACATGATAATTTTAAAACTCATTTCATTTGAGAAATTAAGCATATCTACATTAAAACTATTGTGATAGTGGTAAACAACATCTCTCTCATTCATTTTCTTCTGATTAGTCAACTAAATTAGGATTCATGCTCTCTAATTAGCAACCACACAAAAGATTCAAATTCCTGCTGTAGCAGCAGAATGTTTAATTAAATTACAAAAGACAGTTTGCAATTAGTTATATTTGGTCTACCTGATGGTATTCATTTATTTGTCAAGAGGCAAACAAATTTGGTTCTTAGATTACTACCAAGTTCAAAACAAATGAATATCTTCCTGGGTGAGGAAGGTAGTCATAGTTCTTTCTAATTATATTGCAGTCTGATTTGCAATAAAATCTGAGACAAGGTAAAGTTCAATTCTTCTGTTTGTGCCTATAGCATCTAGAACATATTAGATATCCAATAATACTGGAAATAAAAAAAGGAAGAAAGAGAAAGGAAGGACAGGAGACAGAAAATCAAGAAATAGTAAATAAAGTGAAGAAGTAATTGATTATTTGGTCCTCTCAAAGTCTCCTCTAAATGAATAAGTAGATCTGCAGAAAGAATATTGGATTGCAGATTGAGCCAGAGTTTTGGTATAACATATTTCAAAGTATAATATTATACTTTATATATTAATAATATTGTGCAAGTAGTTTTACCATTCCTGAATTTAATTTTTCATTGAATTTTTTTGGATGTTTAGGTAGATCCTGGAACTCTATATATAAAACTCTATAGATTTAAAGATCTTATCTTTATTTTGCAATCAAATGTACCTTTTCTACTTTCTAATAATGAATTATTCTGTAGTAGATTCCTTACAAAAATGGCTGCAACTTTTCTTCTCCCTGAATCAGTAATCCTGGGTGATATAACTTTGCAGCTCCTCCTATCCAGAAAGCATAGTCTATCCCAACTTTTGACTTGCTTTTGTTCATTTGTTTGGATTTTTGGCCCTATGACTCACTTTGACTAATAGAATGTGATTGTGTGCTAGCTCTGAGCCTTGAGAATATAGTTTTTGCATGCTTTTGGTTAATTATCTTAGAATCCTGCCCAGACTCCATGTGAAAAAGTCTTGACTATCCTGATGATGGATAAAAGACTACATGCTCAACCCAAAGTAGATTAGCGAGTCCCCAACTGATGTAGCAACTGACTGCAGTCACATGAACAAGCCCAGTCAGCAATAGCTGATCTTGGTCCAGTTGAGCAGAAATGTCCCATTGACTAAGATAGTCATGAGCAGTAATAAAGTATTTTTGTCTTAAATAATTTAGTTTTGGTGTGTCTTGTCACTCAGCAACAGCTAACTGGTGCACATCCTTCCTGAAACATGAAAGCGTCCTTTATTCTTTATACCCTCTGTCTCTACAAATCAGTTTCCAAATCTTCTTTATTTTAAAGAAAATACAATTTCCCTTGTGGTCTCCTGACATTCTGCTAATTCTGGCTTTCCATTAGTTATTGCCTGGTGATGTTAATGGGTTCTTACTGAAGTTCCTGCTTCCAATCTCTCCATTCTCCAATTCCATCACTTAAATACTATTTCAATCTATGGATCTAATCATGTGACTCCTTTCCTTAAAACACCTTCATTTACTCTCTTTTTATACACAGAAGGCAAATGCAAATATCTTTAAATGGTATAAAGCCCTTCCTATTTTTATTTCCACCTCTCTTACCAGATATACAATGGATTACTGTCATCAAACTCCAATCCCACAACATAACAAAACCACCTTCACAATCACGATTCTAAAGCTGCTGCCCATTTTGTTCTGTTTGCCTGAATCCACAAATCTGCCCTGTCCACCTGTTGACCTTTTACTCCTCCTCCAATGTGTACCCCAGAGATCATTTGCTCTGGGAAGTTTTCCTGATTTCCTTCCAACAGAATGCATTACATTCTCTGTATGGCACATCTTTCTAAGGAAGAAATCTTGTTCTCTGTTTCATCTGTTTCTGTGTTATTGTCTCTCAGAATAAGTGAGCTCTTTAAATGCAGAGATTGCTCAACCACCTTTTACCCTTGAGAAACAACCATAGTGTCTAGCATATAATGGGCACTTGATAACTTTTTTTAAATGTACATGTAATCAGCAATATTAAGTCAGTTCATCTAAAACTGTCCCCAAACCCCCTATTTATGAAGTTAATTTTATAGATGTTTGAAATCTGCACTTAATTTCCTTAAGTTTATTTACATTTCATACAATATGAACGCACATTATAAGGGTGACAAATTTTCCTACAGGACTTATTTTGGGTGAATCTGGCTCAGTATTAATTAAAATTCCAAGGCATTTCACTGTTTAAGAAAATTGTAATCATCACTGTATTGTTACTTTCATTCATTCAACAAATATTTCTTAGGCACATACTATGTACCAAACACTGTACTAATCCTTCAAATCAATCACTGTCCAAAAAAATAATCTTGCCTAAATTAATTTATGAAATAAACCATGCAAGTGCTTTTGTTTTTCCTTTTTATTTTATTTTATGTTTTATTTTTCCTTTGTTTCTTCATTGTTTTGTCCTTTCTTTTAACTAATTTTTCTGAGAATACTCAAGCTTCCATTTTATTTTCAGAAATTTAGGTTATTCTCAGATGGTTTTAAATCCTCAAACTCTCTTTCATGCATACTAGCTATTTTCTACCCAAGATTTAATGCATATAATTTTTAAGAGGGATAATTACTTCAGAAGTTTGATTTCAGTAGCTATAACTCATATCCATTGATCTTAGTTAATATGACATATCAGTCATCATTTCAAAATCCTATGGCTGGGGATTAAATTAAACTTTCAAAACATCAGTATCATTTAGAATTCCCACTGAGAATATGAGTGTGTTCAAAAACAGAAAATAGCATCTTTATGTAATCATTATTTATAAAAGATTAAAATTATCATATTGAAACATCAGTGACTACATATGTTTATTTCTTTTAAGTTATTCCAAATAATTGGATCTCATATTAATAAGGAAACTGCACAAAGCTCTAAAAGCAAACCACAGTTGCTATTTTTTAAATTGTTTTAGAAAAGGAAATCAATATGTATTTAAAAGAATTACAATTCAAGAGTGAATTGAGGAAAATAATATGATTCAATCAAGAGCTGCTGAATAAAAACATTATATTCAAAATAAAACTAATGTTGTTGTCAATTCTATTACTTAATCACTAGTTAATAACTGCAAAAGACAGCAGTTCAAGTCTTTATGAAGATTCTTGCTGACATGTAACTGTATCGAAATTTGTCAAAAGTCCTATTTGGTGAATCACATAGGTTCCCCCCTGACCAAAGCGAAATAAAACGAGTATCCTTGGTCAATTTAAGATCAGTAAAACAACAATAGGAATTAACCATAATTGATTTAATTTTTCTGAACAAAATGTACTATAAATTCTACTTTAGTTTTCTTCCATCTTGAATAAAATTATCTTATACATTTATATGGGATTAAAATGGAGACCCAACAAGTTATTCTTTTGTTTAATCTAGGAATGGAGTTTCAGAAGCATATTTCTGTGCTGAGGTTGATGTTTTAGAATATTTTTATAAAATATCATAAAATAATGTTATAAATTCCTTTGGTCTTTCATCTTCCACATTTTATGTGAAGGTTTTTTAAAAAGAAGGGCAATTCAATTCAATTGAATTATTCTCAAATGACTCTCATTAAGTAGCTTGACTTGTACTTAAGCTTGAGTCTATTCCTATAATTTTTCTGACCCCTCTCTCAAAACATCAACATACTCAGAGATTATAGGAAAAACTCACTTCAGATCTGAATTTGGCCTGAATTTCACACAGTTTGAATATACTCCTACCATTTGAAGGCATTAAAAACAAACAAATCATTATTTTGCTTGTCCCTTTTGGAGTCTCTTTCCTGGAAGCAAAGTTTAGGATCAACTCTGAACCTAAGTTCCCATACAGGATTGTTAAAAAGAACAAATTTATCATTGCTTGGCTTAGGGACATAGTGCTAAAATAACAGATGGAATCAATATCAAATGTTACAAAGGAACTACATAGGAAAATCAACAGTTCTTTGTAATGATTGATGACGATTGTATAAATGTCTTTTTTATGCTCTTAGCATTTCTTCTTTGGAAAGAGTCTAAGTAGATGCCGTAAGTGGTTGCTGTGAAGTAGCTCCAAATAGGCATTAATTGAGTTCCATTCTAGGCTGTGATCAATTGTAAATCAGCATTTTGTATGATAGTCACAAAAGCAAGGTAAAGAAGTAATCACCTGGCTGTCTTAATTAATGTACATTTGAGAGGGTTCAGCTTTCTATAATTAGATCCCCCCGCCACCCAGTGTCGAAAGACACACAGACATACAGAGCTCTTCCCCTTCTTTCCCAGGACTGCCACAGACAACATTCTGGTTAAATCCATGTTCAGTGGTCATCATCACTATGATTACGTTTGCTTTCTTGTATATTTGTGCATTTTTTCAGTTACTAATTTGTTCATCTATTTGCTTAATTAACTTTAAACCTAGTACTATGTCTTGTTCATGTACATGTTGCATATATGTATTTTAACAAAAGAAACATCTTCTGCATCCTCTTTCCATTCTCCAGCTCCAATTTTTATTGTTTTCTTCTCTAAATCTAAATTCTCTTCTCCATCATCCAGTTTTTTACTTTGCTTTTAAAATCCTCTCTGTATTGGATTTATGGATTACATGAGTTGTTATATTTTAGATTATTCATTCTGATAAAACATACCTTCCAGGAGTAAAATTTTAGAAATTTGTTGGGACTTGCTCAATGGTTCAATACAAACTAATTTTTGTAAAAGTTCTATTTGTACTTAAAAATATAAAGTCCATGGAGTCACAAACAGTCAGAAACGACTTAGCAACTAAACAACAATGCTTCAGTTATTGGCTGCAACATTCTAGATATGTTTACAAAAATAAGTTTGTTAATCATGTTGGTTAAATTCTCCTGGTATTTTATTGTTCAATTAATTCCTGAGAAAGGTTATTAAAATCTCTCATTATGGTTGTGGACTTATATATTTTGCTTTAAAGTTTGTCAAATTGTACTTTATATGTATTTTGAGTATCTGACATTAGACACACACAAATTTAAAATTATTTCTTCTCTGTGACTTAAAACATTTTTATTTATGATTATTTTTAATGATTATTATCATTCTAATATGATAAAGATATTTTGTCACTGATCAGTACAAACTATCTTAATTTCTAATAATGCTTTTTGCTTGGAGATTTACTTTTTGATATTAAACTAAAGCTGTCATACCCTTTCCGCTGTTTTACATCTCTGTCTCTGCACATTTTATATACTTCTGAATAGCATTCGTTTGGTTTAAGAAATGTCTGCCTGCTCACTGGAATATTTAGTTATTTTAACTATAGTTTAAGTAAACATTTTTATCTTGTCCTTGCCATTTACTTTACCTGTTCTACATTTCTTTTCATCATCTTTCCTTTTGGATGATTTTCACATATTTCTTTATCCTTTTGAATATTTTTGTATATTTTAAATTTCTAATTTCCCTCCCACAGTTTTTTAAAATTAAAATTCTATTTCTAAAAGGATTAGTAACTATTTCAGAAATTAAAACCTGCATTAAGTGCTCAAAGTCAAATAGTTTTTCAGCTTTTTTGACCTATAATTGATATACCATTGTGTAATTTTAAGGTATAAAATACAGTGAGTTGATACATGTATATATCACAAAATGTTTACCACAATAAAGTTAGTTAAGACATCCTTCACCTCACATAATTACAATTGTGTTGTTATTGTTGTTATGGTGAGAACATTAAAGATATACTCTTCGAGCAACTTTCAAGTATGTTATATAAGTATTGATAACTACAGTCAACATTCTGTACCTTAGAGTCTTAAAATTATTAGTCTTATAACTGAAATTTTGTACTCTTTGAACAACACCTCCCCGTTTTCCCCACCCCTCAGCCCCTGTCAACTACCATTTTGTTTGTTTCTGTGAGTTTGATGTCTATATAATTCAAATATAAGTGAAATAATACAGTATTTCATTTTTTCCTGTATGACTTATTTCACTTAGCTTAATGTCAGCAAGATCCATCCATGTTGTTGCAATTGCAACATTTCCTTTTTTATGGATGAATAATGTTCCATCGTTGCACACTTTATCCATTCACCCATCAATGAACACTTAGGCTGTTTTCATTCTTGGCTATTGTAAATAATGCTGAAGCAAACATGGGAGTAGAGATATCTCTTTACGAGAATGATTTCATTTCCTCTGGGTATGTATCCTGGAGTGGAATTGCTGGATTGTATGATATTTTTAATATTTTGAGGACCCTCCATACTACTTTTTCAAATGGCTGGACCAATTTACATTCCCATCAAGGTTTCTTTTTCTCCACTTCCTTGCCAGAACTTTTATCTCTTATCTTTTGATAACAGTCACGCCAATAGGCATGAGGTGATATTTCACTGTGGTTTCAGTTTGCATTTCCCTGATGATTCGTGATTTTGAGCACTATTTCATATACCTGTTGGCCATTTATATGTCTTCTTTAGAAAAAAGTCCCTTCAGTTCCTCTGCCTATTTTTAATTAGATTGTTTATTTTCTTGCTATTGAATTATATGAGTTCCTTTTATGTTTTTGGTATATTAACTCCTCATTGAATAGTTTGGTTTGCAAACACATTCTCTCATTCTGTATGTTGCCTTTGTTTTGCTGTTAACTGTTTATTTACTGTGTAGACACTTTTTAGTTTGAGGATTGATGTTAACTCTTCTTTAAATATTTCCTAGAATTTACCCATGAACACTGGGCTTTACTTTGGAAAATTTCTGATTACTAATTCAATTTCCATACACATTATTAGTCTCTTCAGATTTTCTATTTTTTCATGATTCAATTGTGGTAGGTGAGAGCCAGAGCAACCAGCAAGGGTCAAGGTCAACTTCAGGCTCACAGACAGGTGCAGGGGTTCTGCCTGTTGGCATGGTCACCGGTGGCTGGAAAATTTCCTCATGGGCACACACAGGACAGTGGAGACCAGTGCTGGGAGTCAGGCTGGAACTCTGGGTATGCTATGGAATACCACATACAATCAGCATCAAGAAAAGGACATGTGTGAAGACACAGATGGTACCCTCATCCTCTGCCATCTGAAGCACACATGTAACATTTTATCAAATAGGAAACAGAAAACATACTAGCAATGGTGCTTTTGTATTCTGAGAGACCACCTGTGAGGCCAAGCGAAACATGCAAGTGTTTATTTTTCTTAGTTACTTCATGAACAGAAACTGAAAGATGCCTAGGGCAAGAAACTGCATTCTATCGCTTCTCCCCAAACCCCCCCCCCTTTTTTTTTCCATTTCCTTGTCCCTTGAGTCCACATGTCAGGAGCAATTTTTTCAAAAGAAATATTATATTATATTAGCCAATTTCCAAGAAATTAAACATAGACACAACATTATAAAAACACAGTGTAAGGAAAGATGTCTTTTTCAGAAACAAAAATGAAATTGGAAGGATTCTTTTTGCCCTTCTCTTTCTTTTGGCCACTAACAACAGTAAATTTCAGGGGATAAAAAGAAAGAAAGAAAAAAAAAGAGGAGGAAGAAAAAAATAAAGTCAAAAAGGAGATTAAAAAAACTAAAGCAGTAGCATTGTGTTATGAGAACACTATTGTATAGTAGACAATAAAACACATACCTTCCCAAGAGCACATACACTGGCCCTATAAGGGTCCACCTTCAGCTCTGCACCAATTGCATCTATGGCAATCCTTTGCTTTGGTTAAGGATGGTACATACACTCTTTGGCAGGTTAACCAGGCTAGACTAGACATCTCTTGTGTATATCCTGACAGGTCCTGGTCATTACTAGTTTGTCTGGCAGCTGCCTTTGTAGAAATGGTAAAGGAGGGAGAGAAACCCTGGGAGAATTACAGAGAGAACATAAACACATTTCTTTGCAGAGGGCTGTAAATTACACCTTCTCTTGATTCCACCCTTCACCCCACTCCATGAAACCAAAAAAGCACAACCTTCTATCTATACAGAAATAGGAGGTTTTTCCAAGGACCTGTACTAAGAAATTCTAATTTTTGTTAATGTGACTGCTAACAATGATACCTGTTTCAGCTATTTTTAATTGTCAGCTTTCTAAAGACAATGTGTGTAAATCCAGCTCTCCATTTTTACAGAAGGGTGTTGATTTTAATTAGAAAAGTGGGTTCATTATCAGAAGCACTAAAGTTTATTTTTCATACCATAAAAACTACCATGAAAGGTTTTTCATTAGTATTTATGTAATATTAAAAACAAACTATTATCATATTTGGAAATTCCCCAGTTATTTGGCATATGAAGAAAGAGTGTTCAAATTATTATTTAAAAATTTTACCCTACGTTTTAGTGTCAGATAGACATAACCTTAAATACTTTGTGTCTTAAATTGTTCAAAGCTTCTTGAAGTGAATGCCAATTACTAATTCTCAAGTGGTGTTTGATAACTTCATTTAAAAAGGAAATACAAACACAGTGTTTTGTTGCATTAAACCTTGGTCATTTATTAGAATGTCTGCACTTAAATTCTTGAAAGTAAAACTTAATGGCAAAGGTTTTAGTAAGCATTTCTTCTGTTCAAATCTGAAATCCAACAGCTTGCAAAGAATCAACCATTATAATAATCATGACATTAGTGCTCTAAATTTGGACTTGGATCTAATGAAAATTTTTTTCATGTAAGCAGTTGGAGTTTCTTATTACAGGATTGCAGAGCTGGGTTGGGAGGCTTAGAAGACTTGGAATCCTAGAGCTGTTATCCTAAAAACAGCCATCAATTACAGAAAAGTAGAAAATTCAAGCACCCATATTATCATTCTTTAACATGTGGTTTTGTTTACTGCAGCTGCGTTCTATACATCTGAAACAAGGAAGTGAATTCAATGAGAAATGCAGTGTGTTTTACTCCTACTTGTTAATCTAAGTCAAAGTGGAGTGAAAGCAATAACTGACATCTTCCATTTGTCAATTAATTATCAAATGCCTTGTAATACTCCTCCTACTGTTGAGTCATAATTAACTTGTGCACTATTCAACTTTTCCGTAATTTATGATTTGTTGCTCTAACTTGCAAGTACTTTGAAGGCCCTGGAGATTACATTTTTCATAGTCTCTGTCTTCACCATGTCTATAAGTTGGCCTGGGTTTAGTAGCTTCTTAAACTTCTTTGATAATTAAACTAAACAACTATATGATTTAACAGAGGTGAAAACACATTATCATAAAAAGTGGGTCTTCTAACCATGTAAGAAAAGATCTACTACACAGTAACCTCCCCTTAGGGTGGAGATGTTGCACATAAGTGATTTCCTTCCTTAATAGGAAAATGGATAATTATTTGAAATACCAGAAATTTCAACTCTCTGAACCTCAACACATGTACTCATTTCCTCTATTCCAGGAAGGAGAGTTGCTTTTACTGATGCATTAAAACAATCAAGGTGTCCGAGAAGACGGAGTTTAATTGCAATTTTAATAGCACACAACTGCACTGCACCAAGCCAACGCTGTGATATAAATTACAGTATTTATTTTATCGATCATAATTTTTCTTAATTACAGCATCATCAAATGAATATCCATAGCTGTAAAAAAAAATGTTGGCTGGCAAGGACTACAGCATTCCCTACAGAACCAGCAATCGTGCACCCTAGCATCATTCCAGCAGGATAAAATGGGTACCAAGAACCTAACCACAGAAACCAGCAATAAAGGCAGCATCAATTATGCCACCACAGGCTCTGAAGTAGCAAAGAACACAAGACAACATCAACTCTTCAATCTTTATCTCTGGAATCAAGCCATGAGACTCCGTGAACACAGAGACAATGTGTGTTACGTTGGGTGTCCCGTTCCAAATCAAAGACTCGATTGAAGAGTTATAAAATGAACCTTAAGAAGCTGCTCTGTTTATGACCACAGAGCAAGGGTCAGAAGTGGAATTCTGGGAGCTGTTGAAAATTTACTTCATAATATTACTTAAAACTGGCCTCAAGGGAGAAGAGAAAATGGAAAATGGCTCTAATTTCATCTTTCTCACTTGAAATTATGGGCTGCTATTTACAGTCCTGTCTCAGTCAACTGACAGCAAATCTTTTCCTATGATTGCAGAATGTTTCCTGTCTTGAGTGAAGTGAATGTGGCTGGGGAACACATGGGACAGGGTGAGAGTTCAGCGCTGAGGAAAATGCTCCCACTGATACCACCTCATGACAAGACTTGATGATATGGTCGTAAAGTAGGTCCCGGCACTGAATTATTTAGCTCTGGACTCCCCTGAGGCCTAACACATGAACTTGCAAAGTGTGAGACTTTAGGATCTAGTGACAAAAGCAGTCATCAGGAAGTTCTGGAATTCAATGCATTTTGTCAACATGGCTTCAACAAGAGGATTATGCAAAACCAGTTTATTAAATGCAGGACTATATAAGTCAGAAATTGTTGTGATGGGATGAAAAACCATTTAACCAGTTGGGACTGTCAAGCACAACTAATAGAAAGCTGAGATTTACCTCATTCAGAGAAATCGTGTAGGGTTGAGAATCATGAATATTTGAGAAAGCCAGAGATATTAGTTAAAAACAATGAGTTCATATAATAATATAATATTTTTATTACTAACAAGGGATTTCTTTTTAAATAATTATTTTGATGACATGTCCAAAAAGACAGGCACCCAGACCATCATTCTCCAACATGTGGTTTTGTCTATTATAGCTATGCTCTTTATATTAACTATATAATTGATATAGCTAGTAGAATTATACAATTCTGCCTTGACAAGGAATATAAATTGAACTTTACTATTTTACTATTGCTGTATGTTAAAATAAATCAAATACAGGGGCTGGGTGCCATCCTTGTAAGTCAAGCATGAAGCCTGTAGCCTTTTCAACAACTTCACACTTTGCCTGGTAATAAGTCTTTCCCCACTGTATTTGGAGCCATATGAATAATCATTAAATAAAGTTAATATCTATAATGACTCTAAAATAGAAATATATATTAATTTCCCCTCATATCAACCAATGAGTTGACCAGTGTGTAATCACTCAGTACAATATATATGAAGATATTAGTAACAAGTGGAGAAAATTTTGAAGCAGGGAAATACTGGAAATAAGTAAAACAACAGCTATGAAATTTCATCATAGTGATATTTTTCTTCCATTTTTCTCCTACTGCATTGGAACAGAAAAGTATGTTGAGTATTTTCTAAGTGCTTAAAACTAGAAAATCAAGCAGGGTAAAAGAAGAAAAACATAATCTCTGCCCTCTGAGTTCTAATATTCCTCCTATTGCATAGGAGTCCAGTCATCAGATTTCACAACTTAACCTGAGGACACTGAGGATACTCAGAATACTTTGGATTTTAGACAAACTAAAATTTTATTAGTATAAATATGTTACAAATGTTGCATGAGACATGGTGTGTGTGTGTGTGTGTGTGTGTGTGTGTGTGTGTGTTAGTCGCTCCGTCGTGTCCAACTCTTTGTGACCCCATGGATGGTACCCTACCAGGCTCCTCTGTCCATTGGATTTCCCAGGAAAGAATACTGGAGTGGATAGCCATTCCCTTCTCCAGGGATCTTTCTGACCCAGAGATCTAACCCGGGTCTCCCGCATTGAAGGCAGATTCTTTACTCTTTGAGCTATCAGAGAAGCCCCATATGAGACATACTTATACTAGAATATGTACTCATTTCTTATCTAAAACTCTGCGATGGTGCACAAGCGCGGCCGAGAGGAGCTACACCACATCCAAGGTCAGGGGCAGCAGCCGAGAGTGCCAGGCTGTGATAGTGCAGGAACAGGCGAGAGGAGCTACCCCACGTCCAAGGTCAGGGGCGGCTGCTGAGAGGAGCAACCGCACATCCAAGGAGAGGTGGTTGCGGGGGCACAGGAAGGCCTAGAGGAGCTACTCCATGTTCAAGGTCAGGAAGGGTGGCAGTGAGGAGATACCCCTCATCCAAGGTAAGGAATAGCAGCTGGGCTTTGCTGGAGCAGTCATGGGGAGATACTCCACATCAAAGGTAAGAGAAATCCAAGTAAGATAGTAGGTGTTGCAAGAGGGCATCAGAGGGCAGACACACAAAACCATAATCACAGAAAACTAGTAAATCTAATCACACTAGGACCACAGCCTTGTCTAACTCAATGAAACTATCCATGTCCTGTGGGGCCACCCAAGATGGGCGGGTCATGATGGAGAGGTCTGACAGAGGATGGTCCACTGGAGAAGGGAATGGCAAACCACTTCATTATCTTTGCCTTGAGAACCCCATGAACAGTATGAAAAGGCAAAAGGATAGAATACAGAAAGAGGAACGTCCCAAGTCAGTAGGTGCCCAATATGCTACTGGAGATCAGTGGAGAAATAACTCCAGAAAAAATGAAGGGATGGAGCCAAAGCAAAAGCAACACCCAGCTGTGGATGTGACTGGTGATAGAAGCAAGGTCTGATGCTATAAAGAGCAATATTGCATAGGAATCTGGAATGTTAGGTCCATGAATCAAGGCAAATTGGAAGTGGTCAAACAAGAGATGGCAAGAGAGAATGTCGACATTCTAGGAATCAGAAACTAAAATGGACTGGATGGGTGAATTTAACTCAGATGACCATTATATCTACTACTGTGGGCAAGAATCCCTTAGAAGAAATGGAGTAGCCATCACGGTCAACAAAAGAGTCTGAAATGCAGTACTTGGATGCAGTCTCAAAACCGACAGAATGATCTCTGTTCATTTCCAAAGCAAACCATTAGGATCACAGTTATCCAAGTCTATGCCCCAACCAGTAACGCTGAAGAAGCTGAAGTTGATTGGTTCTATGAAGACCTTTTAGAACTAACACCCAAAAAAGATGTCCTTTTCATTATAGGGGACTGGAATGCAAAAGTAGGAAGTCAAGAAACACCTGAAGTAACAGGCAAATTTGGCCTTGGAGTACAGAGTGAACCAGGGCAAAGGCTAATAGAGTTTTGCAAAGAGAATGTACTGGTCATAGTAAACACCCTCTTGCAACAACACAAGAGAAGACTCTACACATGGACATCACATGATGGTCAACACCAAAATCAGATTAATTATATTCTCTGCAGCCAAAGATGGAGAAGCTCTATACAGTCAGCAAAAACAAGACCGGGAGCTGACTGTGGCTCAGAACATGAACTCCTTATTGCCAAATTCAGACCTAAATTGAAGAAAGTAGGGAAAACCGCTAGACCATTCAGGTATGACCTAAATCAAATCCCTTATGACTATACAGTGGAGGTGAGAAATAGATTTAAGGGACTAGATCTGATAGACAGAGTGCCTGAAGAACTATGGATGGAGGTTCGTGACATTGTACAGGAGACAGGGATCAAGACAACCCCCATGGAAAAGAAATGGAAAAAAAGCAAAATGGCTGTCTGAGAAGCCCTGACAAATAGCTGTGAAAAGCGAGAAGCAAAAACCAAAGGATCATCATCACCATCTTTCTAAATTGGAACGCATGTACACTCGTGGTGAATTCATGTCAATGTTTGGCAAAACCAATACAGTATTGTAAAGTAAACTAAAGTTAAAATAAAAATTAAAAAAAAATAACCCAAAGGAGAAAAGGAAAGATATAAGCATCTGAATGCAGAGTTCCAAAGAATAGCAAGAAAAGATAAGAAAGCCTTCCTCAGTGGTCAATGCAACTAAATAGAGGAAAACAACAGAATGGAAAAGACTGGAGATCTCTTCAAGAAAATTAGAGATAGCAAGGGAACATTTCGTGCAAAGATGGGCTCGATAAGGGACAGAAATGGTATGGACCTAACAGAAGCAGAAGATATTAAGAAGAGGCGGCAACAATACACAAAACTGTACAAAAAAGATCTTCATGACCAAGATAATCATGATGGTATGATCACTCACCTAGAGCCAGACATCCTGGAATGTGAAGTCAAGTGGGCCTTAGAAAACATTGCTACGAACAAAGAGAATGGAGGTGATGGAATTCCAGTTGAGCTATTTCAAATCCTGAAAGACGATGCTGTGAAAGTGCTGCACTCCATATGCCAGCAAATTTGGAAAACTCAGCAGTGGCCACAGGACTGGAAATGGTGTTTTCATTCCATTCCCAAAGAAAGGCCACAGAATTCTCAAACTACCACACAATTGTACTCATCTCACATGCTAGTAGAATAATGCTCAAAATTCTCCAAGCCAGCCTTCAGAAGTACATGAACCCTGAACTTCCAGATGTTCAAGCTGGTTTTAGAAAAGGCAGAGGAACCAGAGATCAAATTGCCAACATCCACTGGATTATCGAAAAAGCAAGAGAGTTCCAGAAAAACATCTATTTCTGCTTTATTGACTATGCCAAAGCCTTTGACTGTGGATCACAATCAACTGTGGAAAATTCTGAAAGAGATGGGAATACCAGAACACCTGACCTGCCTCTTGAGAAACCTGTATGCAGGCCAGGAAGCAACAGTTAGAACTGGACATGGAACAACAGACTGGTTCCAAATAGGAAAAGGAGGATGTCAAGGCTGTATATTGTCACCCTGCTTATTTAACTTATATGCAGAGTACATCATGAGAAACGCTGGGCTGGAAGAAGCCCAACCTGGAATCAAGATTGCCAGGAGAAATATCAATCACCTCAGATATGCAGATGACACCACCCTTATGGAAGAAAGTGAAGAGGAACTAAGGAGCTTCTTGATGAAAGTGAAAGAGGAGAGTGAAAAAGTTGGCTTAAAGCTCAACATTCAGAAAACGAAGTTCATGGCATCTGGTTCCATCACTTCATGGAAAATAGATGGGGAATCAGTGGAAACAGTGTCAGACTTTATTTTGGGGGCTCCAAAATCACTGCAGGTGGTGACTGCAGCCATGAAATTAGAAGACACTTACTCCTTGGAAGGAAAGTTATGGCCAACCTAGATAGCATATTCAAAAGCAGAGACATTACTTTGCCAACTAACGTCCGTCTAGTCAAGGCTATGGTTTTTCCAGTGGTCATGTATGGATGTGAGAGTTGGACTGTGAAGAAAGTTGAGCACCGAAGAACTGATGCTTTTGAACTGTGGTGTTGGAGAAGACTCTTGAGAGTCCCTTGGACTGCAAGGAGATCCAACCAGTCCATTCTGAAGGAGATCAGCCCTGGATTTTCTTTGGAAGGAATGATGCTAAAGCTGAAACTCCAGTTCTTTGGCCACCTCATGGGAAGAGTTGACTCGTTGGAAGAGACTCTGATGCTGGGAGAGATTGGGGGCAGGAGGAGAAGGGGACGACAGAGGATGAGATGGCTGGATGGCATCACGGACTCAATGGACGTGAGTCTGAGTGAACTCCGGGAGATGGTGATGAGCAGGGAGGCCTGGCATGCTGCGATTCATGGGGTCACAAAGAATTGGATCCTACTGAGCGCCTGAACTAAATTGAACTGAATGTAATTTTATTCCAGCAGCCCTATTTTGTGGATGTTATTTGGTTTAAAGTAATTCCAGCTGCAGTAGATGAATGTTCCCATTTAGGCAACTCTCCACTCAGAAGAAGGAACAAAAATCCCCTCTACATTGTTGCTCCTTTTCCAAAACCCTAGCTTGAAAATGTGATCTGTGGTGTCTCCCTCCCAGACATCTGAGACAGGGAGCCTCACTCTTGGCTGAGTGGGTCAAGCTAGGACAGCATTTGCATCCCTTTTGCTCACATTTCATTGCTGAGAACTCAGATGCATGACCCCATTTGTTTAGGAATTGCAGTTACCATGTGGTCCCATAGAAGAGGTAGCAGTGAAGTTATCGCCGAGCAGTCTCTGCTGCAATGCCAAAAACAGTACCGAAAATGAGAACTGTATTAACAGAAGATCATTATATTGTTTACACACATTCAAAACAAGAAAATCACAATGTGAATTCTAGCAATGAAAAAATAATTTATATGAAAGTTTCAGTTCAGTTCAGTCGCTCAGTCATGTCCGACTCTTTGCAACCCCATGAATAGCAGCACTCCAGGCCTCCCTGTCCATCACCATTTCCTGGAGTTCACTCAAACTCACATCCATTGAATCAGTAATGCCATCCAGCCATCTCATCCTCTGTCGTCCCCTTCTCCTCCTGCCCCCAATCCCTCCCAGCATCAGAGTCTCTTCCAACGAGTCAACTCTTCCCATGACGTGGCCAAAGTACTGGAGTTTCAGCTTTAGCATCATTCCATCCAAAGAACACCCAGGACTGATCTTGTTTAGGATGGACTGGTTGGATCTCCTTGCAGTCCAAGGGACTCTCAAGAGTCTTCTCCAACACCACAGTTCAAAAGCATCAATTCTTGGGCACTCAGCTTTCTTCACAGTCCAACTCTCACATCCATACATGACCATTATATGAAAGTTTACAAGTACATTAAGGAGTGAATTACTACTACAAAAGAAGTTAATTAAGACACAGATATGTGAGTTATGTATAGTTAATTATCAATTGTACATGTTAACTGTACACAATGCACATGCTCTTATTCTATTCATTAATGTCATTAAGGACTTCCAATGGAAAATGATACCACTTTCCCAAGAACACCCTTATAAAGTTTTTTGTATTATCAATTGTATTTGAAAATAAACTGCACTACACACCTGTGTCTCTTTTGCTGTCTCACATACAGGGTGATCATTACCATCTTTTGGACTCTGAGGGAGAGGGTGGGAAGATTTGGGAGAATGGCATTGAAACATGTATACTATCATGTAAGAAACAAATCGCCAGTCTGTGTCCGATGCAGGATACAGGATGCTTGGGGCCGGTGCACGGGGATGACCCAGAGAGATGTTATGGGGAGGGAGGTGGGAGGGGGTTTCATGTTTGGGAACACATGTACACCCATGGTGGATTCATGTCAATGTATGACAAAACCAATACAGTATTGTAAAGTAAAATAAAGTAAAAATAAAAATTAAAAAAATAAAATTATATTATGAATATTTAAAAAAAAGAAAATAAACTGCATAACCTTAGTTCTCCAAACCATATTGAAATTTTTCAGATAACTGCAATTTTAGTATAAAAATATAAGGATGTTAAAATGCATAATAAATGTACAGATAAGATATAAATTGAAATAAATGACTTAAGATTGGCAATTAAAAACCAGAAATGATAAAATGGAGAATAAAATATATAGTACAGTTCAGTCGCTTATTAGTGTCCAACTCTCTGTGACCCCATGAACCCCAGCACGCCAGGCCTCCCTGTCCATAACCAACTCCCAGAGTCCACCCAAACCCATGTCCATTGAGTCAGTGATGCCATCCAGCCATCTGATCCTATGTCGTCCCCTTCTCCTTCTGCTTCAATCTATCCCAGCATCAGGGTCTTTTCAAATGAGTCAGCTCTTTGCATGAGGTGGCCAAAGTATTGGAGTTTCAGCTTCAAAATCAGTCCGACCAACTAACACCCGGGACTGATCTCCTTTAGGATGGACTGGTTGGATCTCCTTGCAGTCCAGAGGACTCTCAAGAGTCTTCTCCAACACCACAGTTCAAAAGCATCAATTCTTCGGTGCTCAGCCTTCTTCACAGTCCAACTCTCACATCCATACATGACACTGGAAAAACCATAGCCTTGACTAGATGGACCTTTGTTGGCAAAGTAATACCTCTGCTTTTCAATATGCTTGTTTGTCATAACTTTCCTTCCAAGGAGTATGCGTCTTTTAATTTCGTGGCTGCAGTTACCATCTGCAGTGATTTTGGAGCCCAGAAACATAAAGTCAGCCATTGTATCCACTGTTTCCCCATCTATTTGCTATGGAGTGATGGAACTGGATGCTAGATCTTAGTTTCTGAATGTTGAGCTTTAAGCCAACTTTTTCACTCTCCTCTTTCACTTTCATCAAGAGGCTTTTAGTTCCTCTTCACTTTCTGCCATAAGGGTGGTATCATCTGCATATCTGAGGTTATTGATATTTCTCCCGGCAATCTTGATTCCAGCTTGGGCTTCCTTCACCCCAGCATTTCTCATGATGTACTCTGCATGTAAGTTAAATAAGCAGGGTGACGATATACAGCCTTGACATCCTCCTTTTCCTATTTGGAACCAGTCTGTTGTTCCATGTCCAGTTCTAACTGTTGCTTCCTGACCTGCATACAGGTTTCTCAAGAAGCAGGTCAGGTGTTCTGGTATTCCCATCTCTTTCAGAATTTTCCACAGTTGATTGTGATCCACACACTCAAAGGCTTTGGCATAGTCAATAAAGCAGAAATAGATGTTTTTCTGGAACTCTCTTGCTTTTTTGATAATCCAGTGGATGTTGGCAATTTGATCTCTGGTTCCTCTGCCTTTTCTAAAACCAGCTTGAACATCTGGAAGTTCAGGGTTCACGTACTTCTGAAGGCTGGCTTGGAGAATTTTGAGCATTATTCTACTAGCATGTGAGATGAGTGCAATTGTGCAGTAGTTTGAGCATTCTTTGGCATTGCCTTTCTTTGGGAATGGAATGAAAACTGACCATTTCCAGTCCTGTGGCCACTGCTGAGTTTTCCAAATTTGCTGGCATATGGAGCGCAGCACTTTCACAGTATCATCTTTGATGATTTGAAATAGCTCAACTGGAATTCCATCACCACCACTAGCTTTATTCAAAGTGATGCTTCTTAAGGGCCACTTGACTTCACACTCCAGGATGTCTGGGTCTAGGTGAGTGATCACACCATAGTGATTATCCGGGTCATGAAGATATTTTTTGTACAGTACTTTTGTGTATTGTTGCCACCTCTTCTTAATATCTTCTGCTTCTGTATATGCTTACCATTTCTGTCCTTTATTGAGCCGATCTTTGCATGAATTGTTCCCTTGGTATCTCTAATTTTCTTGAAGAGATCTCTAGTCTTTCCCACTCTATTGTTTTCCTCTATTTCTTTGCATTGGTCACCAAGAAAGGCTTTCTTATGTCTCCTTGCTGTTCTTTGGAACTCTGTATTCAAATGGGTATATCTTTCATTTTCTCCTTTGCTTTTCACTTCCTTTCTTTTCACAGCTATTTGTAAGGCCTCCTCAGAAAGCAATTTTGCTTTTTGCATTTCTTTTTCTTGGGGATGGTCTTGATTCCTGTCTCCTGTACAATGTCACGAACCTCCATCCATAGTTCTTCAGGCACTGTGTCTGTCAGATCTAGTCCTTTAAATCTATTTCTCACTTCCACTGTATAGTCATAAGGGATTTGATTTAGGTCATACCTGAATGGTCTAGTGGTTTTCCCGACTTTCTTCAATTTCAGTCTGAATTTGGCAATAAGGAGTTCATGATCTGAGCCACAGTCAGCTCCTGGTCTTGTTTTTGCTGACTGTATAGAGCTTCTCCATCTTTGGCTGCAAAGAATATAATCAGTCTGATTTTGGTGTTGACCATCACATGATTTCCATGTGTAGAGTCTTCTCTTGTGTTGTTGAAAGAGGGTGTTTGCTATGATCAGTGTGTTATCTTGGCAGAACTCTATTAGCATTTGCCCTGGTTCATTCTGTACTCCAAGGCCAAATTTGCCTGTTATTCCAGGTGTTTCTTGACCTCCTACTTTTGCATTCCAGTCCCCTATAATGAAAAGGACATCATTTTGGGGTGTTAGTTGTAGAGGGTCTTGCAGGTCTTCATAGAACTGTTCAACTTCAGCTTCTTCAGTATTACTGGTCAGGGCATAGACTTGGATAACTGTAATATTGAATGGTTTGCCTTGGAATCAAACAGAGATCATTCTGTCATTTTTGAGACTGCATCCAAGTAGTGCATTTCGGACTCTTTTGTTGGCCATGATGGCTACTCCATTTCTTCTAAGGGATTCCTGCCCATAGTACTACTACTGTATATAATGGTCATCTGAGTTAAATTCACCCGTTCCGGTCCATCTTAGTTTGCTGATTCCTAGAATGTCAATGTTCATTCTTGCCATCTGTTTGACCACTTCCAATTTGCCTTGATTCATGGACCTGACATTCCAGGTTCCTATGCAATATTGCTCTTTACAGCACTGAACCTTGCTTCTATCCCCAGTCCCATCCACAACTGGATATTGTTTTTGCTTTGGCTGCATCCCTTCATTCTTTCTGGAGTTATTTCTCCACTGGTCACCAGTAACATATTGGGCACCTACTGACCTGGGGAGTTCATCTTTCAGTGTACTCTTTTTTCCTTTTCATGCTGTTGATGGATACCATTTCAGTATTCTTTTCTTGAGAACCCCATGAACAGAATGAAAAATTTATAGTATGAATTCATCAGTTTAAAGAACATGAATTAAACATCACTTGCTCTTAGTGATGTTTTAAAAGTATAGGTCAGTAAAAACGTAGGAGGTGACACAAAGAGTCAAAGGAAGAAGTCATTGAAATAAACGAAAGCTAGTATTGAGGTTCCTCAAATGTATAAGCAGGGAGAGAAAAGGGAAAGATGACTTTAAAGTATCTTTAACATTAAACTGCTGCTTTTTCATTACTTTAAAGCATGAGGAAGAAATTTAATTTTGATTCAAAAGAACAGCTGAAATACAAAGTTAGATAAGCCTTGAGTAGAAATGAATGATAGAAAGGGTATTTTTAAAGATACAAATAATGAGCTTTCTGTTACTTATTTGATGTATCTTTAACCTTAACAAGAGCTTTTGCAGTTGATGCCATTATCTAATAACCTACTATTATCTATTTTCAGAGAAAACACATTATCTGCCGGAAAACTTTCTGAAAGTCACAAACAAGTATGAAGAACCCAGAGGCAAAAGATTTGTAAAATCTTTAAAAGATAGCTAGAGGCAAAAGAGTGAGCAGTGGGAGCAGATCACCAAAACACTTGTCTGCCTAATAAATGTTCCACAGAACAAAATCTATTCAAAGCATAGCCCAGAAAGCAGCCTCAGCCTTGTGCTGCTACAGAGCTCAGCTGCGACCCTGCTAGAGCAAGCCACAAGTCTGCCCCAACTCAGAATTATTCACACACAAACACTCTGCCTGCAGGAAGAGCAAAAAGCACTTTAATAATCAAATCCAATGACAACATAAATATTTCACCGTGTCAACTCAAGGTGCAAGTTGGCTTGTCTTCTAGAATAATTCAGGGGACAGAACATGATTCTGTAAAATAGAAAATGTATTGACCTAATACTGTAATACGTGTGTGTATATATATATATATACACTCTCACTGAAAAATACCAGTTGTTCAAGACCCACTCCTTATTTGAAACTTCAAAGCACTCCCCCAAATAATGGGGTATAATTCTGACTCATTTCTAGCCTCATTTCTAGAAAGCATAAAGTCACCTTCAGATGTACATGTCTCCACAGCCATCTATTTCAGATGACATTTTTTTTTTCCTGGTGATTTATAATCTCAAGAGAGACCAGTGAGACACAGCAAATACTGTACAAGAATTTTTTTAGGATAATCCTACACAGTATTTCCTTATCTCTCCCAGTTTAATATTAATAGCAACACAGCACATCCTACAAAGAGAAATAAGTAGAACAAGTCTTCTCTTGCCCTCCCTCCTTCTCTTCTTTCTCTCCCTGTCTCACACACACACATATACACACACAATACTCAACTGCCTTGTCCTAACTATTATATTTAATTCAGAATTGTTCCAGGCTAATGGAACAAGACGACTTCTGTTTGGCCCTTAGTTCCCTTCATTTTGTACCTTTCATTCATATGGGTCTTGGCCCTTTGCTTGCCTAGTGTTCTCAATTTGACCTTTATTATCTTATTAACATTGTTTCTTTTGGAGTTTTCCTGCCTTAATCAAACTTCATTGTTCTGAGCCACACTGTAATTTGAATTATATGTAATGATGAAAAGAAATCTGAAAAACATGTAGTAAACCGATATTTCATAGTTGATTAATGCTAACTCCATGGGAACAATTTCATTCAAACTAGAGATTTCTGGGGCCACAAAACTGTAATCAAAAGGGTGGGATTTATGTAAGCAGAGGCAATTTTACTCTCTTTATAGAAGAATTGATCAGTCCGGTCCAATTTCTTATACAGAACTAAATTTCAGAAGAGAATTTCTCATCACTGGCTGACTGCTTACAAGTTCTGGCACAATTTGAAAATACGGAAATGTGATACAGGAAATAAATTATGAGACAATTGTTTTGCATTGTTAATTCTCAGGGTTTTTGAAAACATTTATTAGATGAAAACATGGATATTACTTACAAAATTCTCTAATGTTGCAGCCAGTATAAGATATACTAGCCATGTGTCAACCACTAATAGGTACTTTGTCCATTATTTCATTCAATTTTTACTACAACTCTACTGTACTTCTGTCCTCGTTTTCCAGGTGAGAAAACCTAGGCTTGCTTGATGAGAGCTAGTAAGTACAGAGCTCAGATGTAAAACACAGGGCTACTTGACTCCACGGCAGGCTCTTTGCCCTTTGTTGCAATGCACCTGCCCCTGCCCCTTGGCCAGGTGCAAAGTTCTCTCTGGCATTTACCATCCAACCTCACATTAAGGAGGCCGCTTGTTTGAGCACCAGATTAGGTATATGACAATCTAGTTGGTTCCTCTGATAAAATTATCCTCTTGAGGAAAGAACACCTTATTTTCCAAAATCCTAACTCTTTTCTGAAAATGAGTGAACATGAATCACACACTCTCCTGGGGACTGCTTATATGAGCACTGGGGGATAATCTGAGATCATGAACACAGAAGAATACTCAAATATGAAGAGAAAATGAAAAATATTAGGTAATTTTTAAATGTCATGACAAATTTAGTTTTCTTCTACAGCCAAAATAATTTCCTTAATGAATCACTTTCCCCTGGAGAAGGAAATGACAACCCATTCCAGTATTCTTGCCTGGAGAATCTCATGGACAGAGGAGCCTGGCAAGCTACAGTCGATGGGGTTGCAAGAGTCAGATACGACTTAGCGACTAAACCACCACCACGAATCATTTCAACCATTTAACCACTTGACTTTATCTTGCTCAGGTAATAGAGATATTATATGAAAAATATTACAATACTTAGGTACCTTTTGTTCTGAGACTGGTATTAAAACCCCAGCTGTACAACCCAGGGCTTAAAATCCTTACGTTCTTTTCAGAAAGAATTTTTCTTATGTTAATTTTTCTTTAAAGGTAGAATCTATAGATTTTGAAGGCAAATTTTTTTATAAATGGAACTCAATTCAAAGTAGTGTTTGTCTCTGTCTTTAAAAACAAACATGTTGTGAGAGACATTTAATTCCAACACTATGTATACAGCAGCCATCCTGCAATTACAAGTTATTTCCTTCATTACTGCTGATGCCTCAAACCTTAAGAAACACCAGGAAAGACAGACAAAACAAACAAAAATAACCGATTTCCCTCAACCTTTCCTGCTGCATAATTACTTCCTGTGTTTATCTGATATTTGCTGATATTTGCTTCCTTAGGCCTATGTTTTGCCCTTATAAATGGCCAATGGAAACACTAAATAGGAAAAAATTTACACCAATTGTTGGCCAGTCCTTTCACTGGTTTCATTTAAAAAATAAAATTAAAATTAAAAAGATAATAGTATTCTTTTACCTTTGGTTTATAAGTCATTTGAGACGGAGAATTGAAATGAAGTTAAGTTTTTAGAAAATTCCACCTAAATATTTAACTGACCTCCTTTTTGTCTTAACAAGAAGAGGCACCTATGTTTATCTGTTTTTTATTTTCTTATTTTGCATACACACACACACACACACACACGTTCATGTTCTTAACCATTTATTCCCTAAAAGGCTTTCTTTTCCTTCTTTTTTTTTGAGTGAATTGATAAATGGTTGGATAGAATCACTGACTCAGTAGACATGAATCTGAGCAAACTTCCTGAGATAGTAAAGGACAGGGAAGCCTGGCCTGCTGCAGTCCATAGGGTCACAAAGAAGCAGACATGACTTAGCCACTAATGCAGTCCAATGTATCTGTGACGTATTTTAGAGTTATGACAATACTTTAACACACTGGTATACTTTCTGTGCTCATTCAGAACGATTAATATAAGTGGAAAAATTAACTCTGAAATGTCTTGTTTTAAAAGCACCCACTTCTCAGAGAGATGGCTCACTGGCCTCCTCCTTGAACTATGGCTTTGGGATATAGAAGCTTATCCACTGGAATCATGCCTTCTCTTCAATAAGGGATTTCTAGAGATAACTGACTAGGTTCAGGTCAAAATGCAGATTCTCCCAAAGTTCTGGAGTCACTGCTTCTCTAAACAGTGCCTAATAAGACTTGTTACAATGACAAATTAAAGAAGTTAAATTTGTATGTTTTTGCTTGTTTGGGGGTTTTTATTAGAATATAATTGCTTTGCAATGAAGTGAATCAGCTATATGTGTACATGTATCTCCTCCCTCCTGGACCTCGCTTCCAGGCCACCTCTGTCCCTATTTAATGCAGCACTTCTCAGGGTCTGTGAGACAGTAATAATGCACATGCAACTTTCCAAGTACTGTCAGTGAGAAGTAACCAGAGTGTGTTTTCCTCACACGCCCTCACCTGCATCTCTAGACTATTGTTCTTCCTAAGCTAAATCAGGAAACGTTTCACAAAATAATAGCTCTTAAAGAACAAGATGGGACAGTGTGCAAAACCTCAGGAACCTCAGGCAGCAGCTGAATGAGCCAGGCAGGAAAGGGAGAGAAAGGGAGGTGAGGCCTCTGGGCATCTTCCCCCTGGGCTTCAGTACTTGCAGGATAAGTTGGTCCATTAGCAATAAAGATGTGCTTCTGGAGCTGGCAGCTTCCCTCGTGGCTCAAATGGTAAACAATCTGCTTGCAATGCAGAAGTTCTGGATTAGATCCTTCGGTCAGGAAGACCCTCTGGAGAAGGGAATGGCAACCCATTTCAATATTCTTGCCTGGGAAATCCTGGGGACAGAGGAACCTGGCAGGCTATAGTCCTTGAGGTCACAAAGAGTCAGTCAAACACAAATGAGTAACTTTCCATTTTTTTTCACTTTCTGAATCTGGTAACTTTGGGGCAATGATCAGGAAGGCAACTGGTTATTTCTATTTGTATATTAAGGGGAAAAAACTTTTCTGGCAGTTGCATAAGGTTTTACAGTGCAAATCAGAATTTACAAGCTAATAAGTGGTCAATAAAATTTGAGACACTCAGGCGTGTCTGACTCTGTGCAACCCCATGGACTAGAGCATGCCAGGCTTCACTCTCCATCACCAACTCACAGACCTTGCTCAAACTCATGTCAGTCGAGTTGGTAATGCCATCCGACCATCTCATCCTCTGTCGCCTCTCCTCCTCCCACCTTCAATCTTTCCCAGCATAGTTTTCTAATGAGTCAGTTATTTATATCAGGTGGCCAAAGGACTGGAGCTTCAGCTTCAGCATCAGTCCTTCCAATGAATATTCAGGACTGATTTCCTTTAGGATTGAATGCTTGGATCTCCTTGGAGTCCAAGGGACTCTCAAGAGTCTTCTCCAATAGCACAGTTCAAAAGCATCAACTCTTTGGTGCTCAGCCTTCCTTATGGTCCAACTTTCACATCCATACATGAATACTGTGGAAAAGCCATAGCTTTGACTGGATTGACCTTTGTCAGCAAAGTAATGTCTCTGCTTTTTAATATGCTGTCTAGGTCTTTCTTCCACGGAGCAAGTGTATTTTAATTTCATGGTTGCAATCACCAACTGCAGTGATTTTGGAGCCCAAGAAAATAAAGTTTATCACTGTTCCCACTGTTTCCCCATCTATGGGCCATGAAGTGATGAGACCAGATGCCATGACCTTAGTTTTTTGAATGTTGAGTTCTAAGCCAACTTTTTCACTCTCCTCTTTCACTTTTCATCAAGAGGCTCTTTAGTTCCTCTTCACTTTCTGCCATAAGGATGGTGTCATCTGCATATCTGAGGTTATTGATATTTCTCCCGGCAATCTTGTGTTTGTGCTTCATCCAGCCCAGCATTTCACACGATGTACTCTGCATATACATTAAATAAGCAAGGTGATAATGTGCAGTCTTGACATACTCTTTTCCTGTGGCCCAGCATGTAAAGTGTCTGCCTGCAATGCATGAGACCTGGGTTTGATCCCTGGGTCAGGAAGATCCCCTGGAGAAGGAAATAGCAACCCACCCCAGTACTCTTGCCTGGAAAATCCGATGGACAGAGAAGCCTGGTAGACTACAGTCCATGGGATCGCAAAGAGTCAGACACGACTGAGCAATTGCTTCCCTTGTCTGTTGTTCCATGTCTGGTTCTAACTGTTGCTTCTTGACTACATAGAGATTACTAGGAGGCAGGTAAGATGGTCTGGTAATCCCATTCCATTAAGAATTTTCCAGTTTGTTGTGATCCACACAGTCAAAGGCTTTAATGTTTTAAATGAAGCAGAAGTAGATGTTTTCCTGGAACTCTCTTGCTTTTGTGATGATCCAGCAGATGTTGGCAATTTGATCTCCCAGAGATCAAGCTTGAACATGTAAATCTAAATCTAAATCTAGCTTGAACATGTGGAAGTTCTTGGCTCACGTACTGTTGAATTCTAGCATGGAGAAATTTGAGCATTACTTTGCTAGCATGTGAGATGAGTGCAACTGTGAGGAGGTAGTTTGAACATTCTTTGGCATTGCCTTTATTTGTGATTGGAACTAAGACCGACCTGTTCCAGTACTGTGGCCACTGCTGAGTTTTCCAAATTTGCTGGCATATTGCGTGCAGCACTTTCACAGCATCATCTTTTAGGGTTTGAAATAGCTCAACTGGAATTCCATCACCCTCACTTGTTTTGTTCATAGTGATGCTTCCTAAGGCCCACTTGACTTCACATCCAGGCTCTCTGGCTCTAGGTGAGTGATCACACCATCATGGTTATCTGGGTCATGGAGTTGTTTTGTTTTTATAGTTCTGTGTATTGTTGCCACCTATTCTTAATATCTTCTGCTTCTGTTAGGTCTATACCATTTCTGTCCTTTAATATGCCCATCTTGGCATGAAATATTCCCTCGGTATCTCTAATTTTCTTGAAGAGATCTCTAGTCTTTCCCATTCTATTGTTTTCCTCTTTCTTTGCATCGATCACTGAGGAAGGCTTTCTTATCTCTCCTTGCTATTCTTTGGAGCTCTGCATTCAAGTGGGTATATCTTTCCTTTTTTACTTTGCCTTTTGCTTCTCTTCTCTCAGTTATCTGTAAGGCTTCCTCAGATAACCATTTTGCCTTTTTGCATTTTTTCTTCTTGGGGATGGTTTTGATCACGGCCTCCTGTACAGAGTCCTGAACCTCCATCCACAGATCTTCAGGCAGTCTATCTATCAGATCTATTCCCTTGAATCTATTTGTCACTTCCACTGTATAATCATAAGGGATATGGTTTAGGTCATACCTGAATGGTCTAGTGGTTTTCCCTATTTTCTTCCATTTAAGTCTGAATTTTGCAACAAGGAATTCATGATCTGAGCCACAGTCAGCTTCCGCTCTTGTTTTTGCTGATTGTATACAGTTTCTCCGTCTTTGGCTGCAAAGAATATAATCAGTCTGGTTTCATTATTGACCATCTTATGATATCCATGTGTAGAGTCATCTCTTGTGTTGTTGGAAGAGTGTGTTTGCTATTACTAGTGTGTTCTCTTGGCAAAACTCTGTTAGCCTTTGACCTGGTTCATTTTGCACTCCAAGACCAAACTTGTCTGTTACTCCAGGTTTCTCTTGACTTCCTACTTTTGCATTCCAGTCCCCTATGATGAAAAAGACACCTTTATTTTCTGTAAGTACTAGAAGGTCTTATATGTCCTTATAGAACCATTCAACTTCAGCTTCTTTGGCATTAGTGTTGGGGCATAGACTGGGTGATATTGTATGGTTTGCCTTGGAAATGAACAGAAATCATTTTGTCGTTTTTGAGATTGCACCAAAGTACTGCATTTTGGACTCTTTTGTTGACTACAAGGGCTACTCCATTTGTTCTCAGGGATTCTTGCCCACAGGAGTAGATATACTGGTCAGATATTAAATTCATCCATTCCAGTCCATTTTAGTTCACTGATTCCTAAAATGTCAATGTTCACTCTTGCCATCTCCTGTTTGACCACCTCCAATTTACCTTGATTCATGGACCTAACATTCCAGGTTCTGATGCACTATTGTTCTTTACAATGTTGGGTTTGACTTCTATCACTAGTCACATCCTCAACTGGGCATCATTTTCGCTTTGGCTCAGCCTCTTCATTCTCTCTGGAGCTATTTCTCCACTCTTCTCCAGTAGCATATTGCACCCCTATAGATCTGGGGTGTTCAATTTTCAGTGTCATATCTTTTTGCTTTTTCATACTGTTCATCGGGTTCAAGGCAAGAATACTGAAGTGGTTAAAAATAAAATTGAGGGTTGCTATTAGTAAAGAATTTTATTCTTTGGCCATAATATTAGAGAAGAAGACAAATTGTGGATAATATTACACTGCATTAATTGCAAAGCAATGTAGTCAACAGAAATTACCTTTTCTAGGTACACATGAGTCTACTCTTCAGCACACCATCACTTTTAAAAACTTTGTCTTAGGTGCAATTAGGGGGTATAGGTATAATCAACAAGTAGAAATTCTGGAAATCCTGGAATTCTTGTTGGGAAGGTAACACTAATGTCATTACTAATGAACTTAGTCTTCTCAAATTCAAATCACAGATAACAGCTTTCCTTTCTACTAAAGACATGGGATTTATTATCAATTTCAAAGCTGAATTTTATTGATAAATTTTTGGACTATTTCCTAGTAAAGATCTCTTTCTTTGAAGGGGAATTAAGTTCTTTATAGATATTAATTCATTTCAGTTCAGAGTACTATTTTTCTTATTATTTTATTAAAATGTTTGTTCTTAAAGTATGTTGTTAATTTAATTTCTTGGAATCAAAGTTAAATAATAAAAGAGAAGCTATAATATCTTTTTATGAAAAGAAAAGATTTGGTCTATTGATATTTTTATATTATTCAATAAAGAGCAAATTCCTAGTTTTTACTGCATAGCAGTCAACTGCTTAAATAAAGGTAGTTTTCTACTTTTAAAAAAATAGATGGAAAGGATTCATTTGATCATTTTAATTCAATCTGTTGATTTTAAAAATTGTTGCTATTTATCAAATCTCCATTGATATTATAGCTGAGTACTTCACATGATTTATTTAACTTTGAAATTACCTTTGAGAGTAGATACTTATTTTATCCTCATGTAACAAATGGGGAATTTATCATCTGGACTATGTATACTAACCTGGTAGAGAATGGAGCTATGATTAAAATCTGGATGGTTGACTCCAGGGTCTTCCCCCTTAAACACTGAGACCTACACAACCTATACACAAATGTCCTGCCCTGGCATCATCACCATGACTGAATGATTCAGGTATGTTGGAAAAGTATCAGCTCTTCAGAAATTTGTATCTCATTCATTAAAGTAGCTTGTCTTGGGGTTAATACTGAACCAAAATACACAAATTAGCTTGCATGACATATTACAAATTTTCTCTGAATTAGATCCCTTAAATGACAAATGTGTTGTGCTTAGTCGCTCAGTCGTGTCTGACTCTTTGCGACCCCATGGATTGTAGTCCACCAGGCTCCTCTGTCCATGGTGATTCTCCGGGCAAGAATACAGGAATGGGTTGCCATGCCCTCCTCCAGGGGATCTTCTCAACCCAGGGATTGAACCCAGGGTCAGAGGAAGAAGTATGCACAGCAGTATAGGACTGTATATCATAACCATCGAAGGGCTGTTGGCTTGGTAGGGCAACATAGAAAGGGAGGGAGAGTGCAGGAGAACAGACCAGAGAGGCAGAGACATCAAGTTACAAACAGACTTGTTTTTTGAAGGACAAGAACTTTAGACTTTGGCCTTTTGCAAAGGGAAGTTGTTAGAAGATTTTTAAATAAAGCAATAGGCTGACCCGATTTTCTTTTTAGAACACAAATCATGGCAGGAATGAGTCAGGACTGGAGGGAGAAAAAAGAGATTACAGACTATTGCAAAAAGTTGGGTTATTGAGGACAAGGGGCTGTAAGATAGCAGCACTGTGGGCAGAAGGGCAATAATGGAGCTGTTCACGGACTGGATGTGGACTGTGATGGATCAGCAATCAGTCATGGTGTCATAACAACCACTATGCTTCTGCACTTGTCCCTCTGATTTGGCAAGGTAAGTAACACTAGAGGGTGACTATGTTCTTGGAAAAGAGGACTTGAAATGTTCATGTAGTTAATAAATGTTTACTATGTGTGCCCTCATTTCTGTTGAAGATGCAAAAGATCAGGAGACATGGCTCAGGCCTCATAGCATATTGCTGTGCTTGGTCACTCAGTCGTGTCCAACTGTCTGTGACCCCGTGGACTGTAACCCGCCAGACTCCTCTGTCCATGGGGATTCTCCAGGCAAGCATACTGGAGTGGGTTGCCATGCCCTCCTCCAGGGGATCTTCCCAACCAGGGATCGAACCCCAGATCTTCCACAGGCAGGCAGTTTCTTTACCATCTGAGCCACCAGGAAAGCCCATAAAGTGAAAGTCACTCAGTGGTGTCCGACCCTATGAATTGTAGCCTGCCAGGCTCCTCTGGCCATGGAATTCTCCAGCCAAGGATACTGGAGTGGTTAACCATTCCTTTCTCCAGGAGATCTTCCGTGGGGTCACAAGGTGTCCAGCTTTTTACAACCCCATGGACCGTATAGTACATGGAATTCTCTAGACCAGAATACCAGAGTGGATAGCCATTGCCTTCTCCAAGGGATCTTCCCAACCCAGCGATTGAACATAGGTCTCCTGCATTGTGGACAGATTCTTTACCAGCTGAGCCACCAGGGAAGCCCCATATCATTTATTGTGTTTTGGATATATTTGTGGAAGCCTCAGTGCAGCAGATATATGGTACCAAGTGCCATGGGAGTAGATAAAAGCGCTCATGAGAAACATGTGAGTGAGAAGGGACAAGGACAAGAAGAGAGACTGTGGAATTCTAATGTTCAATGCCATGTAGGAAATCATGGCAGCAGGGTTGAAGGTCAGCCACCATGGGAGAGTGCAATCAGGAGCAACAGGTTCCTAAAACTAAGAGGGTTCCTGCAAAGTGCAAAGGAGCCAAGTCCAGTGGGGTTCAGGACAGATGGTAGTCTGCAAAATTAGTGAGAGTGGCCTCAGGGAAGGTGTGGAGTGAGGCCATATCACAAAGGACACACAAGTGAAGGACACAAGTGTCAACCATTCAGCTGAACTGCTCTCTGACTCTCCTGGGACTTTACATGGAATATTCTGGAAGGGGTGTCATTGCTTTCTGTGGGGCCCTAAATGGGAAACCTTGAAAAAGAAAAAGGCTAACATTGCAGACGGAAACTAAGATGGCGCCTGGCGGAAGAGATGGGGGCGTAGTCTATGTTGTCTGTCAAAACTTCTGATTGGCTCTCTTGATTTCTGTGCACGTGGACAGCACAAGATCACCATAGACTCCTGTTATAATGATGGCACATGACGATTTGACCTTTAACGTGATTGGTGTAACTATGGAAAGTCCCTTGCAAACCCCTCCCCGCTTGCCTTTATAAGCAGGGAGTTTGTATCAATAAAGCAGAACCGCACTAGACGGAACCCCTGTCGCGTCTGATTGTCTCTCGCTCGCCGAGGGGCTGGGTTGGCGGACAGTAGGCTCACCTTTCCTTGGGACCCCTCAGCTCTCTGCTGAGGGAAGTTCCACTGCGTCTCTCTCTTTCTGCGGAGCGCTCCCCGCAGCTTTCTTTTTTCTAAGAAACAAACATGCAGAACAAAAAACCCCACACAAATATCCAACCCAAATGAACTCTGAGACTAATATCTAAGGAAAAATAAAATAAAACCTTCTGCCAATACTGTGTAGCATAGCCCTAAAGTTATTTTATTATAAGACTATTTTAATAATGATTTTTGAAGAAAGAGATGCACATGATGGGGAAACTACTACAAACTACAACAAGATGAATTTTTAAAAACAAATTTAGATCCAATATAAATACAAAACACCATTATGGACCAGATTTCTGATTCTTAAATATATAATGATGTATCAAGTTACATTACATATTCTTTCTTTTAGTGCTATAAGTACTCTCATTTGATCAAAAAGCTCATTAAATAGTATGATGGCTATTTAGGGACACATGGAAGAGTCGTCAAGTCATTAGGATTTCCTAGTAATTTTAGTTGAAACAGACATCTGTGGTATTGTAGTGTATGCCACAGAAATAAGTTTACAAATGACCTGGGCTCCTGCCAGTCTGGGGCTAAGTGGATTATTAACGGGGTGAATTCCCAGACAACTGCTCTTTCTTGTGGGAAATGCAATGAATAGCATCCTTATTTTGTTCATTCACAGATATCAGTCTAATTTCTCTCCATCCATGCTGATTTTAGCCTACTGACAAGAAATGAGAGCAGAACTCCTTAATGGAACTGTGCAGTGGAATGCTTACCACATAGCAATGTTTTGGGGGGACACTATAGCAAAGTATAATGTATTTTCAAGAAGGAGTCAAAAAGTAGGTTTGAGAACAACAGTCTTCCTTCTTTTTTCTTTCTTCCTTGAAAATCCTGCCCCAAACTCTGGAGTGACAAGAAGACGGGAAAATGTGGGAGTGCTGGGGTCAGGATGCCAAGAGGACAGTGACCAGGCAGCCCAGAGAGAGCCTGGCTGGGCTGGGGGTGGGATGGGGCAGCCCAGCAAAGGAGGGCAGGGGGCAGGGAAGGAGCGCACTGGAAAGCAGAGTCCACGTGAGTGCTGACTCACCAGGTACAGCCATCCATTACACATAGGAGCTGAGCAAGTAGTAAACACACCAAAGATATGAGAGACATGTTTCTTGCTGCAGAGGAAGGGAGTCACATATATGAAAAAGGGAAAAACTAAAATGGACAATTCAGCTTTGAACTGGAGTCACCGGGATCAGTGTGAATGCACCACTTTTTTCAGTATATAACTAGAGATGTAAAAACATGTTAAAACATGACAGCTGATCGTGGGTGTATATATACAATTCCAGTTCAAGATTTTCTTTCTTGAATATCATTCTCCATTTAAAAAAACCAGGGCTCCACAGCGAAATGGGTGATTCGAGGGCTGAGGCGAGGAAAATACAACAAGGTGTGTCAGTTTTCTAGCAATTAGGTTAGAACTTCCATTATTTCAGAAAATGAGATTCGCTTTGGTCATGGGATGGCTCTGCCTACTTCACAAGATAGCTGTGTTACAAGGGATTATGTACTGAATATACTTTTTAAATTATTTAAAGCCATATAATTATAAATGAAGGTTAGCATCAATATCTCTACTACTCATAAAACTTAAAACGTTCCCTGAATAGCTGCACAATATCAGGAGGGTGAGACCAGTGGCCTCGCTCCCCAGCGCCTGTGTTCTGACAATGGCCCCAGGGGATGTTAGGTGAGACTATGTAGCAGTTGCTTTCCATGCCATTAAACTCATAAACCTAAGAATGTTCACAGCATACTCCACTCATACTTATTGACTCAAATAAATAAAGCAAGCCATATTCTATTTTGCAAATACACGAGCAATTTAAATCAAGAGTAAACTTATTTTCACAGCAGTTTAGTTTACAATTTTAATGTTCTGTTGTGATGATTCATTTCTCTTCCTCCTCGATTTAAACGTAAAAAAAAAAAAAGAACATATATGATTTCAAAGGTTTTAGGTATATGACTGATCCACTCACTTTAGTTCACCAACACAATAAGGCACAGAATGGTATTGTATGGATCATTGACATGGCCGATGATACTGCCTCCTGTGGAGCTATTGTGACCCATCTTGTCGATGGTAGCTTCCTCATTTTAAAAGCAATGCCCTCTATGTGGTCGCTGATCCAGAATGTGTCTCAAAGAACAATAGAGAACCATGGATTGATTCTGACTTTTTTATTCCATTGTGATCATCATAAATGTCTAAAAGTCAACTCATCCTATTAGAATTTCATAGCCTATAATAGATATACATTTTGAAGCAGCTCTGTTTAAACTCATTTTATTCAGTTTTTCCTTAAATGCACATGACAAAACTAAATAGAGAATAGCTGTTATTTAATACATAAGTATTTAATGTGATGCTCAGTTCTCCAGGTTAAAAGATCAACAACCACAGCAAGAAAAACAAGCCAGTGTTTCTCAATTTATGTTATCAAATATTAAATCATCTACATTAGTTGGCATGCTAATAATTTTCACTCAGTTTGGAAAATTTGCATCAGTGGTTCACCAAAGCAGCACCAGAGACCTGTTAAAGTTCAAATTATTGGGGCCCATGCCAAGATGCTGGGGTTTCCCAGGTGGTGCTAGTGGTAAAGAATCTGCCTGCTAAAGCAAGAGACTTGAGTTCGATCTCTGGGTTGGGAAGATCTCCTGGAGTGGGAAATGGCAACCTGCTCCAGTATTCTTGCCTGGAAAATCCCTGAGTAGCCTCAGCCCATGGGGTTGCAAAGAGTCAGAAATAACTGAAGTGACTAAACACATCCTAAGACGTACTTAAATCAGAAACCCATCAAACTATGTTTTCATAAGGTGCCTAGTGGTTCTGCTGAGGCCCCACTTGCTCCACATGGAGATCAAGTTTAGACTGGTATCCACTAGCAGGATTTGCTAAAATAGTTGTATCTTTAGTGAAAACATATGGTTGCAAGCACTCTACAATTGTTCTTATGCCAATCTTTAGAAGTCAGACACAAAATGCATTGCTTCACTAATTATCAAATTAAAAAAAGAAAATCTTCTCTAGCATTCTTCTTCCCTACGGCAAACAGGATAGTTAGCTTCAACTCACCTCCCTCTTTCCACAATGATTATCCAATATCATTCGGCCTGGTTCTACGTGGATATATATAGTTTCCTGATTGGTGGTATTTGGACTGTTAGTGGAAACATCATACTATAAGAATACTGTGCAAATTTATGTAATAGGGTATTTTTTCTCTGGGTATCTCCAGCCTGCAACTGTATCCACCTTGCTCATTTCCTGGTATTGTCCTTGTTTAGTAACTAAGTCGTACCTACATCTTTTGTATCCCTATGGGCTACTGCCTATGAGGCTTCTCTGTCCATGGGATTTTGCAGGCAAGAATACTGGAGTGTGTTGCCATTTCCTTCCCCAGGTGATCTTCCCGACCCGGGAGTCCAACCTGGGTCTCTTGCATTGGCAGGTGGATTCTTTACCACTGACCCACCAGGGAAGCCTACACACTTCCTGTATGCTTCTAATTTTCTAGGCTCTCCAATTATGAGATTATGTTAAGCTCTAATTTTTTTCTCTACAATTCTATGTTTTGGAAGCTTTTATTTCCATTAACTCAAAATGTTAAGTCATATTCCCTCTGCATTCTAGAAAGAGACACACTCATCCAAATTAGTGTTAATTACTGATAAATTTCTATGAATTCAATCAGTTCAGTCGCTCAGTCTTGTCCAACTCTTTGCAATCCCATGGACTACAGCATGCCAGGCTTCCTTCTCTGTCCATCATCAACTCCAAGACATTGCTTAAACTCATGCCCATTGAATCAGTGATGCCCTGCGACTATCTCATCCTCTGTTGTCCCCTTCTCCTTCTGCCTTCAATCTTTCCCAGCATCAGGGTCTTTTCTAATGAGTCAGTTCTTCACATCATTTCAGTTCAGTTCAGTTCAGTTCAGTAGTTCAGTAACTCACTCATGTCTGACTCTTTGCAATCCCATGAACTGCAGCACGCCAGCCTTCCCTGTCCATCACCAACTCCTGGAGTTTACCCAAACTCATGTCCATTGAGTCAGTGATGCCATCCAGCCATCTCATCCTTTGTCATCCCCTTCTCCTCCTGCCTTCAATTTTTCCCAGTGTCAGGGTCTTTTCAAATGAGTCAGCTCTTCACATCAGGTGGCCAAAGTATTGGAGATTCAGCTTCAACAACAGTCCTTCCAATGAACACTCAGGACTGATCTCCTTTAGGATGGACTGGTTGGATCTCCTTGCAGTCCAAGGGACTCTCAAGAATCTTCTCCAATGTCACAGTTCAAAAGCATCAACTCTTTGGTGCCCAGGCTTCTTTATGGTCCAACTCTCACATCCATACATGACTACTGGAAAAACCAAAGCTTTAACTAGATGGACCTTTGTCAGCAAAGTAACGTTTCTGCTTTTTAATATCCTGTCTAGGTTGGTCATAGCAAGTGTCTTTTAATTTCATGGCTGCAGTCATCATCTACAGTGGTTTTGGAGCCCAAGAAAATAAAGTTTTTCACTGTTTCCATTGTTTCCCCATCCATTTGCCATGAAGTGATGAGACCAGATGCCATGATCTCAGTTTTTTGAATGTTGAGTTTTAAGCCAACTTTTTCACTCTCTTATTTCACTTTCATCAAGAGGCTCTTTAGTTCCTCCTTGCTTTCTTCCACAAAGGTGGTGTCATTTCCATACCTGAGGTTATTGTTATTTCTCCTGGCAATTTTGATTCCAGCTTGTTCTTCATCCAGCCCAGCACTTTGTATGGTGAACTCTGCATAGAAGTTAAATAAGCAGGGTGACAATATACAGCCTTGACATACTCCTTTCTTGGAGTCATACTCCTTGATTTGGAGTCAGTCCATTGTTCCATGTCCAATTCTAACTGTTGCTTCTTAACCTGCATACAGATTCCTCAGGAGGCTGGTAAGGTGGTCTGGTATCCCCACCTTTTTAAGCAATAACACCTATGTTTGGTCACTTGCCATTACTTTAAATCAATACAGTATGAGAATCACAAGTATTGTAAAGACTTTGGAGTGAGATTGCCTCAGCCTGTTAACCTCCTGTCATAACACAGAAGTGACTTAACTCACATTTAGTAAGTATATATTCCAGATTTTTATTCTAGAATAGACAGTAAAATTTAGTAGTCATATGAGGGAAAGAAAATGGCACTCTCCTTGTGATTGGACAATGGTGGTAATAGATATATTCCTAATCTAAAATAATATTCTGGAGTATGGAAAGGTTTATGTTAGCCACACTAAGTAGAATCAGACAGCTAACTTTAAAAGGAGACATTAGAGTTGAATAGAAAAACAGTTCTTGAATCATCCCATCTCTCAAAATACCATCACAGTAATTGCGAAAATTATAGCTTGTGGTTACCTGCACATTCTATGAGATTCGGCTCATATGCACCGTGGTTCTCCTGATGAAAACACCACATCAAATATGTTTCATCAAATATGTTAGTCCTAGTAAAAGTCTATTCTTCAGCTAATGAGTGAGAAATTAATTAATAAAAGTATAAAACTTATAAGGAAGTATATCTTATATTCTTAAGTGTCATTTAAAAAAAAAGATTTGGTGGTCCAATGGTCAAGACTCTGCCTTGCAATGCAGGGGAAGTGGGAGCCCACATGCTCTGGAACCCATGTGTCACAACTAGAGAGTCTGTGTGTCACAGTAAAGATCCTGTGTGCCACAGCTAAGACTCAATATAGTCAAACTAATTAATTAATTATTTTAAACAGCTGGTATCAGTTACTTATAAGTTTTCAATCAAATTGTATAAATTTGGAGATGGAAATTTTCTAGTCAATAACATTGACTAGTTGTTTTTCAGAGAAAATCAACTAACAGTCCAAAAATTTTCAATGAGACTGTTATTTAATGGAAAGGTAAAACAGTCAAACTTTGAATTAGGGTGGGTATAGGAGTAACAGCTCTTACTATGAGATCAGAGATACAAAGGACTCTTTTGTCCTTATCATTGGCCAGAAATAATACAGAGCAAAGTCAGGTTGTTTCAAAACTGTATCTCATCAGTCAGCCATTATTCAGCTTATCTTTCTAAAGCCAAAATATTCCTGAGGCCCTTTAGCTTCAAGATTACTCATTTCCTCAAGCACAGTGATGAGAAAGGCAAATTCAGTATCTTAGTAGACAAATATTTGTCCTGAATCCCTATTATCTCCACTTATTATAATGTTTAAAGACCTTAAATAATCTGGGCAATTGTCTAGCTGTTTTATTTTCTATCACTAAAAATGAAGTTTAATGATTGAATTTTATGCCTTATGGGCAGAAAAAAATAGATGCTTGAGTGCAGTTTATATTATGTAAAATTGTATTTAACTTAAAAATTTTATTGAGGACTTCCCTGGTGATCCATTGGTTGGAAATCCACCTGCTGGTGCAGGGGACTCAGATTTGATCCCTGGTCTGGGAAGACTCCACATGCTATGGGGAAGCTAGGCCCATGTGCCTCAACTCCTGAAGCTTGTCCACCCTAGAACCTGTGCTCTGCAACAAGAGAGGACACTGCAATAAGAAGCCCCTATTCTCATCCCCACACCTCCACTAGAGCATGGCCACCACTCACAGCAAGTAGAGAAGGCCCGTGTGAGGCAACAAAGACCGGGTGCAGCCAAAAATAATAAATAAATAAATAAATAATAAAATTGCATTGGAATACCCATGTATACTAACATGGGGAGATACCTTGAAGATGTGAAGTGAAGGTGGAGGACAATGAGTGCTCACCAAATAACCAGGTGACTAACTCCACATGTCAGCCTATTTCTGGCCAGTGAACCATCAGTGAAAGTGATGTAAGTCTCCTCCAAGCAGGACAGGTAAGAGCAGATATGTCTCTGTGGTATTTCTTACACCCTAGTGCAGTGACCTTTGAGGCCATGTGTTCCAGATGACCTCACTAAAATATGGAAGGACCTCAGCAAAACCACATCAAACTACGACATGACTGAGAAATAAACATATGGTGCTAAGCCACTGAGATTCCATGCTATATGTCTTACAAAAGCTGGTACAAGTTATTCTTATAGATATTACAATGAATAAGTCAAGTCATATCTAGTATATGCACCTATCATGTACACTATAAAGCCTGGAAAGGGTCTTAAAACATAAATTTAAACTGCTGAGCAGTGCTAACACTAGCCTGTGAAAGCTGGGGTTCAGGAAAGTGAAAGTGTTAATCACTCAGTTGTGTCTGACTCTTTGCAGACTGTACCCCACCAGACTTCTCTGTCTGTGGAATTCTCCAGGCAAGAATACTGAAGCGGGTTGCCTGTTTCTTCTCCAGGTGATCTTCCTGACCCAGGAATGGAGACTAGGTCTCCTGTATTGCAGGCCATCTGAGCCACCAGGGGTTCAGCGGTAGAGGCCAATGAAGGGCAGATGAGGAAGGAGGAGGAGGATGACAGAATTCTGTCCTTACTTCAGAAGAATCAAACATCTTATTTTGTTTTACAATGAATACAAGTTATTTCAATATACAGTTAATCTATTTTTAAGAGGTTTTCTTACCACCATAATTATAATAGTAAAACATGCATTTATCATTGATCACATTGCCTGCTTCAGATGAGAGAGATTGGGAACGTTGTGTATAAAAAGTCTAAGCAGAATCTGGAGCCCAGTACCACAACTAGAGAGCCCAGGCACTACTGAAGCCTATGCTCTCCGGTGCCCATGTGCCACAACTACTGAGCCAGTGCAACGCAATTAGAGAGTCTGCAGCCCAACAAAAGATCCTGCATGATGCATCAGGGATCCCATGTGCCACAACTAAGACACAACGGAGCCAAAACAAAGTCTAAGCAGAATTAAATAATTTGATTAAAGGCAACTTTGTGATGTCTATATGTAACAGAGTAAATATAATCAAGAAGCAGAATGCTGAGGCATTTGAAAATTTTTCTGGAAATAGGAATTATGTAAGGTTTAGAAATTCAAAGAGAAGGTGTATTTTCTGAGCCACAACAGAGTCAATTTTCAATAAATGTTAACTTCAGCTAAAAGCCAAACGTAACCTCAGCTAAAAGTGAATGACTCTTGACTAAATGGCTCAGAATACAAAATGAGGATGACAATCTGTTTTAGATGTTATACTCCTGAAAGGCAGAGTTTGAAAATTCCAGAAAATATGTGAAGCCAAGAAGAAAATGCATATATACTTGTATAGGAGTAAAAAGGAAAAGGACTTGCCCTATCTTCACACTTGACAAATGCCCAAAACCCAGAGGCATTAGGCCAGTTGCTTATCCTAGCGTTTTGGATCACAGGACTTTCCCGAAGCACGGAATTTATAAAAGTGTAGATTCAAGCCCCTAACACTTTTACTTCTCCTTCCTCCACATTTTATGTTATTGTTATCACAATTTACATATTGTGTATTTATTAACATTTTTATAGTTACTTTTAATACTTTGCCCTTTCAACTTTTATTAGAATTAAAAGTGATTAACTCACACTTACAGCATTATAGTATTTTGTGTTTATATATTTATTTTACTAACAAGTTTCATACTTTCTTATGCTATCATATTGGGTGCTTTTAGCGTCTCCCCGTTTCCTTCAATATTTCTTACAACAATCTAGTGGTAATAAACCCTTTCAGATTTTGTTTGTCTAAGAGTCTTTATCTCTCTTTCATTTTTAAAGGATAGTTTTGCCATGTATAGTATTTTTGGTTGGTAAATCTTTTCTTTTCCTACTTTGAATATACATCCTATTCCCTTTGGACTTGCAAGGTTTCTGCTGAAAATACTCTGAATTTATCATTTAAGTTCCCTTGTATGTGACACATTGCTTTTCTTATAAAGCTGCTTTTACTCTCTCTGCTTTCAAAATTCTCTTTGTCTGTGACCTTTGGCAATTTGATTATAATGTGTCTTGGTCTGTGGAGTTATTTGGATCCATCTTTTTTTGGTAGACCTTGGACATCTTGGATCTGGATATATGTTTTCTTCTTAAGACTTGGGAAGTTTTTAGCCATTATTTGAGCAAGCTTTCTGGTTCTTCTCTCAGCTTTCTCTTACTGGGACTCATAATGCACATACCACTTTTCTTTATGATGAGCATTAATTTCTTAAGCTTTCTCTACTTTTGTTTAGTCTATTTCCTTTTTGCTCCCCTCACTGAACTATTTCCAATAACTTATATTTAGATTGATTACTCCTTTCTTCTGCTTATCCGAATTTTAAACCCCTTTTGTGAATTTTTCATTTCAGTTATTGTGTTCTTCAGCTTCTTGAATTCTCTGTAGTACTTTTTAAATATTTTCTACCTTTATTGAAGTTTTCAGTTTGCTCATGCATTATTTTCTTGATCTTATAGGCATCTCTGTGACAATGGTTTTAATTCTCTCTTACTGATATTAGTTGATTTATTAATATCAGTTTCTGGAGATTTGTTATATTCCTTTGTTTGGAACTTACTTACTTCACTTTCCTTGACTCTCTGTGTTGGTTTCTGTACATTAGACAAAGCAATCACCTCTCCTGGTCTTCACAGACTGATCTCTCTTTAACTACTCTGGGAGAATCTGGGAATGAGGGTTCTATTCTTGATTTTACTGTACTGTGCCTAGGGATTCTGTCAAGAGAGTGTCTTTTTTCTCCCTCCTGGCTTCAGTGAGTCTGTTTTCATGTTTACCCAGGCCATTAAAGTTTTCTAATTAGTTTTTGGATTTATCATAATGAGAATTTGCCCATGAATTGTTGAATCAGTCTATTATATATATTTAAAATTTGGGGCACGTCTCTCATAAATTTAATTTACAATCATTGAATGTTATTCTATCAATCATTTCAATTATTTTTATATGGGTGATTTGACATTGACTATTTCATGATGTATGAAAAATGCAGATCCTCTTCAAGGTATGATCTATTTCTAATTTTCATTTCTAATTGTATGAGTGATATAAACATTTAAAAGTGAGAAAAATATTTTTCCAACTTATTCAAGCTTGTTTTCTTTCTTCTTCTTCTTCTTCTTATTTTTTGTTTTTCATTTTCTATCATGGAAATCAGGGGAAAATTTTTTGATTTGGGCTTTTCTCTTAATAAAGAGAGGTGATCTCATCATGCAGGAAGTCAGAAATTATATAGCAAATGTAGGCTACAGAAAACATCACAAAGCAACACAAAAATATACATCTGATGCTGCTTCACCTTTAATGCTTATCATCTACTTACAGAGTCTAACCACTATAGTATTTTCCCCCTCTGTGGTTATCAGTGTCTGGTTCTTAAACTGAAGAAAATGGGATGTGGCTCTTGAGGTGCTGATATCTGATAGAAGCTATCATAGTGGAAGACTACTTAAACAGCTAACTTTTCAGGAAGTGTTACCTGTTTTACTTCTCTCCTACTATTATAAGAATGTTCTCACAGTAGGGATTCACTTCATGTCTGTGACTGTATAAAGAAATTAAATCCAGAAATATAAAACTTTCAAGGGGAATAAACCCACATTTTAAACATGAAATTTGGTTTTATATTAACATTATATTATGGCATCTTGCTGTGTCATGAAAGTCTAGGAAAAGCCAAAAACAATAAGTACTCCCAATGTTCCCAGATATAGCTTAATACGTTCCTTTTACTCTCTCCCTCCTTAGACATTTGTGCTTTATTGCTACAGTACACAATATCCAAAACAGTGTACTTTTACCAGAAACAATCATGTCTTCTCCCTCTGCGTCCCAAATTATAGAACAGACTATAAAATGGAAATCTGAAGATTCTCATTAACCAAAAATGATTGTTTGTCATTTATCTTCCATATCCTCTTATGATGGGGAACCACTTCACTTGCTGTCACAGTCTTACTCTGTCCCCCTAATTCCTGGCCTGGGAAACAGACCAGCTCCAGCTGAACAGGTGGTCTAGCTGGAGCCCTGCAGAGATACTGAATGCCAGGAAGGTTTCAAGGTAACTCTGCCTTCATATGGTAATTCACATGATAATTTGTTCTCAGGCCCAATAAACCAAAGAAAAATAACTTGGAGCAAAATAAAAATGACAGAAACAGAAACCAGATGGTCAAAACTTGAAGCATACTTATCTCTTATTTTCTTTAAAGACACATTTCATCAATGTAATCTTTAATATAAAAATAGAGCAACATATTCTTGTACTTAATTGTATCAGTGCTTTCTTATTTTTCCCTTTTGTTCTTAAGAAGCAAATTGACTTGACAGTATGTAAAAATTTCCTATGCTATGTCCCTAGAAAGCTAAAAAAGTATCTGTGTTTCATTAGCCTCTGAAAACTTAGATGTCTGTTTAATATGTCCATATCAGTAACTTTTTGAAGAGAAACAAGTCAGCCTTGAACTAACATCTGTCTAAGACATTAGCTACTTATAAATTATGTGTTATTCAAAAGAGCATATTGGATTATATTTCTCACACAAAAAAAGATGCAGCACTCTTCTTGAAAATTAATGTGTGGTACTAGTATTAAATGGACTGAACAGCACATTCACAGATGTGTTTGCCAGTGATCAGGAAAAAGACAGAGGGCCACAGAAGAATCCCCAGAGCTTGCGGGAGGGAAACATTAATTAACAAATTTTATCTGTCCCCTGGGTTTCTGCTCACCTTCATCTCGTGGCACAAATGTAATGAAGAGAATCAGGTTCTGAACAAATCTTCTTAAATCATCTTTGCACCTTGTTATGTTTTTCTAAATTATTACCAACACAGCCTAGTTCTGTATAGGGAGAAAACTGAGTATAAACTCTACCTTGTACTCTGGTGAGCCACAAGGTAGAGCTTTGCCTCACAAGCTCAGACATAGTGGACCAAACAGGGAATTGAAATCCTTGATGCAAGGCAAGCAGAAACAAGTTTCCAGCCTTTGCCTTTGAGAATTCTAATTGTAGGTGGATAGGAATATGATTCAGACCCGATCGTCTAGAAAACACGGTAACTACTTTACTAGGGTTTAGCTAAACTCGCCTCCAATTCTGCTTTGCTTTCCTAAGGCTGGTATGTTTCTTTTATTCTATCAATGTTCATTTATAGAATGTAAAGATTCTCTCTCACAGCAACTTTTTCCATGACACTTGTTTCTCTCAAAGTAGTAGCAGTAGTAATTAATATCTTTTATGTTTATAACTCCTGCAGCTTTCAAAAGAGAAAAAAAGCATTCTTTCATTTGTAGAATATATGATTAATCATATCCTATTGGAATTTCAATATAAGGTACTATAATCATTATACTACAAGATAAATAATATGAACCTTCTGAGTAATTTGTTGAATTATTATTATAGTAATATATTATCATAGAGGCAGTAAAGTAAAAACACAAGACTTTTGAAATATATGATCTTGATTTCTATACATCAGTATATTTAAAGAAATACACAATCTTTAATTAACATAAAACAAGCACAGTGAGCCCAGAAACAACAAGCACATAGTAAATCCCTAGCAAAGGGAAAATTCTAATTTACAAAAAACATGATGTACCCTAGAGAATGTATAAATTGTATAAATTGAGAAAAAATAGAGTGAGTTAAAGAAAGGGCAAATGATTCATAAATTTTACCATTCTGAATCAATGCTTTATCCGCCTCAAATGATTCTGTTTAATTTACTCTATCCTTGAATCCAACTCTTTCTTTTTTTAAATCTAAAGTTCATTCCAAAATCACTTTTAAATCATTATTTTTTTTCCTGAGTAAGCAACTCTATGACTCTTCTCCCTAAAAGGCTGACATTTCACTTGTTTACATAGGAAGGTTGTCAAGACCATTACAGTGTTTATAAAAGGCTGAGTTTCCTTTTGGTTGATATATTGACAGCATAATGCATGCAATGGTTTTGCAGATTTTTTTTCTACCCACAAATTTTCCTTTTCCAAATCTAATATGGATTTGGATCTTGTTTATCTTCCAGTGTTCTTCTATGAAAAAAAAAAAGATCACTATACTTTATAAGATTGATGTTTATTAAAAACAGCACTGTCAGGGAAAGACTGAAAACTTTTCTCTTTTTATTTCCTACTTAATATGACCTAGCTTTCTGCAATATTGTGGAGAGAACCAAGGGAAAAGAAATATTTTAAAAAGCCTACATCAGTTTTTAGTATTCAGGTTGAACCATATTTTATTTTGGAAGACTTACATAAAAGAAGACTCCTTTCTTGTCCTCAGTAACTCATCCCACTGCCTAATAGCACACTCCATGTAAAATCGCTTCCTTAAAATTCGGCTTGATATCTCTAAGCCTATAACATTTTTTGCTATTTTGTGATGAAGACACAAGTATGATACAATGTGATAAGTGTTGTGATGGAGATATAACCAATGAAAATTATACCACAAAACAGAGATAAAATGTAGCTATCTTATACTTTATCCCAATTAAATTAATGCTGGTTTGAGTTCACATCTCAAAGTTGATGCAAACCTTACCTCTACAGAGAATTCCTGCATCTTCTGAATGCATCAAAAGTCAAAGGGATTTGCACAGCCCTAAAGTTGGAGTTCAGCTCCACTTCACAGTCACAGACAGGGACAGATCGGCAGATCTACAACTGCAGCATGCTGCTGCTGCTAAGTCGCCTCAGTCGTGTCTGACTCTGTGCGACCCCATAGACGGCAGCCCACCAGGCTCCCCCGTCCCTGGGATTCTCCAGGCAAGAACACTGGAGTGGGTTGCCATTTCCTTCTCCAAGGCATGAAAGTGAAAAAGTCAAAGTGAAGTCGCTCAGTCGTGTCCAAGTCTTAGCGACCCCATGGACTGCAGCCATCAGGCTCCTCCATCCATGGGATTTTCCAGGCAAGAGCACTGGAGTGGGGTGCCATTGCCTTCTCCCAACTGCAGCATAGTTGTCAGTAAAATGGTACTGCCTTTGATAATGGGCTCTACCCATTTTGACTGTGGATTCTTTCATCCATTCATTTAACAAATGTCATTGATTAATGTTATATTCCAAATCCTATTCCAGATGCTGGAAACAGAACAGCTAGGAAAACAAAAGTGTTTATTTTTATAAACCTTATGTTTCAGTGACACTAATTACTGTTTAGTGAGATCAGACACTAGATAGACAGATAGATAGAATGATTTACTCTTTTCAATGAAGAAAGCGTTAATATCATTCCAATGTTATGAATGAGCAGAGTGAAACACAAATGGTTTAAACAACAACCCCACTTTTCATAGCTAGTGAGGGGTGATTTAAACTCACATAGACTAGTTCTAGAGCCAGTGATAATAACCTGTATTATTACATTATTTTACTGCTACTATCAGTCCAGTGAAAAATTTTCCTATGAGCCTAGTTATCAAGGGAGAACAGTCTGCCATCCTGGATCTTCAAGGGGGAAACAAGACTCTTCCCCCTAAAGCTCAAAGGAAGGCCAGCAACAAGCAGGTGTCTAGAGCTGTGCTTCCTACTTCTCATTTTTCCTGATAGCACCAACTGCGTCAGTGCTGGTGGGTCTAGATGGGAGAGTCGGGGGTAGTGGGGGAGGCGGTGGAAGCATCCATACTTTATGGCTCTTTTCCTCTTAGATGATTCAGACAAGCCAGTCATGTTTTTCCTTCCAACGCCTTAAACAGAAGAGACTTTGGAAAATAGATTACCCACCCAAATCAATTAATGTCAGCATCCTGGTTGTCTCTAAGAGGCCTCCAGTCTACACAACATAAACAGTACAACTGCTCTCAACTGAACTGTCTTCAGTGCCTCGATACTTTAATATCTTACAGACTATGTCATGACTTTCTTTAACTTTCTTTACATAAAAACAAATAAAAAGAGTAATGGAACATCTTGATAAGGTTTGCAATGTAATAAACAAGCATCAAGTTGATTACAATATTGGGATGGAATTCATTTGGAAAGAAATGTTTGACCTTGGATTTGAAGGATAAGTAAGAGTTTTCAATTTGGGGAAGCAGGGAGAGCAAGGCAGATGGAGGAAAGAGCATGACTCAATCATGGCTGACCAGTCATATAGTGAGATTCTCCTATGCTCTCAGATCTTGGAGGCAAGGATCATACCTTCCCTGTTGGACAGATTAATGCCAGACAGAGGCATGTGGTAAATATTCCATGTTAATAATGAATAAATGGATGTTGTTAAAGAAGACAGAATATGCTGGGCGACACAGAGAGACTGTGGGTAGAAAGAGATCTAAAAATGAAGTACTAATACATTATAGAAAGAATTTGTGTCTTCTAGACTAGCAGTTCTCAAAGTGTTGTTTGCAGCACTCTGGGCAATCATAGGGTCAAAACTCTTTTCATAAAAATGCTGGCATTACATTTATTTTTTTTCTCTCATTCTCTCACAAGTGCACAATGGAGTTTTCTATAGTCTACATGGCATATAGTGACATCATTACTTTAAAGGGAAAGTGATGTATTCATGGGAATGAATTTAATGGGTGTATTTAATGGGAAAGTGTATTCATATATTCTTGTCTTTAAAATGTCAAGTTTTGATATCTAATATAGCAAATGGAGACAGACTCACACAAACCAAAGTTCCTTCTAGTTCCTCAACAGTTCATAGTAGCATAAAAGTTTCCTGAGACCAAAAATTTGAGAATCACTGATCTAGGTAATCCATTAAATTTTTGAAGTGGGTGATGGTATAATTATATCAGTGTGATATTCTATGCAGTTCAGTGAAGGTAAGACAACTAATTTTGATTGGTCTAAAAATCCATTCTCTATTTATTCTTATGTATCAATGATGCAGTTACATTTTAATTGTTTTTAATGAGAATTCTATGTGGCCACCTTAGGTACAGCTTGGAAATATCTTGACCAAAAACTCAAGTCAAGTAAATGTTTGGCCATTATCTACTGATTAAGTTTAGTCTACTCTGCCCTTTTTAATGGAGAAGGCAATGGCACCCCTACTCCAGTACTCTTGCCTGGAAAGTCCCATGGACGGAGGAGCCTGGTGGGCTGCAGTCCATGGGATCGTGAAGAGTTGGACAGGACTGAGCGACTTTCACTTTTCACTTTCATGCATTGGAGAAAGAAATGGCACCCCACTCCAGTGTTCTTGCCTGGAGAATCCCAGGGACAGGGGAGCCTGGTGGGCTGCCATCTATGGGGTCACACAGAGTTGGACACGACTGAAGCGACTTAGCAGCAGCAGCCTTTTTCTTAATGAAAGCTTTTGTGTTAGTTATTGATTTTGCTACAGTGGGTCTTCGCTGCTGTATACGGGCTTCCTCTGGTTGCATGAGCAGGGGTTTCACTCTAGTTGTGGCGTGCAGGCAGCGGCTTCTCTTGTTACAGAGCATGAGCTCGGTAGTTGCAGCTTCCAGGCTCTCAAGTATGTGGGCTTCAGCGGTTGTGGCTCCCAGGCTTAACTGACCCAAGGCATGTGGCATCTTTCTGAATCAGGGATAGAACTCATGTCCTCTGCATTGCAAGCCTGATTCTTAACCACTCGATCACCTGGGAAGTCCTACTTTGCCCCTCTAAGAATGACATTTCCCTTTAGGGAAAGATGAAGCAGGTAATTGTCTTATAAGTACTGCTTCAAACTACAAATATTTTGTGGTAACAGAGGAGGCTATTAATATCTTTAGCTTGAAATCCCCTCCCACACTATGACATTTGTGGGTCTTGCTATCTGGTCATTGCAAATTTGAAGTATTTTGTAACAGTCATTCCAAAGTGCTTTATGCCCTCTGGTGACCATTTGAAACTTTGTTCTTTCTTTTGATAGATTCCTTACCTCAAAATTTTTATATTCACTTTACCTTGAATAAGCAAAGTCTAATTTTGAGTGCTATGATATTTTGGATGGAGTTTGGGAACTTCTTAACCTAATGACAATAGGGTGCTTGATATGTAATATTCATTTCCTGAACTCATTTTCACCTCACTTGGATACTTTTAATTTTCCATTTTCTCTTAATATATAAGTCAAAGGTGTCATACAAGTCGGTGTCAAAAATAGGAAGCAGGAGACGTCCTGTTGTGCGGATTTTTTAATGGTTGGGGAGTGTATTAGCAAATGCTTACTTTCATTTATAATAATCCTCCAAAAAGAAAAAAAAAGTATAATGAACACTATACTATAATAATTATACTACCGTGATCTATTATTGCTTATAGAGGCATTGATTGAGGTTTATGTTCCTCTGGGCTCAAAAGAGACACAGCATTGATGGCCAAATGCTCAAATTAACATTTTTCATAATATGCTTCAACTATGACAGCTCCTAAATAGTTTACCAGGTTTACCAAAGAATTTACAAATAACCTACCTAAAAGCATACATCTTACAATTTCCCCTCAAAACAATAATAACAAATTGGTCTTCTTCATACATCACTGCCACCATCCATGTATATGGAATGACTAAAAAGAAAATAAATCAGGCCAATGGTTCAAGATTTTTTGATAAAGAGATTAAATTCACACTCAATTCACTACTGACAGAACCATGAAGCTTTTTGACACTACTGATTTTCTTTTACTTATTGTTTTATAGAAGGATAATTGCTTTACAGAATTTTGTTGTTTTCTGTCAAACCTCAACATAAATCAGCCATAGGTATACATATATCCACTCCCTTTTGAACCTCTCTCCCATCTGCCTCCGGATCCCCCTCCTCTAGGTTGATACAGGGCCCCTGTTTGAGTTTCCTGAACCATACAGCAAATTCCCATTGGCTATCTATTTTACATATGGTGATGTAAGTTTCCTTGTTACACTTTCCATACATCTCACCTTCTCCTCCCCTTGCCCCATGTCCATAAGTCTATTCTCTATGTCTGTTTCTCCATCGCTGCCCTGTAAATAAATTCTTCAGTACCATTCTTCTAGATGTCATATATGTGCATTAGAATATATTTATGTTTCTCTTTCTGACTCACTTCACTCTGTATAATAGGTTCTAAGTTCATCCACCTCATCAGAACTGACTCAAATATGTTCCTTTCATGGCTGAGTAATGTTCCATTGTGTATATGTACCACAACTTCTTTTTCCATTCATCTGTTGATCGTATCTATGTTGCTTCCATGTTCCAGCTATTGTAAATAGTGCTGCAATGAACAATGGGATACATGTGTCTTTTTCAACCCTGGCTTCCTCAGGGTATATGCCTAGGAGTGGGATTGCTGGGTCATATGGTAGTTTTATTCTTAGTTTTTTAAGGAATCTCCATACCGTCTTCCATAGTGGCTGTATCAATTTACATTCCCACCAACAGTGCAAGAACATTTCCTTTCCTCCACACCCTTTCCAGCATTTATTGTTTGCAGACTTTTTGATGAGAGCCATTCTGAATGGCATGAGGTGATATCTCACTGTGGTTTTGATTTGCATTTCTCTAATAATGAGCTATGTTGAGCATCTTTTCATGTCTTGTGAGCCATCTGTATGTCTTCTTTGGTGAAATGTCTGTTTAGGTCTTTTTCCCACTGTTTGATTGGGTTGGTTTTTCTGGCATTGAGTTGTATGAGCTGCTTGTATAGTTTGGTTGTTTCATCTGCTATTATTTTCTCCCATTCCGAGGGTTGTCTTTTCACCTTGCTTATAGTTTCCTTTGCTGTGCAGAAGCTTTTAAGTTTAATCAGGTCCTACTTGTTTACTTTTGTTTTTATATTTGTTACTCTAGGAGGTGGGTCATAGAGGATCTTGCTCTGATTTATGTCATCGAGTGTTCTGCCTATGCTTTCCTCTAAGAGTTTTACAGTTTCTGGTCTTACATTTCGGTCTTTAATCCATTTTGAGTTTATCTTTGTGTATGGTGTTAGGAAGTGTTCTAATTTCATTCTTTTCCATGCAGCTGTTCAATTTTCCCAGCACCATTTATTGAAGAGGCTTTCTTTGCCCCATTGAATATTCTTGCCTCCTTTGTCAAAACTAAGGTACCCATAGGTGCATGGGTTTATTTCTGGGTTTTCTATCTTGTTCTATATTTCTGTTTTTGTGCCAGTACCAAACTGTCTTGATGACAATAGCTTTGTAGTATAAGCTGAAGTCAGGAAGGTTGATTCCTCCAGCTCCATTCTTCTTTCTCAAGACTGCTTTGGCTATTCAGGATCTTTTGTGTTTCCATATGAATTGTGAAATTTCTTGTTCTGGTCTGCGAAAAATGCCATTGGTAATTTGATAGGGATCCCATTGAACCTGTAGATTGTGTTTGGTAGTATAGTCATTTTCACAATATTGATTCTTCCTACCCAGGAACATGGAATATCTCTCCATCTGTTTATGTCATCTTTGATTTCTTTCATCAGTGTCTTATAATTTTCTGTGTATAGTTCTTTTGTCTCCTTAGGTAAGTTTGTTCCTAGATATTTGATTCTTTTTGTTGCAGTGGTGAATGGGACTGATTCCTTAATTTCTCTTTCTGATTGTCATTGTTAGTATATAGAAATGCAAGTGATTTGTATGCATTGATTTTGTATTCTGCAACTTTGCTAAATTCACTGAATAGCTCTAGTAATTTTCTGATACTATCTTTAGGGTTTTCTATGTACAGTAACATGTCATCTGCAAAGTGAGAGCTTTACTTCTTCTCTGATCTGGATTCCTTTTATTTCTTTTTCTTCTCTGATTGCTGTAGCTAGGACTTCCAGAACTATGTTGAGTAATAGTGGTGAAAGTGGACACCCTTGTCTCATTCCTGATCTTAGGGGGAATGTTTGTAGTTTTTCACCATTGAGAATAATGTTTGCTGTAGGCTTATCATATATGGCCTTTACTATGTTGAGGTAGGTTCCTTCTATGCTCATTTTTTGAAGAGTTTTAATCATAAGTGGGTGCTGAGTTTTTTCAAAGGCTTTTTCTGCATCTATTGAGATTATCATATGGGTTTTAATCTTTCAATTTGTTAATATGGTATATCACATTGATTGATTTGCACATATTGAAGAATCTTTGCATTCCTGGAATAAATGACCATGACCAACTTGATCATGGTGTATGAGCCCTTTGATGTGTTGCTGATTTCTGCTAAAATTTTGTTCAGGATTTTGCATCTATGGTCATCAGTGATATTGGCCTGTAGTTTTCTTTTTGTGTGTTGTCTTTGTCTGGTTTTGGTATCAGGGTGATGGTGGTCTCATAGAATGAGATTGGATGTGTTCCTTCCTCTGCAGTTTTTTGAAAGACTTTTAGAAGGATAGGCATTAACTCTTAAATGTTTGATAGAATTCTCCTGTGAAGCCATTTGGTCCTGGGCTTTTGGTTTTGGGGAGATTTTTGATCACAGCTTCAATTTCAGTGCTCGTAATTGTTGTTCATAATTTCTGTTTCTTCCTGGTTCAGTCTTGAAAGATTAAACTTTTCTAAGAATCTGTCCATTTCTGCCAGGTTATCCATTTTATCACCATAGAGTTGTTCATAATAGTCTCTTATAATCCTTTGTATTTCTGCATTGTCTGTTGTTACCTCTCCATTTTCATTTCTGATTTTGTTGATTTGATTCTTCTCTCTTTTTTTCTTGATGAGTCCGGCTAAAGGTTTGTCAATTTTTTGTTTTCTCAAAGAAGAAGCTTTTAGTTTTATTAATCTTTACTATTGTTTCTTTCATGGTTTTTTTTTTCATTTATTTCTGCTCGGATCTTTATGATTTCTTTCTTTCTACTAATTTTGGGGGTTTTTTGTTCTTCTTTTTCCTGTTGTTTCAGGTGTAAAGTTAGGCTGTCTATTCGATATTTTTCCTGTTTCTTGAGGTAGGATTGTATTGCTATAAACTTCCCTCTTAGGACTGTTTTTGCTGCATCTCATGGGTTTTGAGTTATTGTATTTTCATTGTCATTTGTTTCTAGAAACTTTTTTATTTCTTCAGTAGCCTATTGGTTATTTAGTAATGTGTTGTTTAATCTCCATGTGTTTGTGTTTCTTACAGTTTTTTCCTTGTAATTGATATCTAGTCTCATAGCATTGTGGTCAGAAAAGATGCTTGATACAATTTTAGTTTTCTAAAATTTAGTGAGGTTTGATTTGTGATCCAAGATGCAGTCTATCCTGGAAAATGCTTCATGTGCACTTGAGAAGAAGATGTATTCCTCTGCATTTGGATGGAATGTCCTGAAGATATCCATGAGCTCCATCTCATCTAATGTATCATTTAAGACTTGTGTCTTCTTATTAATTTTCTGTTTTGATGATCTGTCCATTGGTGTGAGTGGGGTGTTAAAGTCTCCTACTGTTATTGTGTTGCTGTCAATTTTTCCCTTTATGTCTGTTAGTGTTTGTCTTATGTATTGAGATGCTCCTGTGTCGGGTGCATAAATATTTACAATTGTTATGGCTTCTTCTTGGATTGATCCTTTGATCATTATGTAGTGTCCTTCCTTATCTCTTGTAATCTTCTTTCTTTTAAGTTCTATTTTGTCTGATATGAGGACTGCTACTTCAGCTTTCTTTTGCTTCCCATTTGCATGGAATATATTTTTCCATCCTCTCACATTCAGTCTATATGTGTCTTGAGGTCTAAAATGGGTTTCTTGTAGACAGCATATATATGGGTCTTGTTTTTGTATCCATTCAGCCAGTCTGTGTCTTTTGGTTGGAGCATTTAATCTATTTACATTTAAAGTAATTATTGATATATACGTTCCTATTGCCATTTTCTTAATTGTTTTGGTTGATTTTGTAAATTTTTTTCTTCTCTTGTATTTCTTGACTATATAAATTCATTTAACATTTGTTGTAAAGCTGGTGTAGTGGTACTGAATTCTCTTAACTTTTGCTTGTCTGAAAAGCTTTTGATTTCTCCATTAATTTTGAATGAGATCCTTGCTGGGTACAGTAATCTTGGTTGTACATTTTTCCCTTTCAGTACTTTAAATATATTCTGCCATTCCCTTCTGGCCTGCAGCATTTCTGCTGAAAGATCAGCTGTTAAGCATATGGGGTTTACCTTGTATGTTACTTGTTGCTTCTCCCTTGCTGCTTTTAATATTCTTTGTCTTTAGTCTCTGTTAATTTGATTAGTATGTGTCTTGGCATGTTTCTCCTTGGGTTTATCCTATATGGGACTTTTTGTGCCTTTTGGACTTGATTGACTATTTCCTTTTCCAAGTTGGGGAAATTATTTTCAACTATAATCTCTTCAAACATTTTCTCATACCCTTTCTTTCTCTCTTCTTCTTATGGGACCCCTGTTATTCGGTGGTGTGTTTGATATTGTCCCAGAGGTCTCTGAGACTATCCTCAGTTCTTTTCATCCTTTCTACTTTTTTCTGCTCTTCAGAAGTTATTTTCACCATTTTATCTTCCAGCTCACTGATTCATTCTTCTGCTTCAGACATTCTGCTATCGATTCCTTCGGGAATATTTTTAATTTCAGTAATTGTGTTTGCCTCAGCATGTTTATTCTTTAATTCTTCTAGGTCTTTGTTAATTGATTCTTTTATTTTCTCCATTTTGCTTTCAAGGTTTTTGATCATCTTTACTATCATTATTATGAATTTTTTTTTTCAGGTAGTTTGCCTATTTCTTCTTCATTTATTTGGACTTCTGTGTTTCTAGTTTGTTCCTTCCTTTGTGTAGTATTTCTCTGCCTCTTCATTATTTCTTTTTTAACTTATTGTGTTAGAAGTCTCCTTTTCCCAGGCTTCAAGGTTAAATTCTTTCTTCATTCTGGTTTCTGCCCTCTAAGATTGGTCCAGTGGTTTCTGTAAGCTTCTTATAGGGTGAGATTTGTGCCGAGCTTTTGTTTAGTTGTTTGTTTTTCCTCTGATGGGCAAGACTGAGTCAGGTGGTAATCCTGTCTGCTGATGATTGGGTTTGTATTTTTGTTTTGTTTGTTGTTTAGATGAGATGTCCTGCACAGGGTGCTATTGGTGGTTGGGTTATGTCAGGTCTTGCATTCCAGTGGATTCCTTTGTGTGAGTTCTCACTATTTGATACCCATTAGGGTCAGTTTTCTGGTAGTCTTGGAGTCAGTGCTCCCACTCCAAAGGCTCAGGGCTTGATCTAGGTTCTCTTTTTTCCGCAGTTCTCCCAGGAATCGTGAATTGAACTCTGAGGAAGTCAATTCTTCAGATGGCTGGCCTGAAATATATTTTTGGTCAATTACAATGCAGCAGAATGGGGGAGACTCCTTGCCTGACAGTAATCTTCCTCAAAACTCCATAGTGAGTGTTTGGAAGGAAAAGGCATGCTTTGTGAAGCTTTACTCTCACCCCGAGGAGCTAGTAGTGAAAAGAGGAGGATCCAAGGGAAGCTGGGGCCAACACTATTGATTTTTAATTAATTGATTGTTTACTACATACCCTTTGAGATTAGTGAAGATTGCAAAAAGTTTTATAACTCATGGGTAGATAAAATGTACGTTCCAAACTCTAAGAGAATTGTTTCTCATCCTTTCCCCCATTTTCTCTCTCTTTTTACTCTTGAGGTAAAAAAGAAGATGAGACATTGAGTTGAACTGAGGTCATTTAGTGGAATTATATGACAGATACCATAAAATGAAAAGAAGTACGTAGGATTATTCCTGATAATGAGTCATCCTGATTAATTTCTCCCCATAATTTGGTAATTAGAAAATCTTTTGGGGCAGTTTTTGATCAAGACAAAGTTTTGTTACATCTAACTGCATGTCAGGATGGCTTTGATGGTATTTCTTTTCATTTCCTACTTTAGCTCAATACCTTCTGTGTGGGAAGCCTATTATCTACTTTATCTCATGTATTCTCCACCTAAATTAATCTTCTCTAATGAATAGCTGTGTATTTTGGAAAGTTTAGGAACCAGAGATCAAATTGCCAACATCTGCTGGATCATGGAAAAAGCAAGAGAGTTCCAGAAAAACATCTATTTCTGCTTTACTGACTATGCCAAAGCCTTTGACTGTGTGGATCACAAGAAACTGTGGAAAATTCTGAGAGAGATGGGAATACCAGACCACCTAACCTGCCTCTTGAGAAATCTGTATGCAGGTCAGGAAGCAACAGTTAGAACTGGACATGGAACAACAGACTGGTTCCAAATAGGAAAAGGAGTACATCAAGGCTGTATATTGTCGCCCTGCTTATTTAACTTGTATGCAGAGTACATCATGAGAAACGCTGGGCTGGATGAAGCACAAGCTGGAATCAAGATTGCCAGGAGAAATATCAATAACCTCAGATATGCAGATGACACCACCCTTATGGCAGAAAGTGAAGAGGAACTAAAAGCCTCTTGAAGAAAGTGAAAGAGGAGAGTGAAAAAGTTGGCTTAAAGCTCAACATTCAGAAAACAAAGATCATGGCATCCGGTCCCATCACT
>SJYQ01005990.1:219046-279872 GCA_006410935.1 Redunca redunca | reverse complement strand
TGAAGAAAGTGAAAGAGGAGAGTGAAAAAGTTGGCTTAAAGCTCAACATTCAGAAAATGAAGATCACAGCATCTGGTCCCATCACTTCATGGGAAATAGATGGGGGAAAAGTGGTAACAGTGTCAGACTTTATTTTGGGGGGCTCCAAAATCACTGCAGATGGTGACTGCAGCCATGAAATTAAAAGACGCTTACTCCTTGGAGGAAAAGTGATGACCAACCTAGGTAGCATATTCAAAAGCAGAGACATTACTTTGCCAACAGAGGTCCGTCTAGTCAAGGCTATGGTTTTTCCAGTGGTCATGTATGGATGTGAGAGTTGGACTGTGAAGAAAGCTGAGCGCTGAAGAATTGATGCTTTTGAACTGTGGTGTTGGAGAAGACTCTTGAGAGTCCCTTGGACTTCAAGGAGATCCAACCAGTCCATTCTGAAGATCAGCCCTGGGATTTCTTTGGAAGGACTGATGCTAAAGCTGAAACTCCAGTACTTTGGCCAGCTCATGCGAAGAGTTCACTCATTGGAAAAGACTGATGCTGGGAGGGATTGGGGGCAGGAGGAGAAGGGGATGACAGAGGATGAGATGGCTGGATTGCATCACTGACTCGATGGATGTGAGTCTGAGTGAACTCCAGGAGTTGGTGATGGACAGGGAGGCCTGCTGTGCTGCTATTCAAGGGGTCTCAAAGAGTTGGACACAACTGAGTGACTGAACTGAACTGAACTGAACTGAACTGATAGTATTGACAGGACCTTCCCAGATGGCTCAGTGTTAAAGAATCCACCTGCCATTGTAGGAGATGCATGTTTGATCCTTGGATGGGGAGATCCCCTGTAGAAGGAAATAACCCAAGGAAATGGTATTCTTGCCTGAGAAATCCCATGGACAGAGGAGCCTGGCAGGCTAGAGTTCTCTGGCATTGCAAAAGAGTCAACACAACTTAAGAACTTAACAACAACAACGTAGTATTGAGAATGATTCTTATTCCACCAGAACTACCATCACATGGGGACAAGTTACTGCTAGGTAAGGATATCAAGCAAAACGGTTTTGAAGCTATTCCACACATCCCTTTCAAGTTCCATTATTTTTGTTGCAAAACAAACAAAAACACTGTATTTTACTGTGTACGGGGGATGGGGTAGCGGTGATTTCTCTTTTTCAAAGGTGAATGATGGAATTACAACTACTAAATTTTTTTTAATATTTTTTAATAAGGAGGCACATTGAAACAAGGATTTATTCCACCAACATGGCAATGGGTTAAGTTCTGTAAAGCTATAAATTTTTTCCCATATAACTTTAACCTTAGCAAACTAAATCACAATGCTGACTGGACACTAATGCTTAGAACTACCGTTTCTTCCCCTCTATGGTAATTGTTCTTTGTATCTACTATTCAGTTCCCACACAGCTTGAATATCCACTTTGTGAGGTCAGTAGAATGCAATCAATGTGACCACAGGAGAATAGTTGTGGTAGGAATGGTTCTTAGCACTGTAGGTTTTGTTTGCTAAGAAGTGTTTTCTAGGCCCAGACCATAAGTTCTGATTATGTTATTTATCAGTGGAAACACTGTGCCAAAAATTGTCATTTAGTCTAATGGGTCATTTTTTAACTTAGATGGTTGAGCTATTAGAGAACACTCCCACTTGCATATCTTAAATTAAATGAATGAAACCTATTCATTTACATACCATTTCTTGAAAAGAACTCTTACCATGGGAGCAAGAGAGAAGCAAACACATGTTAGGCAACAATATGGCAAAACAGAAAATGAGACATTCACAAATGAATTTATGAGAAGGAGGGAGAAGGGGAAAATGACAAGAACATAAAAAATTCTTTTCTGTTGACTGAAAGGGACTTCTAGAGAGTAAAAAAATGGTTGTGGGAGCCAAGCTTTCAAGTTTAGTACTTGAATTGTACATTTAAAACAACTGGGATTTAAGACTTTAAACTGACTTATTACAAATATAATTACAAATACAGATCTCAGACAGATACAGCATAGTAGGAAAAAGAAAACATAGTTTTCTTGGCAACTAACTCACATTAAATGTGAAAAACAAAAATTTTGGAGTCTCTAAAATCTGTGAGTCATTCCTTAGTTGGGTCTATTTAGTGTCTTCTACCCTGAATTTAACCAATTGAACTATATCCTATGATCTAATCTTCTAAACTTTCTTCCATAGCAAAGTGGATTATCTGCATCTATATTTAATAAGATATTAGGAATCTACCTGTTCTGCTAATATAATAGCATGTCTTGAATGAATTTAATTTTCAGGATATCTTAATGTTTATTCACAAACATCTGTTTAAGTATTTCAATAAGAATATTATCACTAATTTTCTCAACAATATCTTAAAATGACTGTTGTGATTCCTATATTATAAGTGGGTAAGCTGAGGCTTACTTAGTTTAGGTAGATTTCCCAAGATACACCCTGAGAGACAAATTCAGAATTCATTTTGAGTGTCAACATAAGGTCTTTCTGCCTAGAACTTTTTCCTTCTTATTGCATTTCCTCCACAGAGAAGGAAATGAAGTCAGTAGATTGTTTACCAAAGAAAAATACTTCCATTTTGTAAATCATTTTGGTATCATGGTAAATTCAACATCTCTACTGATTTTTCAAGTGGATATTTCAAGAGGTTTAAAATGTTGTGATTCTCACTTTACATTATTTCAGTGTCTGGTTTCAGGATCATTGCTCTCTATTTGTAGAGAAGGAAATGGTAACCCACTCCAGTACTCTTGCCTGGAGAATCCAGGGACAGAGGAGCCTGGTGGGCTGCCATCTATGGGGTCATACAGAGTTGGACACAACTGAAGCAACTTAGCAGCAGCAACAGCTCTCTATTTAAATTCTCATGGCCACAGAATTTAGAACCAAAAAGGACTTTTGTTTTATTATAATCTAATAACCTAAGCTTATTTTTCATGGAGATTTGAGGTGCATAGAGATTATTAAATCAAGTGTTCACCTTCAAATTCCAAGAAATGGAAAAGTTTCTCATATAGTTTTCCTGTCTTTGAGGTCTAGATTAAGGAAACAGTAATTTTTTCGACCAGAAATCGAAACCAGGCCTCTGGCAGTGAGATCACAGAGTCCTAACCACTGGACCCCTAGGGAATTCCCAGAAAACAGTTATTTCATAACCTGGTTTCATATGCTTCAGATATTTCTTGACTCCTCCAGAAGCACTATTTCCCATTCCATGGTGATCATCTGTATTTATCCCGTTTATGACTTATGGTGATTTCCCAGCATGAACTCGATGAAGACTAAGAATGTTCAGAGAGATGAATAACAAATCAGAAGTATGCCTTCCTTTCAAATCCTGCTTCTTTTTAATGGACAGAGAAGCTCTTAATATTTGACTTTGGCCTAAATGCTGACATTTGGCTTTCTTTATTATTTCATACTTGTAGATCAGTGAATTTTTGTTCAGTAAAATAAGAGAGTAGAGGCTCAGGAACTTTCTCACAGAAATGGGTTTCCAGAAAGGTCAGTGGTTTAGTAAAAATATTTAACATATATCTTTCAATATAGACATAGTTTATATTCTATTTAGATGTTTCATTTGTGTCTCTTTGATAATCTGGGCTTCCCTGGTGGCTCAGATGGTAAAGAATCTGTCTGTAATGAGAGAGACTTGGGTTCAATCCTTTGGTCAGCAAGATCCTCTGGAGAAGAATGGCTACCCACTCCGGTATTCTTGCTTAGAGAATTCCATGGACAGAAAAGCCTAGCAGGCTACAGTCCATGGTGTCACAAAGAGTCAGACACAGCTGAATGACTAACATTTTCACTTTGATAAGTTACATTTTCTCTGAGGTTTGTCTCTTTTATCTCCCCTCCTGGCTAAAATTGCTCATCTCTTAAACATGCCAAATTCTTTTTCTTTACTCCTTGATGTATATGGCATAGTTATTTTAAATTTCCTGTCATAATCCCAATTTATGAGCAGTACAAGGGTCGGCTTCTATTGACTATTTTTTTTCTTAAAGAATTAGGAAAGAGGATTTAGGTGTGCAGTTGATTGATTTAATCATTTTTTAATACTACAAATAGTTTTTTTCAACCTCAATTCCAAATAAATCTGAATTATTAGTAGAGATTTTAGTCTTCCAGATTTACATGTTCTTTTCCAAAATTTGAGTCAAAATCTCCATGTGTTGGTCCAGGCATGTGTGTATTTAAAAATAAGAAAGGAAGGAAAAGCATTACAGATGATTTTAATGAATACCAGTGGTTGAAAATCACTGTGCTAAATTAATGAGCTTAAATGACTTTTTAATACTAGTATTTGTATAGCCCATGTGCATGTAACTAATAGGTATTTGAGGAGACTTTCTACCACCAAAGTTGCATTCTTCTGTATTGACAGCAGTTTTCATTCTGATAATGAATTCCTTTAAATTCTTTATTCTAGACAAGTCTCCTCGGGTTTTGATTGCTGTAATGGAATTTTGTTTAAACTTATTTTATTTTACAATCTAGTCTTAAAGACTCATTCAAATCCCCTCCAACTAAAGAAATTGTCTGAAAAAATACATATTTAAAATAGTTAAAGCCAATTGCATTATATAATTTCTAAGGAATATAGGATGAAAAAAGTTAAGAATGAAATAGGGCTAATTTCTTTTTTTTAAAATTAATTTATTTATTTTCATTGGAGGCTAATTACTTTACAATATTGTAGTGGTTTTTTCCATACATTGACATGAATCAGCCATGGGTGTACATGTGTTCCCCATCCTGAACCCCTCTCCCACCCCCCTCCCCATGCTATCCCTCAGGGTCATCCCAGTGCACCAGCCCTGAGCACCCTGTCTCATGCATTGAACCTGGACTGGTGACCGAAACAGGGCTAATTTCAACTGCAGAAGTAATACTTGTAGTTTGGCATTGCCAAGCACTTTTCATTTTCTTAATTGAAATGACCTCAAAAAATAGAACCAATGACTTTTGAGTTATGGGCAGAATAAATTCTTTAATTTCGACAAATGGTAAGTTACCACCAGTAAATTGAGCTTATGTTCATAATGCACTACTAAAATCCACTGCTGACTCCTGCTGAAATGGCTTTTATTTCATTTTAATAGCAAACAATTCAAATTTTAAACTTTCAGTGTGGTTTCTCTGCATATTTGTATATGTAATTCTAGAAAGATAATTAAAACCATTCACACTTAACCAAAAAATTAAATGCTGAAATTATCTCATTAATATGTGAAACTGTTCAAAACAAAGTTAAGTATGGGAAATTTGTACTGAGAGAAACAAGCAGCAGAATAATATTCAACAATCGACTGAGTGTGCTGGAAGTTGAGGGCACATGGGCTGTGACTGGCACATATGATTAGCAGAGATACATTGTCCCTTAAGGTCTAATTAGGTTCTCTGTGCTGGGAGACAAGACTCAGTGTACATAATTATCCATTGTGTATTAACCTTCTTTCTTTTGAATATTACTTTTGTTGAATTTAATTATGCCTAGAAAATGAGAAGTGTTATTTCATCTGTGTGATCTTATCAAGTGATCATCAACCAAGAAACACCAATATTTAAAAAGAATTGAAAAGCTGGGCGTAAAATGAATTTTCAGAAAAATCTGATCTTTTGATGTCACAGTGTTTCAGCCTCTCCCCGCTTGTGCCACCTCTCCTTTTTCCTAAGACCCCCCTCGAGTGAGTGATCCATGTGTTTTGATCATTTGTTGTTTAGAGTTGGAAACTTCAGTGTGTGGCAACTCTGTGATCCAATATCAATGGAGAGATAAAAATTCTATCTATAAGTCCTATTGTCTAATACACTGAAACAACCTTGTTACCTACTAGCTCCTGAATGAACCACAGTTTAAAAATTAAATGTCCTACAGAACTGAGGGCAAAAACAGAAAATAATAAAGTTTCCTAGAGTCCCAAGCAAAGCAATGGCAGATTAATATTTCTGTGGAATTTTAAAAATTTCACCAAGGAATTTTCCTGTCTTAGGGTGTTCCAGCTTGGTCCCTTAGTAGCATCTTTTAAAAGAATAAACTAGGAAACATCAAAAGGTATAAGAACAAAATTTATAAATAGCATCCCTCCATGATTAGCAATAGTCTTTATTCTTTGAGTAATAGGGAAACTGCTACCCAGGATTCAAATGCTGTTTTGTTTCTATCTGAGAATGGCCAATATGTTTTTCAGAGAATTTCCATACACACAGTCAGCAAAAACCTATATTTTTCCAACTTCCCAACTCCATAGAAACAGAACCAGATAGGTAGGTAGATAGACAGATAAAAAGATTTTTCTCTTTTTACAATGGCTTGGCTCATATGATTACAGAAGCTGAGAAATTCTGTGATTCACTATCTGTAAGCTGGAGACCCAGGAGACCAGACTGTATCTGAAGGCCTGAGAACCAAGGGAGCTAAAGGTGTCATTCCCAGTAGAAGGGCAGAATAAAACTGATGTCCCTGTTCAAGCAGGCCAGCATAGACAGCAGTTCTCTCTTCCTCTGATTTTTTGTTCTATTCAAGTCCGCACTGGACTGGATGGTGTCTACTCACATTTGGGAGGGCACTCTGCTTTACTCAGTCTATCAATTAAAATGCTAATTTCATCTGGAAACATCCTCACAGACAGACCCAGAAATAATGCTTAGCTGAATATCTGGGTACCCTGTAATCCAGGTAAGTCGATACATGAAATTTACCACCACACTTGGCAAACAAAACATTCAGTTAAATGAACAAACAAAAACTAAAGCAATTTCAATTTAAATTCTTACTTTTGATCAACCACTACACAACCTGGAAGGTTTTCCTACAATCATATCTCTGTTAATTTTATCTATGTTTTCTCATTGTATCAACATACTGAGATTAGGCATATGATGGGACGTATATTTTATTGTATACATATGTGTGTATTTATTTACTTACAATAAGTAGTGCCATAGTTTACCATTTCTGTGGAGATGATATTGAGAAGTATAAGCTAAAAATTCAGTGAAGAGTGGAAGGATTCAGAAATAGTAAATGCTGAAAAAAAAAACAAACAAAAAAAAAAACAAAGAAAGAGTAAATGCTGCTCTTATTTCTAGATCCTCTGTTGTAGCAAGTGAACTGGGAATATTTAACAGGCTTTTAAAAATATATTTTCCTTTATTCCTGTATTATATCAAACTGCCTTAACTTGATAGTGTCTGTCCCAGTGAGGTAGTCAATCTTGAAGTCCAGATCTGTTCATTTGTATCCATTTCAGTTGATATCTACCATCTGCAATAATTTTAAACTCTACAAACACCTGAATGCTATTTCATTGGGTTACCTTCTTACTCTTACTGGGTAGCATAATATCTGAAATGGGACAAAAATGACAGACAATCAAAGAAATGGATATGGTATTCATAGGTGTTTGGCTTCTGGGTTAAGTTGAAATTAGACGTTTTGACTATTAGAATATATATAATCATTACTAATCTAGCAATGGTCAGACAACTCATGTAAGGAAATAAATTCATGCCAAGTATTACATGACTCTTCTTTCCTCTTTGTCTCACAGTATTTTAAATGCTGAGCTAAAGAAGGGTTAAAGAGTGATTTATAATCTATCTGCTTATTTGATCATTTATACCCTTCTTTTCCAAACAAGGATTATAACAGCCTGAAAAGTAGTTTTAAAAAATAGTCAAGAGAATAAATTACCATTTCAAAATGATCAGAATAGAAAAAAAGTTAAGGTAAAGTTAGAATAAAAATTAAAATGAAAAGCTAGGCCATAAATTCCTATGTACTGGCTGCAGCTAGGCTATATTTCAGTCATTCGTCTATCTACTTATTTTGTTAAAATATAGTAATATTTACTGAGGGATTTAGGATTTACTGTAGTGAAGTATTTATTATAATTCATTATAATGTAGTATAAAATATTCTCAATGGTATCCTTTAGAGAAAAAAATAAGAAGAGTTCCACTGAACTTTTTCCTACAAGGATGCACAATTAAAGTACTACTTGTTTTTTAATCTCTAGAAGCATCACAATTTGCAACTATTTGGAAGTTATTATTAATACAACAGCTTTTAAGTTCAGTCCATCATTACTACATGTTTAATTATACGTTAATTTTTTACAATGCTTTTGAGCATTCTTTCGACTTATTTATCACTCTTTTCACTATACTACTAAGATTCTGAGGCTACAGTTGCCTTTGCCTTCTCTTTGCTTACAGAGATTAGCCTGAGAATGAAGAGGCTACAATATAAATCTTGTGCACACTGAAAAGTTGGCAAAGTCTACAATAAAAATGAGTAATTGCAAGCAAAACAACTAGAACTATATTTAACAACTGTTATTCATGATATCAGCTGCTCTAAAATTTGCTCTTTACTTAATTTCCTCTGGGAAATAAAGTATATTTGAAACAAAGGATTCTTCATTTGCACTGTTGTTACTGTCATTCATGGTTGGATTTCATCATCCTGAAAAAAGTTGCTTTTTTTATATACTGCAGATAAATAGTACATATTTATAGCAATGCCTCTGGCATCAACTACCTCCATGACCTCAATGATACCGATTCACAAGTTATTCCCTCCTTACACAGGTAGAGTTGGATTTTTTTCTTCACAGCAGTGAAAATATTAAGAAGGATCCCCTCAAATCTAGAGATTTGAGAAACTGAAGTTAATATCAGTGAACAGGTCAGGGTTTCAAAGATAACAGTCTTGACTTGCAAAGCTTAGGTTTGCTCTGAATGTCCTCAATGAGATCACAATAGTTCTCTTTGTTTCCCCTTACTTAGTTACTTATAGTCCTGATAACCTGATTCTGTTCACACTGAGAAAATTTTAAATTTTACAATTTTGAGTCAAGAGAAATGTGTAGAAAGCAGAAAATCTTATTTGTTGCCAAGCTAGAGCCCCCTATTCTTGTGCTCAACCACACTTGCTGTCATCACATATTATATTTTGATGGGAACCATCCAAAAATCTCATCTCTCATTCCAACCTTTAAGAATCATGTGAGAGTTTTTGATTCTCTGAAAAGAAACTAGAAATTGTTTTTTTTTCCTTTTATGATTTTAATCCTATTTTCAGAGTGAACTTTGTCCCAGATTACTTTACAACCTACCTTTGAGCCCACCACAGACACTTTCTAACCGTGAAATTTTTTTTCCATAAAAAACTATCCCTGCAATAGATACATAAAGAAAAGTCTAATATTCAAAACCTCTTGTCGCCTGACTCACTATACTACATGATCCTCCGCTTTACTGCAAATTTTGATAATATAACTTTATGTCATCTATTTTCAGATTAATCTTGAGTGCATATATGTACATTTAGTTGCTCGTTCATGTCCAACTCCTTGCAACCCCATGGACTGTAGCCTGCCAGATTCCTCTGCCCATGGAATTTTCCAGGCAAGAGTACTGGAGTGGGTTGCCATTTCCTTCTCCAGGGGATCTTCCTGACCCAGGGATCAAATCTGCATCTCCTGCACTGGCAGGCAGATATTTTTATCACTGTGCCACCTGGACAGCCCTTAATTTTGAGTATATATAAATTTTTTTCTATGAAATAACTGATACAAAATATATATTAAACTGTTTTATTTCACAGACATTTGTAAATTTTAGTTGATTTATATTTATCATCCCAACTTGGTCAAATTTCTGTGGTATAGAACAGGACTCTATAAATTTTTCCTGTAAAGATCTAAATGGAAAATATTTTAGGTTTTATGGACCAACAGGCCAAATCAAGGATATTATTTGGGTACCTGTATAATAACCATTTAAATTTTGTAAATCCATTCTTAGCTATGGGTTGTACAAAAATAGGCAGTTAGCTGGATGTGGTCCACAAGGCTACAGTTTGATGACCCCTGATATAGAATCTAATAATACTGTGTACTTCATTCATATATTTGTCACCCTTAAATGCAAATGCAATTAAAGACTTTCCTTCCTTGCTGGATTCAGTCTCTGTGACTCCATCACTCTGTGACTCCTCTGACTCCGGCACTCAACACAGTGTTTGGTTTATAGTAAATACTGAATAGTCTTGGTCTCTTTCCCATATCACTCCTCCTTCATAGGGTGACATGCTTGAGGGCAAAGGTGGGGGTTTTACTTATTACCTTGTTCTTATAACTCTTACAAAGATTTGCACATACTAGAAGGAGTGTGTGTGTGTGTGTATTTTAAAGATTGAATAGACATAAATAACTTTCGCCATCCATAGAGGACAGGCTAATTTGCAGAAACATCTCTCTATGACAATTCTGTTATCAGAGCAGTGGGGAGATTGATCTAATGACAGTGTTTCATTTATGTGGAAAGCAGGATGGCTGAAATCATGATTCAAAAACTGCTGGGTGATGATTCATATTATTTCATTTCTTTTACTGGTAGGTGTGAAATTAATGGCTTTGAGGAGTATAAAGTATTTTAGGTATGACTTAAATCAAATCCCTTATGATTATACAGTGGAAGTGACAAATAGATTCAAGGGATTAGATCTGATAGACAGTGCCTAAAGAACTATGGATGGAGGTTCATGACGTTGTGTAGGAGACAGTGATCAAGACCATCCCCAAGAAAAAGAAATGCAAAAAGGCAAAATGGTTGTCTGAAGAGGCTTTACAAATAGCTGTGAAAAGAAGAGAAGAGAAAGACAAAGGAGAAAAGGAGAGATATACCCATTTGAATGCAGAGTTCCAAAGAATAGCAAGGAGAGATAAGAAAGCCTTCCTCAGTGATCAGAGCAAAGAAATAGAGGAAAACAATAGAATGGGGAAGACTAACGATCTCTTCAAGAAAATTAGAGATACCAAGGGAACATTTCATACAAAGATGGGCACAATAAAGGACAGAACAGGTATGGACCTAACAGAAGCAGAAGATATTAAGAAGAGGTGGTAAGAACACAGAAAAGAACTATACAAAAAAGATCTTCATGACCCAGATAGCCATGATGGTGTGATCACTCACCTAAAGCCAGATATCCTGGAATCCAAAGTCAAGTGAGCCTTAGGAAGCATCACTAGGAACAAAGCAAGTGATGGAATTCCAGTTGAGCTATTTCAAATACTGAAAGATGATGCTGTGAAAGTGCTGCACTCAACATGCCAGCAAATTTGGAAAACTCAGCAGTGGCCACAGGACTGGAAAAGGTCAGTTTTCATTCCAATCCCAAAGAAAGGCAATGCCAAAGAATGTTCAAACTACCGCACAAGTGCACACCTCTCACATGCTAGCAAAGTAACGATTAAAACTCTCCAGGCCAGGCTTCAACAGTATGTGAACCATGAACTTCCAGATGTTCAAGCTGGATTTAGAAAAGCCAGAGGAACCAGAGATCAAATTGCCAACATCTGTTGTTGGATCATTGAAAAAGCAAGAGTGTTCCAGAAAAACATCTAATTCTGCTATATGGACTGTGCCAAAGCCTTTGACTATGTGGATCACAACAAACTGTGGAAAATTCTTAAAGGGTTTGGAATACTAGACCATCTGACATGCCTCTTGAGAAGTCTGTATGCAGGTCAGGAAGCAACAGTTAGAACTGGATATGGAACAACAGACTGGTTCCAAATAGGGAAAGGAGTACATCATGGCTACCTATTGTCACCCTGCTTATTTAACTTATATGCAGAGTAAGTCATGTGAATTGCCAGGCTGGATGAAGCACATGCTGGAATCAAGATTTCTGGGAGAAATATCAATAACCTCAGATATGCAGATGACACCACCCTTATGGCAGAAAGTGAAGAATAACTAAAGAGCCTCTTGATGAAAGTGAAAGAGGAGAGTGAAAAAGTTGGCTTAAAACTCAACATTCAGTGAACTAAGATCATGTCATCCAGTCCCATCACTTCATGGCAAATAGATGGGGAAACAGTGGAAACAGTGAGAGATTTTATTTTGGGGGGCTCCAAAATCACTGCAGAAGGTGACTGCAGCCATGAAATTAAAAGACATGTGCTCCTTGGAAGAAAAGTTATGACCAACCTAGACAGCATATTAAAAAGCGGAGACATTACTTTGCCAACAAAGGTCTGTCTGGTCAAAGCTATGGTTTTTTCCAGTAGTCGTGTATGGATGTGAGAGTTGAACTCTAAAGAAGGCTGAGCTCCAAAGAGTTGATGCTTTTGAACTGTGGTGTTGGAGAAGACACTTGAGAGTCCCTTGGAGAGCAAAGAGATCCAAGCATTCAATCCTAAAAGAAATCAGTCCTGAATATTCATTAGACGGACTGATGCTGAAGCTGAAACTTCAATACTTTGGCCACCTGATGTGAAGAACTGACTCACTGGAAAAGACCATTTTCTGATGCTGGAATGATTAAAGGCAGGAGCAAAAGGGAACGACAGAGGATGAGATGGTAGGATGGCATCACCAACTCAATGGATATGAGCTTGAGTAAGCTCTGGGAGTTGGTGATGGACAGTGAAGCCTGGCGTACTTCAGACCATGGGGTCACAAAGAGTCAGACATGTCTGAGCAAGTGAACTGAACTGAACTAAACTGATTTCATTTTTCCTTCCTTCTTCTCACTCTGATTACCTCTTCTAATTCATTTCAACCTATTACAAAGAGAGAAGAGAAATATATATATATATATAGTTAGGTATCCAGGGGATACATGAATCAGCAATTTGAGGGGAAAAGCAAATGAAAAAAGCATTTGTGTCTCTGATTTTCATCTTGACATCTATACAGCTGCTCCAGAAAACACTAAAAATGGGCAACTAATGACTTGGGATGATAGGAACCATCCTGAAGTGAAGAACAAAACAAATGTCCATGGGTGATATAGATTTCCTAGCTCTAAGTACAAAAACTATTTTTGGTTCAATGTTTTCAGGTTATCCTTAACGACTGATTATTTATTTATTTAAAGAACTTTGCCCCCCAAATTCAGGAAAGATCATTCCTTAGGACTCATCTTCCTTAGCAACATCAACAACCCACTTCTTTGTTTCATAGCTGTACAAGTTTGACCTTACTTGTAGGCTGGGCAAACGAAGCATCAAGATTAGTTTTATATCTCACTATAAACCCAAGTGTGAGGTGGTGTTGGTATCTCTAGGATGCCAGACAACGTGTTAGCTGAAAATACATGGAATACAAAAGTATACTCTGACTTTAAGATGACACCAGAGCTCAAGGCTACTGGTGAACGATCCCGAACGTCATTTCACTGAGGTACTGGGAATGGCGCTGTCAACGTTTTCAGTATCAGTTCACTTTAGAAAGTCAAGGAATATCGTTATGAGGGTTCCTGTAATGATGAAAACTAAAATAAGTAGTAGTTCTGGAAACAGAAAAATTGAGTGGGAAAATTGTGGAACTTCTGTGAAAGTTTGGTTTAGTCATTTGCTAGAGCTGCCACGAGGAAGCACCACAGACCCAAGGCTTCAACAACAGACATTTATTTTCTCACAGTTCTGGAGGCGGGAAGTCCAGGACCAAGCTGTCAGCAGGGCTGGTTTCTTCTGAGGCATCTCTCTTTGACTGGTCAACATCACCTTCTCTCTGTGTCCTCACAGGGTCTTCCCTCTGTGTGTGTCTGTGCCCCAATCTCCTCTTCTTGTTGGCATGCCAGTTGTATTGGATTAAGAACCACCCATGCGCGTGTACTAAGTCACCTCAGTCTTGTCTGGCTCTTGGTGACTCTGTGGACAGTAGCCCACCAGGCTCCTCTGTCCATGGGATTCTCCAGGCAAGAATACTGGGAGTGGGCTACCATGCCCTGCTCCCAGGGATCTTCCTGACCCAGGGATTGAACCCAAGTTTCTTATGTCTCCTGCATTGCAAGTGGGTTCTTTACCACTAGCGCCACATGGAAAGCCCAAGATCTACCCATATGACTTCATTTACCTTAAATACCTATTCAAAGGCCCTGTCTTCAACTACAGTGACATGCTGAGGTCCTTCAAGTTAGCACTTCGACACATGAATTTCAGGTGGATACCATACAAACCGTAACCGTAGGTGTATAGAGAGGTACACAGGGCTGCATACCAGGTGCTGTAAATCTGGCTTTCAGCTTCCTGGTAGTTCAAGTGTAATGAGAATTTGATCAGTTAGAAGAAATTTAAAATGCTCACTGATAAGTATGAAATCTTAAAGAAAAGCATCTCTCTTATAATGACAAAGGCCCAATAGGTTTTTTTTTTTTCCTTTGAGCAATATTAATATAAAGACAGACATAGTAATTACTTTTGCTAAAGTTGTCTACTGGTAGGTATTTTCCCCTCTGAAGAAGCAGTAATACCTTGTGTTTATTAACTACAGTCGAGTATTGGAGGATGAAGCTCCAGTAACGGCCACCTGATGTAAACAACTGACTCATTGGAAAAGACCCTGATGCTGGAAAAGATGAAAGGCAGGAGGAGAAGAGGATGACAGAGGACAAGATGGTCGGATGGCATCACCGATCCCATGGACATGAGTCTGAGCAAGCTCTTGGCGATGGTGAAGGACAGGGAAACGTGGCATGCTGCGGTCCATGGGGTTGCAAAAAGTCAGACGTGACTGAGTGACTGAACAACAAACTGACATAAACCCTAGAGTCAGAGTTATGTTCTAGGAAGATGGAATAATTTAGATTTTCAAGAATGTGAGGCCTTGAATGACAGCTTTAATTGGGGTACAAGAATTGAGACTTATGGTACAGGAGTCAGGGAACAAAATGTTTTTTATTTATGTTGTGGAAATGAGCTTTGTAGTCTTTTCTGGACATCTTAGGTGAGAAACAAAAGAAGAAAATTGTGTGTGTGTTTCTACTGGCAGGTGGTGAAATAATATAGAAATGGAAATAAGCACTTCCATTTATGAGCTCCATTCTGCCTGCAGGGCCGTCCTTTACTTTAGAGTTATTCAAGGCACGAAGAAATTCCTCACGCCTCTCCTGCTTGTTGGGTCACCAAGGAGATTGCTGAGCCTCCATCTGGGTCATGGCTTAGAAAGCTCTCAGAAGTTTTAATAAAGATTTATAATGATCATATTTGATTTTGGATTAAGCTTTTCTGACAAATATAGAGAAGATTTATTTTAAGACTGAGTACGTTTTTCCTATCTTCCTGTGTTTGTTGTAAATGTGTATACAGCTCATGGGCACATAAATTTATACTGTAATCCTTGTTTGAAAGAGCGAGGTTTGTCATTTTATATTATTTATATCCTTATGACATTTGAGCATTACAAAGAATAACTCCTGGACCCATGAAGAGGAGACAGTTCCACAGTCAAACAGCTCAAAATGTAAATGACCAATTTCATATGAATGTTTATTTCCTTGCATTACATGTAGCTAAGAGCCTAGGGCATAATTGTAGGTTTCTGCTTGTGTATTAGGGCAGATATAATTTACCCAACATTTCTTGATATTGGGCTGAAATTCCTACATTTTCTGTAGGACTGTGTTGTATTTTTCCAGTGCTTGTTATCTGTGTCTGATTTGATTTGCACGGTCACATTAAAAATTCCTACATGCAAGTATCAGAAAGTTAAATCAAACTAGCTTGAGAATTCACTGGTTTACCAAACTGAGAGGGCTAAGGGAGAATCCTCAGCCCCAGTGAAACTCGGGAACTAAAATAATAATGTCAGGTCTATCTCTTTCTCCCAGCATCTCTACTCCGCTTTTTCTCCATGGCTTATTTTCATATGCATGTAGGTAGCTCTTGGCAGCACTAGACACATATTCCCAGTTACAAAGTTCAGCACACAGACTCTCTTTCTCTCTCTTTCCCCCTCTACCTCTCCTACCCTCTCTCACTTTCTGTTGCTTTTTATCTTTTCCCTTCCCAATCCTATTAGACAGTCGTAGGAAAAAATACTGGCTTATTTCTGCTTAGATCAGATAATCCTCTCTGAGCCAGCAGTTGACAGAGCTTGGAGATTCTCTGAATAGTCCAGCATAAATTCTGTACCTGGACCTATGGTCCATCAGGACTCCCGGGAAGGTGACAGTCAAGTCCCCCAAAGAAGGATGCTTTGACCTGCACATTTTTTTCCCATAAAAACCCTTCTGAAAATATTCCTACCTAATATCAGAAATTATCCTATTTACAATAAGAAGTGTGACATTTCTCTTACCTTTCAGGCATTCTTTCTAAGCCAAGATCTTTTGAGTCAGCTCTGGATAAGGATTCTCACAGCCTAGTAACTTGCAGCTAAATGACCCAGTTAACACAGGAAGGGGAATATGGAAAGCTACTTATCACTTCCTTGTCAGTGTAGTGATTTCTTGGTTAACTAGTTTGGCCACATCTGTTCTGCCCCTACCTGTGTCCCTGGTCACATACCCTCAGTGATCTTGACCATGTAGGATGTGCTCATGAGTGTGCATGTGTGGGGATATAAGACCTCAGTTAGGTAAAGTATGGATAGCAGAACTGTACAATTTAGGTTGCCCATTTCCTTCATTTAATTGAAGTCTCAGAATTGTCTTACTTTGAATTTACTCTCAGCCCTTGTTAGCAACTAGATATTCTTGAAACACAAAATATATCCTTTGCAATTTCACAGCTCATAGGATGAAGTCAAGCAGGGATATTTAGGCTGCAATAACTAATCTATTTTTTACTAAGATGTTTCAGAGTATACGGTCTGCTAATATAAATTTATTATCTAATATAAAGTAACATACTATGCTATATTATCATGTACTTTGGTAGGGAAGAGTGCTTTGTATTTTAGATAGTCTAAGAGGCCACATTTAAACACATCATTGCTTTTGGTTTTTGATCTCTCTGACACAGTTGATAGTGTTCTCTTCTCACTCCTTCTTCATATAAAGTGTCTGACCCTCTTTGATTTTTTATAGTGAAATGAAGTCGCTCAGTCATGTCTGACTCTGCGACCCCATGGGCTGTAGCCCACCAGGCTCCTCAGTCCATGGAATTTTCTAGGCAAGAATACTGGAGTGGGTTGCCATTTCCTTCTCCAGGGGATCTTCCCAACCCAGGGATCAAACCCGGGTCTCCTGCATTGCAGGCAGACACTTTACCATGTGAGCCACCAGGGAAGACTTTGATTTTTTTTTTTTTTTTTTTTACTACCCTTTTAAAATGTTTCTTCCAACTTGCTGATTACTGCTCTTGGTCTTCTGTGCTTTTTACTTTGGGTGATTCCATGTTGTTCATTAGTAGGGTGCTATTCTGGACCCTCTTCTCTACTCACTCTATTCAGTCTCCCTAAGTGATATCATAAAACAATTATCCTCCTCCCAGAAAAGTTAGCTCCAAACCACAGAGCTGTCTTTCGCATGGCTGCCTACAAAGGCTTCTTAAATGCAACATGTCCCGCAACTTAAAAAACACTGTTCAGTTCATGCAGCTGGAACCCTGGGAGCCAGGTCAGTCTCTTCCCTCTCCCTCCTCCTCACTCTACACATCTGAATAATCACTAAGAGCTGCTGACTACACCACTTAAACACTCCTGAAATTTTCAATATCTTTCCATAGCCGCTCAAACTAGCTGTTTATTGTTTAAATACAAAGTGGATATTATTTTCGTAAATTTAAAAAAAAAATCAATGGACAGTCATCTAAGGATAAAATTCAACTCCCCGCCCAAGCTGACCCATCAGATGAATGCATGTCCATCAGAGAACCCAAATCAGATGTCATAAGGGGACGAAGTGAACATATCTTCCAAGTGGAAGGAAATCAAATTTGTAGAGGATGAGAACACAGCCCACAATAGTTTAAAGTACCTCTCATCAAGAAGTGATATTTTTTTGCTCACTTCTTGGATCCAGGCTTGAGTAAATAATTTAACTAATATAATGGGCCAGAAGTAACTTTGTGGAACTTTTGAGGCTATTCCTTAAGAGGCCATGAAATCCTCAACTACACTAAATTTGGGTTAGGAATCCCCATTTTGTGCCGCCATATGGTCTGATGCTACTAGAGTCTGCTTCAAACAGCTAACATATCCTAGCAAAGTGTCACTGAAATTTTTATCATTAAGAATTCATGAAAATTTCTATGGACAGCTGTGCTTACAAACCCAAATAATATTTTATCCACATTATAGAGAAACTTTCTTTCATTCTTTGGATCCAAAGACATTTTTGGGGAGGCAAAATCCTAAGCTCTAGGAAATTGTGAGAAAACCAAGTCACACAAGGGCTTCCCCAGTGACTCAGCAGTAAAGAATCTGCCTGCAATGCAGGAGACACAGGTTTGATCCCCAGGTCAGGAAGATCCACTGGAGGAGAACACAGTAACCCACTTCCAGTATTCTTGCCTGAAGAATCCCAAGATAGAGAAGCCTGGTGGAATACAGTCCATAGAGTTGCAAAGAGTCAGACATGACTGAAGTGACTTAGCACACATGCACGCAAGTCACACAAAGCGGGGGGTTTCGAATATTTCCTGTTACACAATTCTCTCTGTGCATCTCAAAGAAGAAAACCACAAATCACTGACATTGTTTAAAAAAGGGGGGAAATTCTACCTCTAAAAATATTTGCCTCTTGTTTAAAAATCTATTGACTTCAATCCATTTACCACTATACAGTTCCACCAGCTGAGATTTGGAAGGAAGGTTTGTTTTTATTATGATAATAGTTAAGCAAGAAGCAGTAAATCTTGCTGGTCATTTACAGGGAGAAGTCAACCAATACAAGTAAGCACATGATGTGACGGACCAACGTGTACCGGGACGCTGGCCACCTCCTGCTCTTACTGCGCTTACCTCGTTTGGCCGTCTTCCACTGGCACAACTGTCTCCTCAACAACCAAGGCACAGAGTCCTCTCCTTAAGGTAATAATTTGATAGTTGTATATACTGTGAAATGGTCACCACAGTAAGTCTGGTTAACATCCTCAATCATATGTAGTTACAAAACTTTTTCTTATTTGACAGCTTTTAAAATCTACTCTCTTAGCAAGTTTTGAATACACACGACAGCATTAACTGTAGTCACCATGCTGTATAATATATCCCCAGGACTGACTTACTTTGTAACTGGAAGTTTGTACCTTTTGGTTCCCTTTACCCATTTCACCCACCTCCACATGTCTGCCTTTGGCGACCACAAATTGGTTCTCCATATCTATGAACCGGGCTTATTTCTTTTTTTAACAGAGAATTTTTCATGTATTTTTAAGATTATACTAAATGGCCCAGAGCATTCATGTGAGGAGATGGTATTAGCAAGTGTAGAGCCCATAAGACCAATGTTTTGGATTAGGTGTTTATTTACTGGTTTTCATCTGCTTCCAAAAAACTCAAGACTTATTTTTTAAAAGTCAAGGAAAAGAACAGTAAAAAAAAAAAAAAAAAAAAAAAAAAAAAAAAAAAAAAAAAAAAAAAAAAAAAAACCTGAAAAAAAGTAAGAAACCTGATAGAAAACAGTAGAAAATATTCCATGAACCTGAAGTAAGTTGATTCTTAAAATGCATGTTTTAATTAAATTCTAAACTTTATGGCAGCAATAGCAAAGACAGGAAGCGTAATGGACCCTGTCATTTCCATTGTCCAATAACAAACTGCTTTGGGAGAATAAATCCTTTTCTGGTCTTAAAGCATAAGGACTCATGATATGGATCTTTTTATGAGGGACTAACACGATGAACACTGCTTTGCAACAAGTGGTCCAACAGACTGGGACTGTTTTCCTTGAAGAAGTATGTCTCCCTCTGCTTCACCCAAGATGTTCCGATGAAAGCTGCTGTGCTTTTCCTGGATCATACCATGTCATTGGGCTAGAAGGAAACTGATCAAACTTATTCTGGATTGTGAACTTGGGTAATTAGTTTGGTGGTTCAAGCTGTGGAATATTAACCTGAGGACAATCACAATATAAATGTAGTCACAGTGAAAAAAAAAAATTTTCTGACAAAAACCCAATCCAACAGAGATGAAGATGGCACTGTCACCATTGAGACCACAGTCCAAGCTTCTCCTGAGCTTCTGTCAGTAGCTTTTTCCCTGCTCTTAGTGGTTCGACCCTTTCTTTGAACTCAGCAGACTAGTACCTTCTCCCTCTTGTCTCCCTCTTCATCAGTAGATCTATCTGAATTTCTGTCTTTTGTAACCAAAAGGATCATGGTAATATATCTAAAAACAAAGTTTTGAATTTTTGATGCCTGTTTTAATTCCCAGTCTTCTACTTCTTTCTAAAGAGCTGTACACTTCATTTTCAGCTGTTCCTAGCTTCTTAAAAAGTGTGCTGATTGGGATGGGAATTGGGTAGGAGAGAGTGTAAATAAACCAAATGGAAAGGCCATTTTCAAAGTGCCTGTCCTAGTTCTGGGGAATGAAAAATGTTGTACAGAGAATATCTGAGTGCTAAGTCACTTTGGTTGTGTCTGACTCTTTGCAACCCTATGGACATAGCCTTCCAGGCTCCTCTGTTCATGGGATTCTCCAGACAAGAATACTGGAGTGTTTTGGAACTTGCTCCTCCATAGGGATCTTCCTGACCCAGGGGTTGAACCTGCATCTATTGTGTCTCCTGCATCTCCTACACTAGCAAACATTCTTTACCATTGGCACCACCTGGCAAGCCCCCAAAAATACCTAGTATATCACAAACCTGCAGTCAGACACCATTGTTTTGTATCAGATTTGTTTTTCATATAAGGATTTGTATACAGTAAATCCCCTACATATGAACAAGTTTCATTCTGAGAGTGCATTTTAAGTCCAATTTGTCTGTAAGCCCAACAGACTTAGCCGAGGTACCCAACTAATGCAACTGCCTACATAGGTTATAATAGGTTTATAATACTTTCCACACAAATAATACAAACATACACACACACAAAAATAGAGAGAACATTTGTCATCTTATAGTACAGTACAACAGTTGGCATAGACGGGCTGGCATTGAGGGAACAAGCAAGAAGAGTTACTGACTAGAGGAGGAAAAGGAGGTGGGAAGATGGTAGAGATGAAGGATTGTCAGCAATAGGAGATGGAGGGCAAGCTGCAATTTCACTCGTGCCAGACACTGATGGCACAGGTTCTGGTTTCTTGCTGGAACCAGATGCACATTAGCATCATTGGAAGTTCACAACTTGAAGGCTCATAAGTGAGGGACTTACTGTAATGCTTTGGGTATAGTAGGTTTTCCTTAAATTCTTTCAGAATGAACACCCAAGTGAGGCATGTACTAACTAGTTGCCATCATACACTTCAGGTTGGATATGATAGCAACCTTGCTTCATATGCATCTTTTAGGCACCATAGATGATTACAGTCTTCTCATGGCATATTATTAATCCCATCCTACCTTTCTATTTTCTGTAAAGGAGAACATGAAACTTAATGCCTGATGTTGATTTCATCATCTTTTGGTCTGAGTAACATGCTTTACACCCGCATGTAGGAAAATTCACCGACAGCCTGTCTTGTCAAGAGCACTCTGGAGCCTTTATTTTCAGGTGGCCCTTACTTCCTTCCACTCCCATCCATTCTGCTCCAGACCCACAAATACCACTTAGGTGTTGTACATGACCTTTGGGCGTGCCTATTGTGTTCATCCAAGAGAAAATCATATCACCTAGGAAGAATTTCTTTAAGAATCTGGAAAAGAGCTGGATTGCCTTCAGTCTGATTAACTTCATGAGCAGAGCAGGTTTTCTTTAGTTATTTTTAGTACTTCTAGGTCAAAATAGAAAATAGGAGTGAACATTTTTATCAGTTTGAAAAAGGAAGTGGTTTAATATTAGACTTTAATTTCTTCCTTCCTCCTGTTATAAGAGTCCCTTTGTTGGGGTCTCAAAATCCCACCTCTCTTCCTGCCTATTCATCCATGGTGACATGGCATTCTCCCTAAGGAATGAAGCTTACATGTAAGGTTTCTGCAAATACAAGGAACAGAGGGAAAAAAGCATGTGTAAAATATGAAGAATCCTTCAACTTGTTGGCACATTTACACATAGCTTCTGTTTTTAGATGAAAACTTTGGGTTTTTTATATACTGTTTCAAAACCTTGAAATTCTTCCTTGTTTCTTTCCACTGTGTTTAACTGATATTTTCACTTGTGTTACTTCTTTTTGAGTTGCTTTAGTATTTCTACAAACTTGCAGTATTTCTGAAGCACTGAAACTTTTCAGACTCGCCTAAAAGAAAAGCTAATGTTTTTGTTCCCTTTCAACCTGCAAAATTTTAACATGCATTTTCTCTGTATTAATACCTAGTTATTTCCAAATTTCAAATGATCTAGATTTTCACATATGTGAATTCTGTTTTAAAAGAAAAAGCAGGTGGTATCACCCAAAAGGCAGATGAAGAGGTCCCCAGCCTCCAATTCTTGAGGAATATCAACAATTTGGCAGCTATGCACAAATAAGAACAGCTCTGCAAGAGTTCAGGGGCCAATTCAAGAAGCTTCAGCAGCACAGTGGAACAAAAAAACCTGAAAATAACCACAGCAAAAGGGAAGAACAGCTTCGTTTTTGCCTGTATCACCTCACTCTCAGGATGGCAGTGCTAAGACCCAAGAAGGAACTCCCCAGATGGAAAGAGTTGCCCTTGCAAGAAAGGGAGCCCAGGGTGAGTGACCAACTTTCCCAGGCCTTGGGAACACTTCAAGAAGGACCCATTTCAGTTTCACTCCCTTCATAGACTAGCAAAGCTGCAATATACAGAGAAGGCAAAAAACAGGGACTATCAATGTCAGCTACACAGCAGAGCAACCTGGATCTCAGTGGCCTGCTCTGCAGAGGACCAAGGCGACTTGGCCACTGAAGAACCCAATGGCCAGCAAAGCCGCCATGGACCTTATGCAGCTTTCACTGGGTTCTGCCCCATAGTATTCATGTTCATGGATGCCAGCCACCTAAGTCCCTTCTTGCTCCATCCCACATCTCTGTCTCAGAGCTGGGGATGCACACCGGCAGACAACTGAGGACTCTGCAACCCCTATGGCAGTATCTGCACCCCGTTTAACCTCACTTTTGTCACTGGTCCTCTGGTCCACTGGTCCACTGCTGTTGGCTACCATGGGAAGGACCTGAAGCACCAGCCTGCATGCAGACAGCCAGGGCCCCGCAACTGCTAGAGAAGCTGGACCTCGCTGGCACTGGTCCCAAACACTACACATAATACCTGTTAGTATCTGCCAGGCAAGTCCAGCTGGTCCACAAATCTGAGCATGTGCGTACCACAACCCTGACCACCAGCATCACCACCAGGCCTAGTCCATAGACACTGGGCTTGGAGGCAGCTGAGGGCTCACACACTCTTTGTAACCCCTTGAGACTCTCACAGACTCACCAAAAGGATGACACAATTTTTGATGTTGTGAACATTGGTGTCCTGACCCAACAACAGTTAAGCCTCCCTAGACCTGGAGCCCCGACACACCATTGCACATGGCACCCTACAGCACTCTAGCCCAGGTCACACAGCATGCTCCAGTGTGCCCCCACCCGCACGAGAAGGTATTTCTCTTCAGAAGTCAGTGCAGAAAGTCTAGAAGAGATGAGAGTTTCTTCAGATGCACAGACACCATTACAAGGCTACAGGGATCACAAAGAAACAGGGAAATACGACATCACCAAAGGAAGACAGTTAAACTTTCAGTGACTGACCCCAAAGAAATGGAGATCCATGGACTGACCCATAAAGAAGAACAAAGAGAAAAAATAATCAAAAGAAATGAATTAAACTTAGAGAACATATAGGACACCACTGAGAGAGACATTCTAGGTACCACTGGGGTCCCAGAAAGAAAGGACAGGAAGATGTGAAATGTATCTGTATATCTCTATATATACATATATAGATATCTACAGTGAAGTACAACTCAGCCACAAAAAAGAAGGAAATCTCATCATTTGTGACATCATGGATAGACCTGAAGGGTATGACACACAATGAAATATGTCAGACAGAAAAAAACAAATACTGTTTTATGTCATTTATACGTGGAATCTAAGTACAGTACATTGAACTCATAGACACAGACAGTAGAACACTGATTGTCAGGGGCTGAGCGGGGCAGAAATGGGAAGATGCTAGTCACAGAGCTTGATCTTCCCCTAAGTTCTGGGGGAGCTAATGCACCCCACCATGATGATATTTAACAATACTTTGTTGTGTGCTTAAAAATTACTGAAAGAGTAGAGCCTTCACATTTTTACCATCTGTAATGTGAGATTAGGAATGCTTATCTAACCTAACTTGGTAAACATTTTATAATATATACGTGTATTACAACATCACCTTGTACACTTTAAACTTACATGATGTTATATATCAATTATATTTCAGTAGAGCTGGGAAGAACAAACTAGAGGGGTTTTTTTTTTTCCAGAACAATTTATCTCAAAGTACATTATTCTGTTCTCAAGTGGAATAAAAGAAGAGCATTAAATGAGCTATAAATATACTGGAGTACAGCAGAAACTTACACAACATTGTAAAGCAACTATAGAATAAATATTATAAACCTTTTGAATGATTGCACTAAAGGTCTTTATATAAGTGATTTCTGCTTAAAACCAGTAGCAGCAACAAGATTGTACTCCCATGCAAAATGGAACAGATTTAAGTATTAAAGGAAGATGGCAGGTAATCTGGCTGGAGTTAACAGTGAGGGTGATTAGCATGCATGCTAGAAAATACACCTAATGCATCACACCCCGATCCCTTGTTGTAAAAGTTGAATGCTCAAAAAAGGCACAGATCTCTCACAATTTCCATTCACTCCTCTGGAAGACTTTCTCCTTTGTTGTATCCCTTCTCTCAAGCAATATGGGTGAGGCAGCATGCTGGAGCAGAAAGAACATTGGGTAGTGTACATTACACCTGTCTGTGCAACCTACATCATTTAGCTTTCATTGCCTCCTTTAAATAAGAGGAATGGCACATATAATGTATTAATTCTTTATGTGTTCCTGAACCATAAGTACCAGACACTGGGTATATTGCAATGAACAAGACAGCCCCTGCCCTCATGGAGCATACATGCAAGTAAAAGATATCAACATTTTTAAAAATTGCAAAATTGTATTATCTAATAAAATTCAGAGACTATAATAACATAGTGATGCTACATCTATACTGGGAAAACTAGGTATGGTTTTCATGAATAAGTGATATTTTATTTAAAATCTAGTTTAGAATTAGATAGGGATCAAGAGGAGTAGTAATGTGGGAGACCAAAAAAAATGTATATTTTATGCATGGCAAATATTATGTGTAATGGTCAGAGCCAAGAAGCTAGTAGCCACCTTTCCAGGAATCACAGTCCTTTCTACTTCTAAATTCTCTTAGGTTTTATAGATACAGCTCTAGTTTCACAGTGCTTTTTCTAAAACTTATCCCTAAAAATCTCTCATTTATATCAATAACCTCAGATATGCAGATGACACCACCCTTATAGCAGAAAGCGAAGAAGAACTAAAGAGGCTCTTGATGAAAGTGAAAAAGAAGAATGAAAATGTTGGCTTAAAACTCAACATTTAGAAAACTAAGATCATGGCATCTGATCCCATCACTTCATGGCAAATAGATGGGAACACAGTGACAGACTTTATTTTCTTGGGCTCCAAAATCACTGCAGATGGTGACTGTAGCCATGAAATTAAAAGACGCTTCTTGGAAGAAAAGTTATGACCAACCTAGACAGCATATTAAAAAGCAGAGACATTACTTTTCCAACAAAGGTCTGTCTATTCAAAGCTATGGTTTTTCTAGTAGTCATGTATGGATGTGAGAGTTGGACTATAAAGAAAGGTGAGCACCGAAGAATTGATGCTTTTGAACGGTGGTGTTGGAGAAGACTCTTGAGAGTCCCTTGGACTGCAAGGAGATACAATCAGTCCATCCTAAAGGGAATCAGTTCTGAATATTCATTGGAAGGACTGATGCTGAAGCTGAAACTCCAATACTCTGGCCACCTGATTAGAAGAACTGACTCACTGGAAAAGACCTTGATGCTGGGAAAGATTGTAGGTAGGAGGAGAAGGGGATAACAGACGGTTAGATGGCATCACCATCTTAATGGACATGAGTTTGAATAAACTCCACAAGTTGGCGATGGACAGGGAAGCCTGGCATGCTGCAGTCCATGGGGTCACAAAGAGTCAGACATGACAGAACGACTGAACTGAACTAAATTGAACTTATATTGACCTTTCTCCTTCCTGAAATCCTATTGACATTTATCACTGAATCGGATATTTTTAACATTTAGTCAACTCTTGCTTTCCCGTAGCAAATCATTTCACATGTGTCCATCTTGTCTTCCTACTGATATTTTTAAGCTCAGCATAAATAGGACTGCATTTTGTGCTGCTTTGGTGCGTATTACAATGTGTAATCACAGTGCTAGGCACCCAGCATTCATTAAGAAAATTCTGCTTGAATTCTTTGTTTTCCTTTCCTCTTAAATGCAGGCTTCCTGTCATAGCATTGAAGCCAAGAATAATTCACAGGTTGAAATGTTGGTGCAAGGAACAGGAGTAAATGTCTTATCAAGCTTTTGGAGCCTGTCATTCTTCACCTGGATTTAGGAAATGAAGAGAGTCCTGACGATACCACCAATTTCCTCCAGCAGTGTTTCTAGAGGAACCCTTCTGTTACCCTTAAGCATCTCTGACTGATGACATTAACATCTGAGCTCCTGAAGAAAACTAATCTCAAAATACCACAGAAGGTTCTGCTAAAATTGCCAAGAATAACAATGGCTTTTATTTGGGTAGTACTCTCCTTTCAAGGTATTCAAAACCTAAATGTACAACAACTCTGTCATGCATAAATCCTTTCTCTCTGCTAGAATAGAGTACTAACTGAGAGATGAAGAAACCTATAAATAAAGAATGTAAATCATTTCTTTAGATCTTAAAAGGAAACCAGCTGACTGTCAAAGAAGGAAAGATGTACTAAAATCCACAGTGTCAAAAACACTGTATCATAATGTTTTATTTCCCTCTTATTTTTGCTTCAGGTGGAGACAGCCAAAACTGATGGCCCAGAGATTAGCAGGACTGAGCTTTTTTGTTCTGTTTTTAAATATGTATTTATTTACTTATTTAGGCTGTGCCAGGTCTTAGTTGTGGCACACAAAGATCTTTGATCTTTGCTGTAGGCATGTGGGATCTAGTCCCCTGACCAGGGATTGAACCTAGGCTGGCTGCATTGGGAAGTGCAGAATCTTAGCTGCTAGACCATCAAATCCCAGGACTGAGTTTTAATCTGAGTCACTTTGCTCTCGGCCTATAGGCAAACTCTTCTGTGAAGTATTTTCATGTGCCTATATAGAACAAAGATCTGATGAAGCATATTGTGAAATAAAAATATGAAGCCCGAATGTATCTAACATGTCACAGTTTAAGCATTCTTCCCTCTATGGTTACATCAATGTGCTACAAATGCAGGTATGTGTGAAATGTATTAAATAATTTGTAGCAACATGTACTTTTATACAGAAATTATTTCCCAACCATCCCCAGTTTACTCTGCTTTACACTGAGATCTTTATAATCAAATTTTTAATAAAAAGGTGAATGATTGTTTCGAAAACAGATGAAAGTCGATATGGTATTTTATTGATGCTTTATTACTATAAAAGTCATGGTAATCTATAAGCTCAGTGTACCTAGGCTCTTGACAAAACTCTCTAGAAACTTTCAGATGTGACAAAGATCACCCAAGTTGGATTCCACATGCCTAAGAGAAAAAAAGAGGGAAACAGTCCTTGAGGACTCAGATGCCTGAGAAAGATTTAAGGAGTTTTTATACTTTGATAGAGCTTTTAAGAAATGTTTATCTATTTTCCTTTGCTCTGGCCACATACTGAGAGGGCTTGCAAACTGTTTATTTAAGAGTAATTTTTTTAGAGTGAAGTAGCTCCTGATTTCTAAACAGTCCCCGGGGTTGTTATGTTAAAAAAAAAAAAAAAAAAAAAAAGACAAAGAAGAAGAAAAGAAAAAGAAAGAAGAAATAACTCTTTCAGAGGAGTAGGAAGCTGTCAAAATCTACTTAATGGAATCATTTGTAAAATAATGTTTTCCTTTTCTCTCCAAGAATCAGTGGTTTTGCTGCCTGCTGATGGCTCTCCTATCTAGAATCTGCTCATCTTCCACAATTCGAAAACCTGAAATGTAGAAAAGTGCTCTGCACAGGTGGCAAATTTGAAATTATTTACTGTGTTTGAAATGGGGGACGTTCTAATACTTTATCTCCTCCCACATTCATCTTTGGGTCTACTCAGCTGCATTCCATTTAATAAAGCTTAGAGCAGGTCAAATCAAAGCTTGGTTTGAATTTATAGAAGGGACTACATGATCAGGACTGGGGTCTCTCTCTCTCTCTCTCTGTCACACTCTCTCTGTCTCATTCTTTCAGAGAGAATAGTTTTGAGGTGATCAGCTAGACAGTTTGTTGGAAAGTAGTATTTAATCATTTCCATTATCTAGAAATAAATAAAGGCATATCCCCGAAGTAGATTAGATCAAAATTTATTGATGGGGGAAAAGAATAACAGAGTATGCAAAAGGGAAATAAAGGAGTATATTTCCATTAAAAATTTAGAAATATCATTTTTCTTTTTTTTAATTAATCCTCTTTTGTGGATCTGCAGATCAGAACTTGGCTGATATTTGAAAGCATAAACAACTTTTTAAAAAAGATAATATTTTTAAGTAAAGCAAAACTTAACTATAAGAAGGTACATGGATTATAAGTACACAGTTCAGAAGATTTTTACAAAGTGACACAACTGTGAAAGCAATATAGATTATGAAACAGCATTAAGCCCTCTTCCCCTCCTGCCCAGCTTCAGTCTCTGCCTCACTCCAAAGCTGTGTAATGTCTAACACCATGGGTTAGTTTTGTTTAGTTTCCCTTTCTTAAAAGTGGAATTTTGCATAGTATTCCTTCATACCCGACTTCTTCCACTCCACGTTTTCTTTGTGAAATGCTTCCATGTGGCTGTGAATCATCCAGTCCATTTTTCATGGTTGTATTGCATTCTGTGTGATTATAGGATAGTTTATCCGTCATCCTGTGCATGGACATTTGAGTAGTTTTTTTATTTGGGATTAACACTAACAGTTCTTTAGTGATTATTTTAATATATTTATGGTGAATATATGTCCACATTTCTCCTGGGCAATGAAATTGCTGTGTCATAGGATATACTTAGCAAATATTTCCATTTATTATCCAAGTTTGTCCTAAATACACTGTATGTGAATTTCAGTTGTTCTGTCTCTGAACCAACATAAGATATGTTTCTTTTTTAATATTTGCCATTCTGATGAGAATGTAGAAATGTCATATGTGAATTGACATTTTTCTGGTAACTAATAAAACTGGGCATCTTTTCACATGTATGCTGACTATTTAATACCCATTTGTGAAGTGTCTTTTCAAATTTTTGCCTCATGTTTCCATTTTGATGGTCTTTTATTGAATCTTTTAGCTATTTAATATATAAACATAAAACCTCTTCTGACATTTTCTTGCTTACGTTTTCAGTATCCTAGTAGTGACCTTGATAAAATTTCTCCAATTAATGCATTCCAATTTATCAAATTTGTCCTGTTACAGGGAATCCCCTGGTGGTCCAGTGGGTAGGACTTCGTGCTTTCACTACAGGGGACATAGGTTCCCCTGACTGGGGAACTAAGACCCCGCAAGTTACATAGTGTGCTCCCCCAAAATTGCCCTGTTACAATTAAGATTTTCATGTCCTATGTAAGAACTATTTATCCCAGGGGGCAAAAGTTATATCTATTTAAATATTAATTTAAATTCCTTAAAATGTAGAAAAAATAAGTAGTCTATATAGTACTATATATCCATTTTTTAAGTTCAGTTCAGTCACTCAGTCGTGTCTGACTCTTTGCCACCCCATGAATGGCAGCATGCCAGGCCTCGCTGTCCATCACCATCTCCCAGAGTTCACTCAGACTCACATCCATCAAGTTGGTGATGCCATCCAGCCATCTCATCCTCTGTCGTCCCCTTCTCCTCCTGCCCCCAATCCCTCCCAGCATCAGAGTCTTCTCCAATGAGTCAACTCTTCGCATGAGGTGGCCAAAGTACTGGAGTTTCAGCTTTAGCATCATTCCTTCCAAAGAACACCCAGTGTTGATCTCCTTCAGAATGGACTGGTTGGATCTCCCTGCAGTCCAAGGGACTCTCAAGAGTCTTCTCCAACACCACAGTTCAAAAGCATCAATTCTTCAGCGCTCAGCTTTCTTCACAGTCCAACTCTCACATCCATACATGACCTCTGGCAAAACCATAGCCTTGACTAGACAGACCTTTGTTGGCAAAGTAATGTCTCTGCTTTTCAATATGCTATCTAGGTTGTTCAGAAAATTTGGTCAGAAAATGTGCACTGAAAGAAGTCACATTTCTATAGAACTATGAATTAAATATAATTTCCTCTAGGCCTTAACTTCCCAGAATGTTGTAAAGCTCAGTGTATGTCCTTTTAGTTTTGTCTCATCCCCTGCACAGAATCTTATCTGAATTCTAAGTTTAAGTGGTGCCAGGGAAAGAACAAGAGTGACAAAGCCTTTGTCCACAGGGGCACCATTCTTGCATGCGAGGCCCACCTCTTTGTCCTCAAGTATAGATGCTCAAGAATGACACTCTCATCCTCTCTCTTTAAGACATCAATGTCTGCTACTTTGTTTCTGGCCTCTCTCCAGTCTCAAGAAAAGCTAAAAGTATCTCATATCTAGGTGCAAACCTGCTAAGTTGCTTCAGTCATGTCTGACTCTGTGCAACCCCATGGACTGCAGTCCACCAGGCTCCTCTGTCCATAAGAGTCTCCAGGCAAAAGCACTAGAGTGGGTCGCCATGTCCTCCTCCAAGGGATCCTCCTGACCCAGGGATTGAACCCGCATCTGTTATGTCCAACCTGTATTGGCAGGCAGATTTTTCACCAGTAGCACCACCTGGGAAGCCCATGTCGTATCTAGTTGGCTTCTACATCTGCTAGTCCAAGGGCTTTCCTTCATATCCATGTACTCAAGATAAGGCAGCAACCAGCTCCTTCAACAGATGTTAAGACACTGGTTGAAGAGAGGGTGACCTTTCTTCCAGAGTGATACTTAAGGAAAAAAATGGTAACACAAATCTATCTTTTTTGTAATATATGCCATTATAAAAGAAAATTCAAACTATGAAAGGATTGTAAAATCACTTTTGGAATAAAATCAACTATGGTATTCACAAGAAAATTCAGTTATTCACAATAAAATATTTCAAATCTAAAGATTTTTTTTATCCTTGCAAAAGAAACAAGCAGTTCAGTTCAGTTCAGTCCCTCAGTCATGTCTGACTCTTTGCAACCCCATGAATAGCAGCACACCAGGCCTCCCTGTCCAATACCAACTCCTGGAGTTCACTCAGACTCACATCCATCGAGTCAGTGATGCCATCCAGCCATCTCATCCTCTGTCGTCCCCCTCTCCTCCTGCCCCCAATCCCTCCCAGCATCAGAGTCTTTTCCAATGAGTCAACTCTTCCCATGAGGTGGCCAAAGTACTGGAGTTTCAGCTTTAGCATCAGTCCTTCCAAAGAACACCCAGGGCTGATCTCCTTTAGAATGGACTGGTTGGATCTCCTTGCAGTCCAAGGGACTCTTAAGAGTCTTCTCCAACACCACAGTTCAAAAGCATCAGTTCTTCGGCGCTCAGCCTTCTTCACAGTCCAACTCTCACATCAAGTTAATAATGAGTAAAATACATAATGTAAACTTATAGATGCAGATATAGATAGGAGATAGATGAAATGTAAAGCTTAAAATCGGATTTCCTTTGCATCCCCAACCACAGAGATCACCTTTGAGCAAAACAAATTTTACTGGTTAATAAAATCTTTTCAGAGTATTTTTATTTGTTCTTTAAATAGTTGTCAGACAACTACTGAATTAGAAAGTATAATGATATCTTGATTTTCATTTTTAAAAATTTAACTTCTATCAGTATGTCTCAAATTAAAAATAGCTAGACATTGTCAACACTACAGGGTGAGATAAAGGAAGGCCTGATCTTTCGATTCTTCATTACACGACTAGTCAGACCAAAGCTAGAGTCATGATCACTATCACCTTCTTAGGAGAAGTGCAGTTCCACAAGAGCCTCTGGTCTCAGTGGCTGGCATCTTCCGTTATCCTTGTTCTCAATTACTCACGGCTTTAACTTCCAAGATTCTTGTTTGAAGAACTCTGGGTTTTCCTTCCATCCACCTGTGGCTCAGATAATTTTTATCTCCTCTCCCTTTTCAATAATTAATTGCAGAAAATATTCATTACCTTATTTTTGTATTTAATTTGGCTGTGTTGGGTCTTAGTTGTGGCACTCGGTATCTTCAGTCTTTGCTGCAGCCTGCGAGATCCTTAGTTGTGGCATGTGGGGTCTAGTTCCCCAACCAGGGATTGAACCCAGGTCCCCTGTATTGAGAGTGCAGACTCTTAGCCACTGGACCATCAGGGAAGTCTTTTCTGTAGCTTATTTTAAACATAATGTTAGTTTCTAGAAGAACCTGGACTGTTAAAACTTAATTTGATAGATAAATTGAATTTCATTTGATAGAACTTATAAGACATTGGGTAAAAATGAAAATTCAGCAAATATGCAGAGAAGATAATATATTTTTAAATGCTGTTTCCAGCTTAAAGCCATGATATTCTTCAATGTGTCTCTTTTCTTAATTCATTTGTTACTTTTGACAAACAGTAAGCATCTTTCAATTACAGTTAATATTTAACTTCTCACTGAAGAAAAATTCAAAATAAATACTCTCTGTATTTTAGATTTGTTCCTGAGCAACCACTAGCTAGCCACTAACACAGAAAGGATGGCATGTATTTTGGTGACTTGTCTGTATTTGATAAGCCATTTTTCTTCTTCTGCAGTTCCCAAGCCTCTGACCTTTCTTTATCCTCACTCTACTCCCTCATCATGACAGATAAGGCAAATAGGACTGTGTGCTGGGAACAGAAAGGACATGGAGGGGTTTTTAAAGGTTATCTCCACCTCCCTCTGTGTTTTAAGCAACTCGACCTTAAATGCTGGATTTTAAAATACACACCCATCCACATGCACACACATACAAACACACACATGCAGGATTATGTTGTATAAAAAGGCTAAAAATGTAGTGTGAATTATGATTATTTCTTCCAGTAATTTGCAGAAGTATATCAACACACTCTCATTATTCTAGAGACCTTGATGCATCGCCCTGTTGAATTTCCAGGACCTGGCTCCTTCTAGTCTGGCTGCCAGAGTATTTTACATTTCTAGCTCCCAGCTCCACTTCTGAAAATGCATTTATTCCCCTCTCAAGAATCACTGCAAGCACTGAAATTACTGATCACCTATTACTAAGATGGTTACCATGTCCATATTCATTTATAAATTTGCTTTTCTCTTTTTAAAACTGCTTCCATTTTCCTGAGATCTTGATGATGTCATGCAGTAACCCCACACCTTTTTTGGTTGTTGTTGTTTCCTGGCAGAGTTATGGTTGCTGGATTCTAACGATCAGTTTCAGTAACTGTCTGGTAAAAATAAATTCACACTGCAAAAATTAAATGAAAGAAAGAAAGGAAGAGAGGGAGGGGAAAGTAAAAGAAAAGACAAAAAAGTAAAGGTATGGTGGCTGTTTCTACACATTGATTAAAGGTATGAAATAATCCTTTTCTTCTCCTATATATATCCCATAGCAGTAAAACAATTAACTTCTGCACATGTGTTCGCACCAATGAAAGCCTTCCTAGACTCCCACCTTTGCCCTAATCAAGAATCAAGTATATGCCTAAAAATGGGAAGTATATCTAAAATAAAAATATCTTCAAACAAATAGTATTTGAGTACAATACAATGAGCAAACTGGCTGTTTCAAAGCCAAGTAATATGAGGACTAATTCCATAAAATCATAGTTAAAATATTTTTTAAAGATGAAAATTAAAGAGAATAAATCAGCACAAGAATGTCTACTGACGACACGGAGCATGTAAAATATTAACATCCTCAGTATACACAAAGCAACAAACTGATTCACCACCTACCACTTTTTTGAAACACACACTGACATAGCAGAGGGAAAAGAAATCAGAAAAATAATAACGTCTTGTATTAAGCTTTAAAATAGGAATAAACAGTGAACTTGCAAATTACTGTCTCACAAATCAGACATTAATACTTTTTGAAATAATAGAACACATATTAACAGGATATTTGTGAACATTTTGAGAACAATGGAATCCTGACCTGCATACAAGGTGGGTGATAAAAAAAAAAACAACTCAGCCTGTAAAAAAATAATAAGCTCTTACATAAAGGGGAAGGCACTCATTTACTGAGAAAAATAAACATATAAATGAAATATAATCTTGGATGTTTACAAAGCACTTTCCCCCCAGGAATTCAAAGCATACTCTTTAATGTGTTCAATGACTCCATAGCTTTGTGAAGGAGAGTTCTGTTGTTTTTATTTATTTGTTTGTTTTGAATTCTGTCTACAGAAAATACTTAGTATGCCTGGGACATCTGATATCTACATAATGTTTCAGCAATTTTTTAGAGTTATATTTTTAATAAAAAATGTCACTACTTTGTCTTCAAGTAATTTTATGTATACTTTTCTACTTTTGGAACTTGAAGCCTTTTTTTTTCCTGTTGTCTAAATGAATGTTTTTTTTTTTCATTAACTTTTTTTAAAATTAATTTTTATTGGAGTATAGTTACTTTACAACGTTGTGTTAGTTTCTACCACACAGCAAAATGAATTAGCTATACAGCTACAGTCCACAGGGTCACAAAGAGTGGGACACGACTGAACGACCAACAGTTTCACTTTTTTTCCATACATATATCTACTCTTTCGTATATTTATTGGTCCATCGGGAAGAGCTGGCTTCTCAGGTGGCGTAGTCAGTGAAAGAATCTGCCTGCCAATGCAGGCAAATGCAAGAGATGCGAGTTTGATCCCTAGGTTGGGAAGATCCCCTTGAGTAGGAAATGGCAACCCACTCCAGTACTCTTGCTGGGAAAAATCCTATGGAGAGGAGCCTGGTGGGCTACAATCCATGGAGTCGCAAAGAGTAGGACCCAACTGAGCACACACAGGGAAGAGTCATTCTTTCTTCTAAATATTTAGTTTCCTTCCATTCAAAATGCCTCTTTTAGGAAGTCACTGGGATCATCCTGATTCACAAAATCTACTCCTCACCTCAGCTCCCCTTGACCTTACTTTGTATTGTACATCTATGGCACATAGTACTTTATTTAATTTGATACTAAGTACACCATAAAATAAAAACTAGATAAGAAAGTTTAATGAATGACATAGTAGAATTTGCTGTGACTGGAAAAAAAAAAAAGAGAGAGAGAGAGAGATCATTGATTCCTAGTGAATCATAAGATTTTTCAGTGAATTATTCACTAACTCATTTAATGATACATTGTGAGAAGACTGAACTCACATGGAACACTGCATGCTGGTCCCAAGCCCAGTCTTAAAAGCGTTCAAAGAAGACCCTGAAAATCATGGAGATAATTCTTCACATGGCAACAGTAGTGCTAACAATAGGGTTGAATGGAAAGGGAGGTATTTGATCAGCAGTTAGCTGATAAATGGAGACAGAAAGCAGCTTGGCAGAATCAATCCCCTTGTGTCCTAGCCCACACCGGCACGTTCATCTCAGACTTGCCCTGCCTGCAGCTCGGGAGAGGCCCAGGCCCTTCTCAAGGCAACTCCCTCAACCTTTGCTACTGACTTAATCCATTTCTTCTCATGGACTTCGATCCATTGGCTCTCACCCATATGATTCAAGTTCTCCCTTTATACAGACTTCATTGGAATAGTCAATAAAAATCCTCTTGAGAGAATTATCTACACATGTCTTTGTTGTTTCCTCTTTACTTGTCTTTACCCCATAACATTAGGATTTTAAACAGTCTGCTTAGGGTCACTAGCACCTTTGAATTGATAATCCAATAAACACTTCTCACTTCTTATCTTCCTTAGGTTTCTTGTAGCATTTTGGGGGTGTTTTTCTTTTGTTTGTTTTTAACTGGAGGAAAATTGCTTTACAATGTTGTATTGGTTTCCGCCATACAACAACTCAAATCAGTCAAAATTATAAAATATCCCCTCCTCCTGGATCTTCTCTCCTCTCCCCATCCAACCCCTCTAGAGTAAATATTTACTAAAGTATACAGAAAATTTCATATATAGAAAACTGCACAAATTATAATATACAGTGAAAGGGTTTTTACAGAGTGAAAACTACAACCGCCTTCCTTCTTTCCCTCCTCTCCTCTTTTTCCTCTTCCGCCTTCCTAGTTGCCTTCTTTTCTCCTTTCTCTCTCTCTTAATTCTCTCCCTTGGGTTTCCCTTCTTAGTTCTATCTTTTCTTCTTAGTTCAATCTTATTCTTTCTTTTCAGTTTCTATTGTTGTTCTCTTTCAATATTCTTACCAGCTAGGTGTTTACATGCAGATTCTATCCTTGGACCTTTTTCATCAAAACCTAACTACCCTTCAGAGCGATCTTATCAATCCTCATAACTCTAATAGCTACCCAAGCACCAAAGGCATCAAATCCTGTCAGCTGTTCTCCCAACCCAACAGTCATATAATCCAACTATCTCTTCAACTTCCTACCTCATAAATACCTCAGACTTAACACCATCAAACTAACAGCTTAATGCTCCTGCTTCCAGAAGAAGATAGCTTGTGCTGAAGTCCTGGCATTGCTGCTTACTAAAGGTAACCTTCAATGGTCATGTAACATCAGTGTTTTCCTTTTTATTATGAAGACACACCATGAATTAGTTTGCTGTGGCTGATGCAACAAATTATGACAAACTTCATAACTTTAAATGACAGAAATTAGTCTCCTCACAGATCAAGAGGCCAGAAGTCTGAAGTCAGTATCACTGGAACAAAATCGAGATGTCAACGTGGCTTCATGCCTTCCAGAACCTCTAGGGGAGGATCTGTTGACTGCTTCTTTCAGCTTTTGCTGGCTGCTGACATTCCGCACTCCATTCTCCATGGTCACACTGCCGCCTTCTTCTGTCTGAGTCAATGTCCTCTGCTTTGGTATTACAAGGACGTGTGCTGTGGCATTCAGGACACAACAGGCTAACTCAGGATGATCTCCTCTTCTCAGAATCCTAAATTAACCATTTCTGCAAAGAATCTTTTTCAAAATAAGGTCACATTAATAGGTTTAAGAGATTAAGGTGTGGTCCTCTGTGGGGGCCAGAGTTCTGAGGCCAGCAGACTCTTCATGATGACTATAAAGCTGAGTTCAGGGCTCCCCGCATAGCTCAGTCAGTATTGCAGAGTCTGACTGCAATACAGGAGACCTGGGTTTGATCCCTGGGTTGGGAGGATCCCCTGGAGAAGGAAATGGCAACCCACTCCACTATTCTTGCCTGGAGAATCCCATGGACAGAGGAGCCTGGAAGGCTAAAGTCTATAGGGTCGAAAGAGTCAGACACGACTCAGCAACTAAGTGTGCATTATGTGTATTGGGGGCCATTATTCAGCCTAATATAGATGACAGTATCTACTTCATGGAGTTGTCATATAGTTAAAATGGATAACTCTAAATATAAAACTTAGAACATGACCTGAATAAACTCACACTCTTAGTTATTTTTATTGTTCTCAAAAGCTTCCTTTTCTCAGATTCCCTTTCTCAAGAAAAACCACCCTGTGACCATGTTCTATCAATCCCATCTCCTTAATATCCCATTACCCTTATCATGTTTTACCTGCCACTCCATCTCATACTCAAGTCCTCCCCACTGCACCCAGAGTGCTCAGTCAGTTCAGTCACTCAGCCATGTCAGACTCTTTGGGACACCACGGACTGCAGCATGCCAGGCTTCCCTGTCCTTCACCAACTCCCAGAGCTTACTCAGACTCATTTCCATTGAGTTGGTAATACCATCCAATCATCTAGCTAATCCTCTGTCGACCATTTCTCCTCCCACCTTCAATCTTTCCCAGCATCAGGGTCTTTTCCAATGAGTCGGTTCTTCTCATTAGGTGGCCAAAGTATTGCAGCTTCAGCTTCAACATCAGTCCTTCCACTGAATACTCAGGACTGATTTCCTTGAGGATTGAATGCTTGGATCTCATTGCAGTCCAAGGGATTCTTAAGAGTCTTCTCCACCACCACAGTTCAAAAGCATCAATTCTTTGGTGCTCAGCTTTCTTTATTATCCAATTCTCACATCCATACATGACTACTGGAAAAACCATAGCTTTGACTAGATGGATCTTTGTTGACAAAGTAATGTCTCTGCTTTTCAATATGCTGTTTAGGTTGGTCATAGTTTTTCCTCCAAGAAGGAAGCATCTTTTAATTTTCATGGCCGCAGTCACCATCTGCAGTGATTTTGGAGCCCAAAAAATAAAGTGTCTCACTGTTTCCCCATCTATTTGCCATGAAGTGATGGAATCACATGCCATGATCTTAGTTTTCTGAATGTGGATTTTTAAGTCAGCTTTTTCATTCTCCTCTTTCACTTTCATCAAGAGACTTTTTAGTTCTTCTTTGCTTTCTGCCATACAGTTGGTTTCATCTGCATATCTGAGGTTATTGATATTTCTCCCCGCAATCTTGATTCCAGTGTGTGCTTCATCCAGACCAGCATTTAGTATGACATACTCTGCACATAAGTTAAATAAGCAAGGTGACAATATACAGCCTTGACATAGTCCTTTCCCAATTTGGAACCAGTCCATTGCTCCATGTCTGGTTCTACCTGTTGCTTCTTGACCTGCATACAGATTTCTCAGGAGGCAGGTAAGGTGGTCTGGTATTCCCAACTCTTTCAGAATTTTCCAGTTTGTTGTGAGCCACACAATCATAGGCTTTGCGTAGTCAATAAAACAGAAATACATGATTTTCTGGAACTCTCTTGCTTTTTCAATGATCCAGCAGATATTGGCAATCTGATCTCTGGTTCCTCTGCCTTTTCTAAATCCAGTGTGAACATCTGGAAGCTCATGGTTCACATAGTGTTGAAGCATGGCTTGGAGAATTTTGAAAGTAAAGACTAGTCATTGTCTTCAACTTAGCACCTTTTTTAAATATTCTCTTTGGTCTGTTTTCAGTTCAGTTCAGTTCAGTCACTCAGTCATGTCCGACTCTTTGCAACCCCATGAATAGCAGCACACCAGGCCTCCCTGTCCAATACCAACTCCTGGAGTTCACTCAGACTCACATCCATCGAGTCAGTGATGCCATCCAGCCATCTCATCCTCTGTCGTCCCCTTCTCCTCCTGCCCCCAATCCCTCCCAGCATCAGAGTCGTTTCCAATGAGTCAACTCTTCACATGAGGTGGCCAAACTACTGGAGTTTCAACTTTAGCATCATTCCTTCCAAAGAACACCCAGGGTTGATCTCCTTTAGAATGGACTGGTTGGATCTCCTTGTAGTCCAAGGGACTCTCAAGAGTCTTCTCCAACACCACAGTTCAAAAGCATCAATTCTTCAGCGCTCAGCTTTCTTCACAGCCCAATTCTCACATCCATACATGACCACTGGAAAAACCATAGCCTTGACTAGATGGACCTTGTTTGACAAAGTAATGTCTCTGCTTTTGAATATGCTATCTAGGTTGGTCATAACTTTCCTTCCAAGGAGTAAGCGTCTTTTAATTTCATGGCTGCAATCACCATCTGCAGTGATTTTGGAGCCCAAAAAAATAAAGTCTGACACTGTTTCCACTGTTTCCCCATCTATTTCCCATGAATGATGGGACCAGATGCTATGATCTTCTTTTTATGAAATGTTGAGCTTTAAGCCAACTTTTTCACTCTCCTCTTCATCAAGAGGCTTTTAGTTCCTCTTCACTTTCTGCCATAAGGGCGGTGTCATCTGCATATCTGAGGTTATTGATATTTCTCCCGGCAATCTTGATTCCAGGTTGGGCTTCTTCCAGCCCAGCATTTCTCATGATGTACTCTGCATAGAAGTTAAATAAGCAGGGTGACAATATACAGCCTTGACGTATTCCTTTTCCTATTTGGTCTGTTTTAGCTCCACCCAATTTTGTCATGGCTCCCACACCATCATGCCCCCACCTTTCTAGACTGAAACTGGAATTCAAGCTTTGACTTTCATGTCATGTTGCCTAAGAAGTTTGCTCCTCTCTTCCTTCACCATATCCAAAGGATTCTTCTAACAGACATATTGATATTTATTCCTTCTACAATCTAGTATATGCTTAAGATTGAGAACACAAACGTAATTGGGAAGAACAAATCTGACTGAGTATTAGATCTATTTCTCTTACTTTAACCTTTGTGTTCTACTGCCTTTGCTTGGAGTTAAGAATGTTGCCTATAGCAAGAAATATGCAGGATAGTCCATCCTCAAATCTCTGATCTTTATGGGTATAATGCTTGTCCATTCATACAGGGATAAAAAGTTGCAGAACAGAGAATAACATGTATCTTGGAATTTTACAGGAACATGATGACCTGAACCTACATGGACAGCTGCCAGAACAGAGGACTCCACAGAAAGAAGTTTGCAACGATCAACCACATCCTTCCCTCACCTTGCTTTAAAAAATGTTTTTGCTGAAACCCTCTAGGGAGTTCAGGATTTAAAGGCATGAGCCACCCATTCTCCCCTTGTGGCCCTGCAATAAACCTTTCTCTGATCCAGACTCTGCCAGTTCCACTTCTTTGGCCTCAATCTTTGTCAGAATCTCACACTTGCATTTTGGTAACACAAAGAGAATGAGACACAGTACAACAGGTGAAGGAACAACTATGGTAGGTTTGTAAAACGGTCCTTCAAATGTACACCCACTTTCTAATCCTTGCAAATCTATAATTATTACCTCCAATGATGAGAAATGTGACTGGCATCCAGAGCTGTTAAAAGAATAAATTTAGATTATTTTAAAACCACTAACAGGAACGGGAACGGGAAGTCGCTCAGTCATGTCCGACTCTTTGCGACCCCGTGGACTGTAACCCACCAGGCTCCTCTGTCCATGGGATTCTCCATGCAGGAATACTGGAGTGGGTTGCCATTTCCTTCTCCAGGGGATCTTCCCAACCCAGGGATTGAACCTGGATCTCCTGCACTGCAGGCAGACGCTTTACCCTCTGAGCCACCAGGGAAGTCCCAAAGTTGTGGTAATTACTGTAACCCTGTAACAGTAACCCTAATACATTAGTGCAACAATGCAGGAAGTCAGCATGCAGCCCTACATCCTCTAAGACATAAAGGGAGGCAAGAAAGAATGAAATGTTCAGGAAACTACATGCATTTTGGTACTTTTGAAATCTTATGTCAGGAGTATCTACCAAAGAAGCTGAAGATAAGCCACTGACAATTCTAAAATAGTATTCTATGTCATGGTGCATGCACAGGTTGGAAAAGAATTTCTATGAGACAGAATGAGAGTTTATTAGAGCGGGAGATAATACTATTAGAACAGTGGGCCAGCTCAAGGGAGAACCAACCTTGAACAGGGTTTCTCAGTCTACTTACATACTCAGGGTACAAGGAGTGGGATAGGGGTTTTGTGGGTCATTTGCTGATTGGATGAGGCACGTACACTGGGTAGGGGAAGAGTAAGGCAAATACCTTCTCCCTATGGTGTAGGAGGTAGAGAGTTTATACTGCTCAGGAGGACCTGAAATCTGTTAATAGTTACAACATGGGGGAAGGAAGGACGATAAGGGTCTGGTTTTTCTGTTCCTGCATTCCAAGCCCCTTCTTGGTTTTATCTGCTCTTTTGTCCTTGGGTCACCACATCTATTTAAAATGTATGGTGGCTATGTCGCAGTGGGACAAGAAGGTTTACAGGGAGACCACTTAGAAAGTTGCAAGGATAACGAGGAGACAGATTAAAACCTTTTAGTAGATACAATCAGTAGGACTTACTGACTACTTAGCTGTGTTGGAAGGAGAACAGAAAGAAGAAGGAAACTCAATTTTCCAGCTTCTGTGACTGCTTCGCTCAGGGTGAGGAATTACAGGAACTACAGGTGAAAATACATAACATGGTTGAATATGTAAGTTTGAAATTCAGGGTATAAATTTAACCTGACGATGGAGATTTGAGAGCTCCAGAATTTATAACACATTATTGAAAGTGAAAGTGAAAGTGTTAGTCACTCAGTCATGTCTGACTCTGCAACTTCATGGATTGTAGCCCATCAGGCTCCTCTGTCCATGAAAAGGCAAGAACACTGGAGTGGATAGCCATTCCCTTTTCAGGGGATCTTTACAACTCAGAGATCAAACTCAGGTCTCCCACACTGCAGGCAGATTCTTTACCATCTGAGCCATAGGGAAACCCAATAACCTCTTTTTCTACAAAGAGAAGTTCTACTGAGTAACGTTTTACTAAAAATAGATCAAATTTTACATAATAAAAATACCAATATGCAAACAAATATATTAATTCACTTATTAAACCTACATTGGAAGTCTTCTGTATCTTCTGCTAAGGACTGAGAATGTGAAGAGTGATAAGACATAGACCCTTTCCTTAAGAAGTCTGGAGAAAGATAAAGGCATTAAAATACAAAACACATTATTACATGTATGTGTTACTATCATGAAATTCCAGGCCTTCAAAACCAAATGAGCTTCTGTCTTTGTTAAAAATGCATGTTTCTGTGATAACCATCCTTCATTAAAAATTTGAACAGCAAGTTCCAACTTCTTTCCTCTCTCTACATGCATGGAAGAGTAAAACTCAAACAGATTTTGTTTAGAATAAATCACCAAAGTTAATTTTATTACATTCTACTTATGAATAAAAACAGGATGGCTCCTAGCTACTTTTTACTATATTTAACTGGAATTCCCTACAAGATTTTTCAAATTATATTTTTTAACTGTGTCATCGAAAAGGTTTTGTGGGGGAAGTAAGCAAAAACACAAATTGATGTCTATTTCCTCTCATTTTCCATGTGTTTCCTTTGGTTAAATAAATACTCTAAAAATATAAAATGCTTCATGTGTTAGAAAAACTCTCTGAAAGGCACACATATTGTTCGCACTCAATTACTTCACCAGCAGATTTATAATAGTGGCAGTGGGGTTGATAAATCCTGCCTCAACCCAAAAAAACTACTTGTCAGACTATAATTTGATTGTACAATACAACATTACAAAAGCAAATTGATAAGACAAATTTTAAGTCAGCAAACATGAGTTTCCCCCATGGTGGATAGGCACACCCACTTCATGTCACCCTTTCTACCCCTGAAATTTTCCACAGGAAGCAACCTGAGGTGGCCGTTTGAATGGCAGAGACTTTCAAGCATTGTCTTGCTTCCAGGGACATGTAAACCCTCTTATTGCAATGGATAAACAAGAGAGCCTTAAATGGGAAAAAATATAGTGATCTGTCGTAAAGTGTTCGCCTTAATTGCCAGCAGTATATTTCAGTGACTGGTTTTGAGTTTCATTTGCACATCATACTGAGAGTAAATGCTGCCATCTGAGGTTTTTTTAAGTCAGGGAGTGATTTACAGGACCACAGAGTCCATCTACCGAGCACCTCTAAAGATGAGATTGCTGTAATCTTAGGTGTAATCAAATGTAGATTTCATCCATAGTGATACAAATCTGTATCCAACACATCAATGGAAATATTATATGTAACATCCCATAGAAGCAAAGCTCTATTTAGCAAGTTGGCTTGAGTATGTGCTACTAGGCGACAGACATCAAAGGAGTTTTTATCTGGGTGACAGGTAGCTGTTCATCTGTGGTATCTCTAGGATGCTAGGATTCATGAAATCCAGTCGTTTGGCTGGACCACAGGCATCTTCCAGACATCTTCTAGCAGATATGGAGCTGTTATGTTATCGCCTATCAAACTGAACCTAGAGACCTGGAAAGAGTCTTCTTTCTGGACGAGCAGGATGAGGGGCTACATCTTGGCTCATTTAATATCCAGTTATTAATTCGTTTAGAAGCATTTATTGGGTACTTTGAGAGAGTCAACTGTTGTGACAGGTCTGGGAACACAAATACATTTACTGCACAGAAGTTAACTACAGCCTTGCAGTGGGACGGGGTGGGGGAAGGAGAGAGTGGGGGAAGGAAAGATTAGGGAGAGAGAGGAGAAATGCCCCACAACACACAGGGGATAAAATCCACTTCTTAGAAAAATACCCTTGTTGATTATATTTATTTTTACAGGCGCTAGTGAAATAACAGGGAAAAAGGTAAGTAATCTCAATTCTTTCATTTAATGAAAACCTTATGTTATTTTTAAGAGAACACTCATTTACTTTAAAAATATATTTAAAGTCATTTCTTCATGTTTTAAATATCTTGATTCAGCTTTAAATTTTCTAAAAAGAAAAAAAGAAGAAGAAAAGAAAATAGGAACTTCCCTGGTGGTCCAGTGGCCAAGACTCTGCGCTCCCAGTGCAGGGGGCCAGAGTCTGATCCCTGGGCAGGGAACTAGATTCCATGTGCCTCGACTAAGACTCAGCACAGACAAAGAAATAAATATTTTTTTAAAAATATATAATACAAACAAATGCTTTTGTGTTCTTAAAGAAAACTAATTAAACAATTAATATACAATAATGGTGATAACATTTATTATGTGCTGGTCAGTAGGCTGAGCTCTTGTATATTTTCTCCCTTTGTTCCTGTAGCAAGCTTATGGGCAGATAGTATGTTACTCAAATTATATGGGTGAGGAAAGTGAGTCTCAGAAGGATTATTGACTTGAGACTGCTAGATGAAACCAAAATCTGCTTGACTCCAAAATCATGCTGGTTATCACTGGACCATAACATCTTTCCAGAGCTGGGTAACACTACCTGTGAAAATCTTGAATCCAGAGAAAGTCCTGAAGTCTCATTGTGGCCTAGGATTTCAGAGCCAGCAGTGACCTTTAGTGAAAGTGAAATAATACAGATTAAGTGAAAGTGAAAGTCGCTCAGTTGTGTCTGACTCTGCGACCCCATGGACTGTATAGTCCAGTTGGACTACATACACAATCACTTGCTCAAACTGGAAATAAGGGACTTTTCCCCATTTTGTTCTCTTCCATCTAACCTGTCACCAATCTTTCTAACTTGACCTACAGAATATTTTCCAGTTAATATTTTCCAGTCACTGCCTATGTCTTCATCTTCATGGTCACTGCCTTAGTCAAGGATGATCCTGTCATCTTCAACCTGAACTACTCTCACAGCCAATTAACTTTCTCCTTAAATCAGACTTTGGGCTCATCAGTGTCACCCAGGGTCTTGTTAGAAATGTAGAACCTCAGATTCTCAGGCTCACTCCGGACACACAAAACCAGAAACTACCTTGTCAGGTCTCCAGGGGATACCGCCACACATTGCAGTAGCATGAGTTGTAAAGTCTGTTTTGTAATTTGCTAGGGGTGGGAGTAAGGTGGAAGGGGCAGGGGTGCAACCACTGACTTTATTGAAATTGATTAAGAACAAACCAGTGTGAGAAGAGCTGGTCTGCAGAAGCTGTGGAGCCAGAAGACTCAATTTAACCTTTTTATTCAAACAATTAATTCTCCCCCTTATGATACTGTCTTTTATTTGAGGCACCCATATTTCCCTGGGAAAAGCTGTCCAGATGTATGTAGCTCTATCCTTAATTACTATTTTCTTCAGTGGCTTTTCCTCTTTTTCTTCTCTTCCTTTTTTTTTACATCATCATCATCAAAGTGTGGGGCCTCATTGTCAGGGCAACTGGTCCTGGGATTTTCGCAATTTTCCTAACACTATAACTTCACTGGCTTCCTTTTTTTCTCACCTTTTTTTTTTTAACTTTATAATATTGTATTCGTTTTGCCATATATCAACATGAATCCACCATGGTGTACACATGTTCCCAATACTGAACCCCCCTCTCACCCCACCCCATGTCATCCTCTGGGTCATCCCAGTGCACCCGCCCCAAACATCCTGTATCCTGCATCAAACCTGGACTGGCAATTTGTTTTTTATATGATATTATACATGTTTCAATGCCATTCTTCCAAATCATCCCACCTTCTCCCTCTCCCACAGAGTCCAAAACACTGTTCTATACATCTGTGTCTCTTTTGTTGTCTCGCATACAGGGTCATCATCCCCATCTTTCTAAATTCCATATATATGCGTTAGTATACTGTATTGGTGTTTTTCTTTCTGGCTTACTTCACTCTGTATAATCAGCTCCAGTTTCATCCACCTCATTAGAACTGATTCAAATGTATTCTTTTTAATGGCTGAGTAATACTCCATTGTGTATATGTACCACAGCTTTCTTATCCATTCATCTGCTGCTGATGGACATCACTAAAGAATGAACATCACTCTACAGTGTAAGTTTTGTCCATGTCTCTATAAGTTTTCACTGCTCTTCTGGCTAAGTATTTATACTAACTCATCTTCTCTCCACTGGTCAACCTTGTTTCCTTACCTCCTCCTCTGACTTCTAATGGAGTCCTTCTCTGAATTTCTCCTCTGACATTCTATTTTAAAATATATTTGGATCATCACACTTCCCTGCTTCCAGTTCTTCCATTGCATTGCACTGTGCTTACATTTTAAAAAGTTTAACTTGGCTTCTCATAAACTTTGCAGGAATTCATCCTCACCTACTTGCTGCTGGCTTTCCTCTATCACTTACTGTCTCTGAAAACAAAGATCTCTTTCTGTTCCTGAAACACACCAACATACATACTCCTCTGTCCCCATCCTCTACCTTTTGTATGTTTGTGCCTAACTTTTGTCCTCTTCATATTTCTGTTTAAGAAATATGTTTTCTCTCAGTGGGCCTCTCTTGTGGCTCAGCTTGTAAAGAATCTGCCTGCAGTGCAGGAGACCTGGGTTTGATCCCTGGGTTGGAAAGATCTCTTGGAGAAGGGAAAAGCTACCCACTCCAGTATTCTGGCCTGGAGAATTCCATGGACTTATCGTCCATTGAGTTGCAAAGAGTCAGACATGACTGAGAGACTTTCACTTTCACTTTCCTCTCACTCTGCTATCCTTTCTTAGAGAACACTGAAGGTAACACAGTAGGTAATCATCTCTATGCCTGTATGTATTAGTTTGTTTAGGCTTGAGATCCTATAAAAATACAGTCTGTTTCTATTTTGTTCATCATTATGTCCTGCCATGTAGATTGTAATCTATCGCTTCATTATAAACTATCTACCCATCTATTGTTTCTAAGGAAAGGATCCAATCCAGTTTCTTCAATGGACAGATGAGAAAACTGAAGCCCAGAAGGGTTAAGTCAACTGGATAAAAGGCCATAGTTTGGGGCATAGCAGGGCCAGATTTTCTGGCTCTCAATGCAATGCTTCCCATTACACCTCCACTGCATGTATGCAGACTCAGCAATCTAAGACAAGTCCTGATAATTGGAAATGACTTGGGAGATGTCAGCTTTGATCAGGTAACTCAACTAACCCTTCTGAAGTGATCACAGATGCTGGGCTCCACTGGCCAGCAAAACCAGCAGTGTGAAAAACGGCTGTATTTCATTGACTGAGGCCAGGAAGTCTGAGACAAATAAAGAAGGAATGCTTTGCACTGACTCATGAATCCACTCTAGCAAAGTTGGTGGAAGTGAAAGCAATAGTGGTAAACCAAATCCTGACTCACCGGCCACCAAGTCTGATTCCTCCTGCTGAGGAGTATCTGCTCTCAGGCTCCCCTGGGCAGCTTCTCAGCAAATCAAGAGATCCAGCCTCCCACCCTGTCAGCCTCCATCGGCCTTCACGGGTGATGTCTGGGGGTGAGGTGCCATGAGGAACGAGTCTCTCCCTCCCTCCACATTCAGGAGAGGCATATCCAACAATGCAAATGGGGATGAAGAGAACATTTTTTTCCTAAGAACAAAAGAAAAAAATCAGTGTTTAAACACCAAACGGGTAACTGCACTTAATCATACTTGGAGATTTGCTCGTCAAATTAGGAAAATGTCTTTGTCCTAATAGCATGGATTGGGTCAGATCAACATAGGTCTATTTCTCCAAGAACCTGCAACAACGGCAAAAAATCAAATAGAATAAGAAAGGCAATGTGCTCGGGAATTAGAATGCCAACACCACCACTAAGTACTAAAAATGAGGAAAATATTTATCCTAAAAGGACCCAGTTTACAATCTTGAGAGCCAGCATAGAACAATGAAGACAGTATTTGAAGACTTTCAGCAAAAATACATAAAATATCAGTATAAAACCAGTTACATTGCTAACTTTATTCACCTAGGACTGTGGTAACCAAGCTTTATGGCACCAGGGACCAGTTTCATGGAAGAGAAAACAATTTTTCTGAGGATCCAGGCCAGGAAGTGAGGGAAACAGTTTCAGGACATTTCAAGCACATTAGAGCCGGCACACTAAGCGCAGGCGGCTGCGAGAGCTGGCGCACTGAGCGCGGCCGAGAGGAGCTACCCTGTGTCCGAGGTCAGGGGCGGCCAGGAGGAGACACCGCGCATACGAGGTCAGGGGTGGCGGCCAGGAGGAGCTACCCTGTGTCCGAGGTCAGGGGCGCCCAAAACCAAGGGCAGCAGCTGGGAGGAAACACCCACGCACGAGGCCGGGGCCAGCGGCTGGGAGGAGCATCCCAAGGAGCATCCCAAGGAGCAGTGGCTGCGCAGGTGCAGGAGGGCCTAGAGGAGCTATCCCACGTTGAAGGTCAGGATCCAGGGCCTTAAGGAGATACCCCTCCTCCAAGGTAAGGAGCAGCGGCTGTGATTTGCTAGAGCAGCCGTGAAGAGATACCCCAGGCCCAAGGTAAGAGAAACCCAAGTAAGATGGTAGGTGCTGCAAGAGGGCATCAGAGAGCAGACACACTGAAACCATACTCACAGAAAACTAGTCAATCTAATCACACTAGGACCACAGCCTTGTCTACCTCAATGAAACCAAGCCATGGCCGCGGGGCAACCCAAGATGGGCGGGTCATGGTGGAGAGGTCTGACAGATTGTGGTCCACTGGAGAAGGGAATGGCAAGCCACTTCACTATTCTTACCTTGAGAACCCCATGAACAGTAGGAAAAGGCAAAATGATAGGATACCAAAAGAGGAACTCCCCAGGTCAGTAGGTGCCCAATATGCTACTGGAGATCAGTGGAGAAATAACTCCAGAATGAAGGGATGGAGCCAAAGCAAAAACAATACCCAGTTGTGGATGTGACTGGTGATACAAGCAAGATCCGATGCTGTAAAGAGCAATATTGCATAGGAACCTGGAATGTCAGGTCCATGAATCAAGGCAAATTGGAAGTGGTCAAACAATAGATGGCAAGGGTGAATGTCGACATTCTAGGAATCAGCAAACTAAAATGGACTGGAATGGGTGAATTTAACTCAGATGGCCATTATATCTACTACTGCGGGCAGGAATCCCTCAGAAGAAATGGAATAGCCATCATGGTCAACAAAAGAGTCCGAAATGCAGTACTTGTGCAATCTCAAAAATGACAGAATGATCTCTGTTCGTCTGCAAGGAAAACCATTCAATATCACAGTTATCCAAGTCTATGCCGCAACCCGTAACACTGAAAAAGCTGAAGTTGAACGGTTCTATGAAGACCTACAAGACCTTTTAGAACTAACACCCAAAAAAGATGTCCTTTTCATTACAGGGGACTGGAATGCAAAAGTAGGAAGTCAAGCAACACCTGGAGTAACAGGCAAATTTGGCCTTCAAATGCAGAATGAAGCAGGGCAAAGACTAATAGCGTTTTGCCAAGAGAACGCACTGGTCATAGCAAACACCCTCTTCCAACAACACAAGAGAAGACTCTACACATGGACATCACCAGATGGTCAACACCGAAATCAGATTGATTATATTCTATGCAGCCAAAGATGGAGAAGCTCTATACAGTCAACAAAAACAAGACCAGGAGCTGACTGTGGCTCAGATCATGAACTCCTTATTGCCAAATTCAGACTCAAATTGAAGAAAGCAGGGAAAACCTCTAGACCATTCAGGTATGACCAAAATCAGATCCCTTATGATTTTACACTGGAAGTGAGAAATAGATTTAAGGGCATAGATCTGATAGATAGATTCCCTGATGAACTATGGACTGAGGTTTGTGACACTGTACAGGAGACAGGGATCAAGACCATTCCCATGGAAAAGAAATGCAAAAACGCAAAATGGCTGTCTGGGGAGGCCTTACAAATAGCTGTGAGAAGAAGAGAGGTGAAAAGCAAAGGAGAAAAGGAAAGATATAAGCATCTGAATGCAGAGTTCCAAAGAATAACAAGAAGAGATAAGAAAGCCTTCTTCAGCGATCAATGCAAAGAAATAGAGGAAAACAACAGAATGGGAAAGACTAGAGATCGCTTCCAGAAAATTCGAGATACCAAGGGAACATTTCGTGCAAAGATGGGCTCGATAAAGGACAGAAATGGTCTGGACCTAACAGAAGCAGAAGATATTAACAAGAGGTGGCAAGAATACACAGAAGAACTGTACAAAAAAAGATCTTCACGACCCAGATAATCATGATGATGTGATCACTAATCTAGAGCCAGGCATCTTGGAATGTGAAGTCAAGTGGGCCTTAGAAAGCATCACTACGAACAAAGCTAGTGGAGGTGATGGAATTCCAGTTGAGCTCTTTCAAATCCTGAAAGATGATGCTGTGAAAGTGCTGCACTCAATATGCCAGAAAATTTGGAAAACTCAGGAGTGGCCACAGCACTGGAAAAGGTCAGTTTTCATTCCAATTCCAAGGAAAGGCAATGCCAAAGAATGCTCAAACTACTGCACAATTGCATTCATCTCACATGCTAGTAAAGTAATGCTCAAAATTCTCCAAGCCAGGCTTCAGCAATACGTGAACCGTGAACTTCCTGATGTTCAAGCTGGTTTTAGAAAAGGCAGAGGAACCAGAGATCAAATTGCCAACATCCGCTGGATCATGGAAAAAGCAAGAGAGTTCCAGAAAAACATCTATTTCTGCTTTATTGACTATGCCAAAGCCTTTGACTGTGTGGATCACAATCAACTGTGGACAATTCTGAGAGAGATGGGAATACCAGACCACCTAACCTGCCTCTTGAGAAATCTGTATGCAGGTCAGGAAGCAACAGTTAGAACTGGACATGGAACAGACTGGTTCCAAATAGGAAAAGGAGTACGTCAAGGCTGTATATTGTCACCCTGCTTACTTAACTTATATGCAGAGTACATCGTGAGAAACGCTGGACTAGAAGAAACACGAGATGGAATCAAGATTTCCGGGAGAAATCTCAATAACCTCAGATATGCAGATGACACCACCCTTATGGCAGAAAGTGAAGAGGAACTAAAAAGCCTCTTGATGAAAGTGAAAGAGGAGAGTGAAAAAGTTGGCTTAAAGCTCAACATTCAGAAAACGAAGATCATGGCATCCGGTCCCATCACTTCATGGGAAATAGATGGGGAAACAGTGGAAACTGTGTCAGACTTTATTTTTGGGGGCTCCAAAATCACTGCAGATGGTGATTGCAGCCATGAAATTAAAAGATGCTTACTCCTTGGAAGGAAAGTTATGACCAACCTAGATAGTATATTCAAAAGCAGAGACATTACTTTGCCAACCAACGTCCATCTAGTCAAGGCTATGGTTTTTCCAGTGGTCATGTACGGATGTGAGAGTTGGACTGTGAAGAAGCCTGAGTACTGAAGAATTGATGCTTTTGAACTGTGGTGTTGGAGAAGACTCTTGAGAGTCCCTTGGACTGCAAGGAGATCCCACCAGTCCATTCTGAACGAGATCAACCCTGGGATTTCTTTGGAAGGAATGATGCTAAAGTCGAAACTCCAGTACTTTGGCCACCTCATGGGAAGAGTTGACTCATTGGAAAAGACTCTGATGCTGGGAGGCATTGGGGCCAGGAGGAGAAGTGGACGACCGAGGATGAGACGGCTGGATGGCATCACGGACTCGATGGACATGAGTCTGAATGAACTCCAGGAGATGGTGATGTACAGAGAGGCCTGGAGTGCTGTGATTCATGGGGTCGCAAACAGCTGGACATGACTGAGTGGCTGAACTGAACTGATTTCTATTATTATCATCAGCTGTAGCTCAGATTATCAGGCATTCGATCCCAGAGGTTGGGGACCCCTGAGCTAGGACATCTCCTGTGTTTCCTGCCGAGGACTATGATCTTGGGGGTGGGTTGGCCTACGTCTAACCTGGCATGCTATAAGCATGGTGGTTAGATGGCTGCAGCTGTGAGAGCCAGTACTCTGCAGTGGAGAACAGGAAAGCTGGAAATGACACCCACTGCCTGGGTGCACCTCTACCATTCATCCTGCGTTGCTGAAAACACTCTGCTCCATTGAATCAGGCAACCACCCTTGCTCTAAACCAAAAGCATATGTAGTTGGCACATCCTTCTCAGCAGTGATAAGGACGGTTGCTTGTGCCATGGGATTGGCCATTCACAAACTGAACATGCTCCGGAGGTGTCCCTGTGCTGAACAGGCCGTGTAATGAGGGTTAATTGTGAGGTTAATAGAATGATAAACTTCACCGTCCTTAGCAGCTGCAGATAAAACTACAGCGCAACCACTCACATGTGGAACTCATTTAGGGGCTGCCTCAACCTGGGCACCTACAAGAACTAGTAATAGGAAGCACGTAATTGCATGTGTGGTATAAACAGCCTTTTAATGATAGCTCCAAAAAGCACTTCTTCCTGCTACATGATGCAGAGCATTCACGATTGGCCTGTATGTGATTTCTGAGTAATTAAAACAAGATTTGGGCTTCCCTGGTGACTCAGAGGTTAAAGCGTCTCCCTGCAATGCAGGAGACCTGGGTTCGATCCCTGGGTCGGGAAGATTCCCCTGGAGAAGGAAATGGCAACCCACTCCAGTATTCTTGCCTGGAGAATCCCATGGACGGAGGAACCTGGTGGGCTACAGTCCACAGGGTCGCAAAGCGTTGGACACGACTGAGCGACTTCACTTTCACTTTAAAACAAGATTAGGGACTTCCCTGCTGGCTCAGTGGTAAAGAACCACCTGCCAAGACAGGAGACACGGTTTGATCCCTGGACTGGGAAGATCCTACATGCCAAGGAGCAACTAACCCCTTGCTCCACAACTATCAAACCTGTGCTGGAGCCCAGGAGTCACAGCTACCCAAGCCTACGCACCCTAGAGCCTGTGCTCCACAGTGAGAGAGGCCACTGCAGCGAGAAGCCCCCACACGGCAACTAGAGAGTAGCCCCCGCTCACTGCAACCAGAGAAAAGGCTGAGCAGCAATGAAAACCCAGCACAGCCAACAGTAAATAACATTTTTAAAATTTAAAATAAAACCAGGTCAGGAAGAGTATTGCAGACAACCATGCTCTTCCATAATAAACCCAAATGAGGATTAATTAACCTTCTTGCTCACCAAGTGTTTACTGAGTGCTTAGTGCTCTGTGTGTGTGTGCACATGTGTGTGTGTGTACATGTGTGTGTGTGTGTACGTGTGTGTGTGTGTGTCATTGGTGAGAGAAGGCTAGAAAGCTCTTGAAAACTCCCTGTTGGATGATATATATACTGCCCTGTCTCAGTTTGAAAGTTGACACCATTAATAGAGGCCTCTCATTCTGAGCATCTGTGCAGACCCGGGCAAGAATAGTAGTTTTCACTACAAAGGATGAAAATAAAGCAAGCAATAGAGATTGTTTAGATTTCATTTTTATGAATGCGAAAAGCCAAGAAATAAACCATAGAGAGGATAAACAGCTTCGCTTGGCACTTTCCTGACTGTTAGCTTCAGGTTGGTAAGTAGGTGGGATGGGGAGGACCAGGCTTTCCCAGGGGCTGCACAGTGTGCTTGTTTACTTCTACAGATGACACGTGTGGGAGGGACATGATGAAGGATGTGGCTGAGGTAACAGTGAACATTTTGTACAAACAGCAAGCCTGTAGCATTTGTTCCACCAAGGAGAAGATGCCACGTTGTGGTCAAAACCCAGTGAACTTGGTGGAGAGATACAAATTCCACTTCAAGTGGAATCCACTCCCTACTCCCCATGTCAATTGGACAAATCACTGGAAGTCTCTGGAATTCAGTTCAGCTATTAATAAGATTATTCTTTAGACTGACTCCATGATACAAATTTTCAAGAAAATTAATTTGCTTCACTGCAGACCACAAAATTTTGAGACAAAGGAATTATATCTCTTTATTAAAACTCTATGAAAAAAAGATAACCCTTTCTTTGAGGATTTATTGGTTAAATGTGTTTAAGTCAAATAAATTGTTTTATTATATGCCTTATTCAGACATTTTTTAAAGCAATTATTTTGAATGAGTGTGTGCAATTTTACCAAAGCTAAAGCCTTTTTCAACCACATTCAATAAACACCTTAACTTCCTAATTGAATCTCCATTCTGTGTTGATTTTGCTTTAAATCTTACAATAGTGTCTGGAAATACTAAATAATTTTTGAACTTCTATGCTCAAACCCATTTATGACATTCTTTACCATACACACATAAATTTATTGACTTACCCATTAATTCAACAAATTTGTTTTTGCTTTTTCACACACTGTATGCTTGGAACTGTTCTAGGAGCTGAGGGACTCAGAAGAGAACAAAATCAAGTTTCTGTTCTTCTTAAGCCTACATTCTGGTCAGGGGTGGATATGTTGGGAAAGATTGTATATGTAATTATATGTATAATCATTAGATATATATATATGTTTATACATATGTCACATGTGTGTTTAGTCAATCAGTCATGTCCAACTACTTGTGACCCTATGGACTGTAGCCCACCAGGCTCCTCTGTCCATGGGGATTCTCCAGGCCAGAGTACTGGAGTGGGTTGCCATGCCCTCCTCCAGGGGATCTTCCCAACCCAAGAATTGAACCCATATCTCCCACATTGCAGGTGGTTTCTTTACCATCTGAGCCACCAGGGAAGCCCTGGTGATTATGTATATTATCATTATATGTATGTTTATATATCTCATATACCAGTACTCTTGCCTGGAGAATCCCATGGAGGGAGGAGCCTGGTAGGCTACAGTCCATGGGGTCGCAAAGAGTCGGACATAACTGAACGACTTCACTCACTCACTCACTCACTCATATACGTATATTTACGTACATATCTGTATATGGGTGTCTAAGTGTGTATGTATGTATGTATCTATATAATTACCTATCAACCTAACTTCTGATTTGTAGCTACTGGTAGGACTCTGAAATTTTAAAAAGTTTCCCCTTTTTGGTTAAAAAAAAAAATTTAAGGTGTTCTTCTGGGTTGACTTATAATGGAGCTGGAGGACAGGGCTTGGTCAGCAGAGCAGGAAGAGCCCTTGGTCCTGGCTTGCCTCCTACTCCAGGCTGCCCATCTGTCAGGCACAACTGGGACCACCATACATGCTGGTGTTGCTGAGAATGATGTGCGGGAAAGCGCTGTTCAATATGGGGTGGTGAGGGAAGGACTCTTGGATGAGGTGACATTTAGACAGAGACCTGTGGGAGGAGGGGGCAGACCCTGCAGATCTCTGGAAAAAGCACACACATCCTAGGCTGAGGTAGGTGTGTTCTCTGAAGAGCAAGGGAGCCAGGGTCCCACTGAGTGAGTCCCAGGGAGTCTGGGTCCCACTGAGTGAGAGGAAGCAGAGAATTCAAGTCATGAAGAGACCTTTTGTTTTGGGAAATGGAAAGCCACTGACAGGTTTGGGGCAGAGAAATGATACAGTCCCACTTATTTTAAGAGGATCCCTCTGAGCAATTGCATGAAGGACAGACTATGGGTGGGGGGAGGGCAGGTGGAAGGAGGGAGGTCAGTGCAGAATTTACCACAATAGTGCAAGTAAGAGGTAATGGTTTAGATAAACATAATATTGGAGGGGGTGATGATAAGCAGTCCTAATGTAAATATATTCTGAGGAAAAGAAAGAAAGGGGAGTCAAGAAAGTTCATCACTTTTGAAGAATCAACTGAATGAATACAGAGTTGCCACTGATGGAGATGAGGAACTCTTGAGGTATGGAGTAGGTTTTGTGGGGGAAACCAAGAGTTTGGTTTTGATTGTATGAAGTTGAGTTGCCTCTGTGGACACTCATGTGGAGATATCAAATAGGCAATAATATCTTGAGTTCAGAGGAGAGGCTGGAGCCACAGAGTACTGGAGCCAGCCTCATGTTGTTACCACTTAGGGGCACTGAGTCTTCCGGCTGGTTCTCGGTGACCTTATTCTGGAAGATTTTGCTATCTGGAGTTTATTCACACACATTGAGGGGCTTGAACAAAACTCCTCAGGTAACTGATTCTCTCAACTTATTTAGAGAATGTGGAGGCTCTAAAAAGTTATTTTGCCTTCTTCTCATTAAAAAACACGACTCTTCTATCAGGGGTGCAAATCACACTGTGAGGTAATGAGGAAAAGTGTGTTCTCCTTTAAAAAGCATTCCAGGACCTTCAGAGAGAGGGTATTCCATTCTTCCAGGAATATGTTAACGTCCAAAAGGTCTGCATGTGAAACACAGAGTGTGGCACAGCCTGTTCTCCCTTCTCCCACCATCCATGCATATCCATCTTTGGTGTATGGTCTAAAGTACACCTCTGCACCAATAGTGCCTTTGATGGCCATTATAATCATGTCTGCTTTCTCCTCTGATCTCCTACGTTACCTGGTCTGTAAGCTTATACTTATTCCTTTCTGACTATCCCATGACCTCTGTTTGATTGGATGTGCCCCATACTACACTTGCATTTTTCAGAAGCTGACCTCTTGGCTTCAGTTTCCTCATCTGTAAGGAAGCTGAAAGCCTAGCATGGATGCTATGATATGAACCTACAACGTGCAACCTTGTAGCTGTGTTATTGATGTCCTAACATTAGTGAAAAGTATTCTACGTGTTACTGCTCAACAAACGGTAGATATAATTCGTGAATATGTACATATAATTATTTTTATTCCTTCAGTATTTTTATGCATTTGTCTTTTTTTGCCCATCTTTATGATGACATATCATGGAATAGGATGCAAGAACGCTCATGTTGTGAGAAGAATTAAAAATGAATAAATAAAAGAGAGACTTTTGAGGTAATTATGTATTACCCTGAAAGAATAAAATGTATTCTTTTGAAATGGCAACTTACATGGAAAATTTTGGAAGACTCACCAATTTGGAAATAGATGGGGAAACAGTGGAAGCAGTGTCAGACTTTATTTTCTGAGGCTCCAAAATCCCTGCAGATGGTGATTGCACTCATGAAATTAAAAGACGCTTACTCCTTGGAAGGAAAGTTATGACCAACCTAGATAGCATATTCAAAAGCAGAGATATTACTTTGCCAACAAAGGCCCATCTAGTCAAGGCTATGGTTTTTCCAGTGGTCATGTATGGATGTGAGCGTTGGACTGTGAAGAAAGCTGAGCACCAAAGAATTGATGCTTTTGAACTGTGGTGCTGGAGAAAACTCTTGCGAGTCCCTTAGACTGCAAGGAGATCCAACCAGTCCATCCTAAAGGAGATCAGTTCTGGGTGTTCTTTAGAAGGAATGATGCTGAGGCTGAAACTCCAGTACTTTGGCCACCTCATGCAAAGAGTTGACTCATTGGAAAAGACCCTGATGCTGCGAGGGGTTGGAGGCAGGAGGAGAAGGGGACAACAGAGGATGAGATGGCTGGATGGCATCACCGATTCGATGCACATGAGTTTGGGTGAACTTTGGGAGTTGGTGACGAGCAGGGAGGCCTGGCATGCTGCGATTTATGGGGTCACAAAGAGTCAGACACGATTGAGCGACTGAACTGAACTGATGCTGTATCCAAAACAAAAAGACTACTACTAAAATTTTCAAAAGCAGTAGTAATCTAACAAGTAAAAACATTCAAAGAAAGTAACCTTCTTAAGGCTTTTGCATAAACAGTAGCTAAACTCACATTTTTAAAATGTGTTAGTCAAAATACATAATGGTAAACTACAGGTAGTTAAAATATAAATCTTGTTAAATTAAAAAGAAAAAATTGGAAACAAAAATTTATTTTCACTAAATGACTCAGAAGGAAAAGCTACATTAGTAAGTGAATTTTTCTTGCTGAAATAAGAAAGACATGGCTATTCAAATAAATTTTCTCTTATAGTATATCAAGACACTTATGTTGACCTTCAAAGAAAGCCAGACTTAAAATAACCTGAGCCCAACTACATTTTCATCAGAGCTATGCTGCTCTATTACCTTAACCATCATTCATCGTCTAAGTCAAACAGTTTATAGAGCGAGAACATGAATTCTAGCCCTGAGTCAGGACTGCTATCAATGAGTTTGGAGGTTTACATTCTGTTCGTGTGAGGTCACTGTTTGCTGTCACTAGTGATCAATGACCCAGCCCTGGGCTGTCTTACTGACTTTAGTAAATTTCCTAGTTTTAACAGTTTACTCACAAATCTTAGAAAATGATTTTCTACTGAAATTCACCAAATCATATTTTGGTGATTTTTTAAATAGCAAACTATTTTCAAACACAAAAGTAATCTAAATTGCCATCCAAACAGTTGGTATTTTAGAAACAGTGATTGATGAAACAGATGGGAAAGGATTATTTCTATAAATAAACAGAGACTTAAAACCTTTTAGCAAGATCATTCATATCACCCCGTTTAATCTCTTATGGCAATTGTTCTAGTCTTTTGGCAATTTGATAATCTCTTCCAGTGACTGTGAAGGTATTATTTTCTTCCCCACAAAGAACTGGGAGTACTATGGTTAATATTTTACTGAATTGTGGGAAAGTAGTAGGTTTTTCTCAGTCCCAAAGGGTACTGACATTTTAACCCACTTATCTCTGATTTATTCAAGTTCTTGACAGTGCCAAAAGAAGGATGCATTTTGCCTGAAGGATCTATAGTTAAGGCAATTTGACATACGCTTTTCTTCTCTCTGAAGGGGGTGGTTCCAGTGGTACAATTGCCATTTCATGGTGCAGCAGTCACAAGATTATTTCTTAGATGGTGAAGTTTTGTGCCACCACAGAATTCTGAAGATCTATTAAAACAGTAAAATTATTTTTAAATGATTTTACATTACATTCCAAATTTTTGTGGGAAAGCACTCAAAATTTCAACCTAAAATTATAACCAGAAAGTATCCAAAAGTTGAATTGGGGGAAATGTCCAATGATACATGATAGAGTAAATATAATAGCTAAGATGCTTATTAGAGAGTAACCTATTTCATCAATACATTTCTCATATTAATTTTCTTCTTTAGCTGCTAACTATAAGATGGGATAGTCACAAAGAATTTTCTTATCAATTTTAAAAGAAAATTCATGATTATGTGATGTACATGAATGTGTAAATTTATGATTTACATGATTAAGCTGGTACCCCTTAGTTAAAAGATAATTGAATCCTCCTCTCTGGCTCTCCTATCTGGTCACCAGAGTAGCATCCCAGGAGAGCAAGTTCTCGCATGTGATCTTAAGGAAAAGTGAAGGATTTCATCTTCAAATAGGCATCACAGATATTCTCATAAATATGTAGTGCCAAACTGTTGCATGATATTGAGCTGGCCAAAAAGGTCACTTGGGTTTTTCCATACAAGCATACAGAAAAACCAAAACAAACTTTTTGGCCAACCCAGCGCTATGCAGTTCAACTTCCTGTGCATTTCCTAGAGTTACAACACATATTCTTCACAGTTTGAGGCTGCTGTCTGATAAATGTGAGTTCTAGGTTAGAAAAAGATGGGACAGAGAGTATAAGGGGCTGGATAAATCCATCACTGATGCTGGAAAAGCAGCTCAGACACCAGGCCTTCTTGACAAGAGAATCACGCATTACTAATTCTGTAAATAAAAAGACCAGTCTATGGCAACAGAAGGGCAGCGGTAAGGAGATACCCCTCATCCAAGGTAAGGAGCAGAGGCTGTGCTTTGCTGGAGCAGTCGTGAAGAGATATCCCACGCCTAAGGTAAGAGAAACCCAAGTAAGATGATAGATGTTGCAAGAGGGCATCAGAGGGCAGACACACTGAAACCATACTCACAGAAATCTAGTCAATCTAGATTTGTGCTAGGACCACAGCTTTGTCTAACTCAATGAAACTAAGCCATGCCCACGGGGCAACCCAAGACAGGTGGGTCATGGTGGAGAGGTCTGACAGATTGTGGTCCACTGGAGAAGGGGACGGCAAACACTTCAGTATTCTTGCCTTGAGAACCCCAGGAATAGTATGAAAAGGCAAAATGATAGGATACTGAAAGACGTACTCCCCAGATCAGTAGGTGCCCAATATGCTACTGGAGATCAGTGGAGAAATAACTCCAGAAAGAATGAAAGGTTGAAACCAAAGCAAAAATAATACCGAGCAGTTGATGTGACAGGTGATAGAAGCAAGGTCCAATGCTGTAAAGAGCAATATTGCATAGGAACCTGGAATGTCAGGTCCATGAATCAAGGCAAACTGGAGGTGGTCAAACAGGAGATGGCAAGAGTGAACATCGACATTCTAGGAATCAGTGAACTAAAATGGACTGGAATGGGTGAATTTAACTCAGATGACCATTACATCTACTACTGCAGGCAGGAATCCCTCAGAAGAAATGGAGTAGCCATCACGGTCAACAAAGAGTCCGAAATGCAGTACTTGGATGCAGTCTCAAAAACGACAGAATGATCTCTGTTTCTTTCCAAGGCAAACCATTCAGTATCACAGTAATCCAAATCTATGCCCCAACCAGTAACACTGAAGAAGCTGAAGTTGAACGGTTCTATGAAGACCTACAAGACCTTTTAGAACTAACACCCAAAAGAGATGTCCTTTTCATTACAGGGGACTGGAATGCAAAAGTAGGAAGTCAAGAAACACCTGGAGTAACAGGCAAATTTGGCCTTGGAAT
>SJYQ01005990.1:193303-218470 GCA_006410935.1 Redunca redunca | reverse complement strand
AAATAGGAAAAGGAGTATGTCAAGGCTGTATATTGTCACCCTGCTTATTTAACTTGTATGCAGAGTACATCATGAGAAACGCTGGGCTGGAAGAAAGAGAAGCTGGAATCAAGATTTCCAGGAGAAATATTAATAACCTCAGATATGCAGATGACACCAGCCTTATGGCAGAAAGAGAAGAAGAATTAAAAAGCCACTTGATGAAAGTAAAAGAGGAGAGTGAAAAAGTTGACTTAAAGCTCAACATTCAGAAAATGAAGATCATGGCATCTGGTCCTATCACTCCATGGGAAATAGATGGAGAAACAGTGGAAACAGTGTCAGACTTTATTTTTTGGGGCTCCAAAATCACTGCAGATGGTGATTGCAGCCATGAAATTAAAAGATGCTTACTCCTTGGAAGAAAAGTTATGACCAACCTAGATAGCATATTCAAAAGCAGAGACATTACTCTGCCAACTAAGGTCCGTCTAGTCAAGGCTATGGTTTTTTCAGTGGTCATGTATGGATGTGAGAGTTGGACTGTGAAGAACGCTGAGTGCCAAACAATTGATGCTTTTGAACTGTGGTGCTGGAGAAGACTCTTGAGATATCCTTGGACTGAAAGGGGATCCCACCAGTCCATTCTGAAGGAGATCAGCCCTGAGATTTCTTTGGAAGGAATGATGCTAAAGCTGAAACTCCAGTACTTTGGCTACCTCATGTGAAGAGTTGACTCATTGGAAAGGACTCTGATGCTGGGAGGGATTGGGGGCAGGAGGAGAAGGGGACAACAGAGGATGAGATGGCTGGATCGCATCACTGACTCGTTGGACGCAAGTCTGAGTGAACTCCAGGAGATGGTGATGGACAGGGAGGCCTGGTGTGCTGCGATTCATGGGGTTGCAAAGAGTCGGACACGACTGAGCGACTGAACTGAACTGAACTGAACTGATGGCAACTTTAGGCTCTAAGTTTTAATAGGAGGGAGGGATATTTTGAAAGTTCTTAATGATGTTTTTCAGCCTTAGATGCAGAATAAATGAAACATGCTAAGAGTTCAAGAAAAATGGATTCTCTTTGGATCTGCTTTTTAATTTTATTTATAATAAAGAGAAATGCAAATACAGTGCTATTCTGCATTTTGTTTATCATCCTCAGGATCCTAGGAAATATTGCATAAATGAATCACTTTTCTTTTGAATTGTATTATTAAAATGAAGAGACTGCATTTCATATATTTATTTATTTATTTGTTTGTTTATTTATTCTATATGTTTAAGTAAATGTTGCACCTCTGTGTATCTACCTTATGGTATTGTGAACTAATTCAACTAATTTTAATACCCTTGATCACATCATAGTGGTAAACTTTTTGTCATTTTTGCTACATAATTATTACATGATTATAATTTTTTAAATAGAAAGCAATCAGACTGCTCAAAATATTCATAAAGTGCTACTTTAAAATGTATATTTGGCTGTTTCAAAAATAAAATTATTTCTGAAAGAATGAGCAATTTTTAATTCTGCTGAGAAATACTACAAAAAGAATTTCTGGGAATATTATAAGTAATAGGAATATTACTATAATTGCAAAAACTCTCTAGATGATAAAATAGAAAAAAATTCATTTGATGTAAAAATTTCACTACATTTGTGGAAAACTAAGTTACATTCCTTTCTATCACCCTTCGTTTTTGGTGTAAGAGTTCCCTGATGCAGATGTAAAACCTAGAATTTTTCGAAGAGCAACATCTAGGACACTAATAAACATAGAGCAGTATGACCGAGGTACTTCTAGAATCCACTGAAGCATCAGTCTCAATCCCTGCCTTGTGTTAAGTGTGGTGAGCCTGCTTTCTCTCTTCCCACGTGCCTGGAGTGAGTACTAAGACCTTCGGTTTCTTCAGAGTAACAAACGTTGCCGAGATGTCAGTCTCGTCAGCGACTGAAATCCAAAGTTCTTCTCCCCCTGTACCCCCACATGCCAACAAGTGGTAGTGAGTTTGGGTTTGCACGGCTTTGGTTGTGTTGCAGCAGGTGTGGGCAGGGAGTAAGAGGGAAGGAATGAGTTCCATGTAGCTCTTATGTCATGGAAAATGTCCAGGGAACTTCACAGACAGGCTAGCCACGAAGAAAGTTAAGGTGTTTCCTGTCTTACAGAGGTGGGCTCCTCTGGTTCTCCATTCTCTTTCTCCACCTTATTTATGATTAAAATATAAATACTGAGTGTGGTTTTTCATTCCTCCACCATCAACACCACTTCTCCAAAAAAAAAAATTGTATCCTTTTTGGATAAACTAGGAAAGTTAGAGTTTCCGATCATTATATATGGCTGCCCCCTTTCCTGCCACTTCTTCATCACAATTTCACAATTTTTTTTCATAGAACTCATAAATGTTTTTCATAGAGCTCTCAAATGTTTTTGTTTTTGTTTTTGGCCAAAATGTAACCATGGAGCATATCCAAAGAATCTATCTCAATCCCTAATACATGTCATAATTTTCCATATAGCAGAGAAGAAAACTGTCCATTCAACACTTCTTTGAGTGAGTTGTGAGAGGAAATATGAGAGGAAGATTAGAAAGAAAGTGTTCATATTTATTTCTATATCATCTATTCAACTTCTCAGCTAAAATAGAATTAAGACACTATAAATCAAGTTATAGTTGAAAGAAAGAGTATTGATTTTTTTTTTAATTGGGTTGGCCAAAAAGTTCATTTGGGTACATATCTTACAGAAAAACATGAGCGGAATTTTTGGCCGACATGAACGAACTTTTTGGCCAACCCAATATATTTATTTAGTTTCTTTTAAACCAGATTTCTCACGTTTGTTTTCTATAGGGGGAAAAAAGTACTTTTTAACAATTCATACTCATGGAAGAAGATCAATATGGAATTTTTCATTTCCTTACTATTATAGTAAATTTTAGGCCTCTAACACTGGTGAATCATAGGCATTTAATTAATACATTTGGGGAAATATTTTCTCATATTTTCTAGTAGTTTTACATTTTAGAATAAAAAAGGGTTTAGTCCTTTAAAATGTTTCATACTTGATAAATCTTCTTTTTTTCAAATTTATTTTCCAGTTCAGGAATGTAAAACAGCTCAGTAGGAAATGTAATAAGTATTTGCCTGTGGATAACTGGCCTTGATTTCTATATTAGCCACTAGGGAAAGGGCATGTGATAACCTTCTAGATGTTATTTTAGCACATCACACACCTACCCCATAATCTACATACTGTAATTGCTAGTGTCTGCACCAGAGCTTGTTGTAATAAATGTTTCCAAGTGTCAGGATCAAGGTTCTTTTTAAAAGGCTACTAATTGCAACATCTAATGAATACATTTAGAGGAAAGGGAGGAACAATGCTCGTGAGGAGTAATAGAAAGCTGAAACTGGGTGGAAGCCTAGAGGATTACACAGGTGCCCCTGGGAGTTGATGAGAGAGCCAGGGCCAGGGCAACAAAATACATCTTGACCCTACAAGAAACTATTCACTAGAACTGTACACGTCCATATCACTACTAAACATTAATAGCTGCTAGGTGCTGGGCAATGTTCTTGTCACCGGCAATCAAAAATGAAAACACGGGGCTTTCCTGATGACCCAGTGTTAGGACTCCACGCTTTTCACTGCTGAGGGCACGGGTTCAATCCCTGATGGGGGAACTAAGATCCCACAGGCCATATGGTGTGGCAAAAAATAAATTAATTCAATAAATTCAAAATAAAGTGAAAACACAGAACAATCTCTAAGGAATATCAAGAAAATGAGATACAAAAGCCAAGAGAAAAGGGACAAGTCAAATCAGTGAGTGACGTGGAGACTCTGAGTGGGGTGAGGCCAAGAAGCATGCATGGGGCTCGAAATACGGAGGTGACCTAGAGAAGCAGCTTTAGTGTTGTGCTCAGAAAGGAATGTCACACGTGTGTAGGCTGAAGAAAGTATGGGAAACTCCCCCAAAATAAAAACATGAGAGAAACTAGTCAGAAAATGGACCACAGGTATAAATAGACAGGTTTACAGAAAATGAAACTCAAAATACCTATGGAAAAATAAAACATGACTCAATCTCAGTAATCAAGGACCCAAAAACCAGGAGATACCACATTATTTCCATTAGATGTGGAGCTTGAGGTGGAGGGGTGTCTAACTATAACAACACATGTGGGGAGGACATAAAGAGAGAAATTCTCAACTGTGCCAGGGGGAGTGTAAATTACTACAATTTGGAAAAGAATTTGGCACCATACTGAGAATTTAAAATATGCCTGTGCTATGACCCAGAAATTTCTCTGCTAGCTGTCTTCCCTAGAGAAATTCTTGCACATATACACCTATACACATGCATCAAGTTCTCTGAAGCGTTGCAACAACACACATTGAACAGCAGGCTTTGAGAGAACAGATTTTTAAATTATCCTACCATTGCCTGATTCTGGTCTCAGACATAGCAAGGCAGAAACTTTAGCTCTTTTACAAATTTTTTGCATTTTGGATTCATTTCTTTGCTGTGGAGATATTTCTCTTATATTTAAGGGTGTCTATGTCCTTTTGGTTTTCTATTTTTATATTTTATTCATCGTGGCTGTTTTCATCTCTACCTAGAAGCACCAAAACTATATTTCAAATATATAGCTTCACTCAAAAATTGGGAAAGCATCTCTGTAGACTAGAAATGGAAGAAAAACACAGCAGTAAGTGGAGGTCGAAGGTGAAGATTTACTGGACCGTGGGTCTAGTGACGGGAAGACATAGCCCAGAATCCCATTTTTGTGTAGTGAGCGACTTTGAGCGTGTCTCATATATCCCATGGGGCCGAAAGCTGACTCATCGACAAAATTAGGATTCCAAAGAGCATCCCACCAAGAAATGGAGGCAGAAAGTGTGGCTTGGGCTGAACCAGCAAAGACTTTCTCACTGGGGGTAAAACAAAAGTGAAACCCACACATACACATGCACCTACACACGTGCACAGTCAGTCTAAAGGGATAAGGCTGTGTATAGTGACTAACGAGTGAAGAAAAAACATCACCTTTGGGAACTGTCAAACCCTTTGCTAAGCTGACAGTCAAAAGTTTATAATGGGCACCGATGGCTGACTTTCAATTAAAATGGGCACAAAGTATGGTTTTTTTTTTCTCTGAGAGCTTTAGTCAGCTTCGGCTGCCACAAGAGAATATCACAGACATAACGGATTGAGCAAAGAAATTTATTTTTCGCACTCTGGAGGCTGGGAAGCTCTGGTGAGGGATCTCTTCCCAATTTAGAAACAGTGGTCTTAGAGAGAAAGTTCTCCAGGGTCTCTATGAATGAAAGCACTAGTCCCCTCAGCACAGGGCCCTGCTCTCATGAGTTCATCTAACCCTAGTCACTTCCCCCAAAAAAACCCATCTCCAAAGACCATCACACTAGGGATTCGGACATCACATAAGGATTCTGAGGGAACACAAATAGTTTATAACAGTGAGTTGGATTTTATTTTATATCCCAAATCTACCAGATATTAGAAAGTAAATTTCAAACAAGTTTGAGTAATCTCTGCCCACTAACAGTATATCCTTCATTGTTCTATATTCTGGGTCTAAATTCCAAGGGCTGACATAATATTATATCAGGACTTGAGAGAGGTGAGCGTATAGGGACATCAATATTTGTTCTCTCTCCAGACGACATCTTTGAAATGTCTTTATTCTCATTTCTTAAACAAACAAACATCTGGCCCCAAACCCATCAAGACCAGCAGAAACCCAGTGGAGAAAACAGACTTCTACCATCAATAGGCTGTGCTAGGTATTCCAGCATTCCTGTGCCTCCCACCCCATGGTGTGGCTGGAGACTACATGGGCAGCCTAGACTTCTACCCTCACCCAGCAGTAACAAGACAATCCTTACTCTCCTGATGGATTAGTGTATGGGGAGACCCATGGGAGAGTCAAGTCAGTCACCATTGCCAGTAGTACTGAAGCCACGCTGCCCCCATGGTGTCAATGAGGACCACATGGGGAGCTGGAATTCAACCCTACCTACAAGGTCATGCAAGGGAGTACCCGCAGAAGTATTTCAAAGAGGTCATGGTTGAGGAGGACATACTTAGCCATGATTTGATACAAAAAATATCCAAAAAAGTGAGTAAATCTTGATGGGTGTGAGTCACAGATAAAGGTTCCAAAGTCAAGTGGTAATAGAAGGCAAGAAGGTAACATGTGACTGCCTAAAGAATTTGGGTAAAAGTGAAAAAAGAAAAGAGGTAGAACTAAGGTTGCATGTTCATGCTAAGTCACTTCAGTGTGTCTGACTCTTTTTGAGGCTATGAACTATAGCCTGCCAGGCTCCTCTGTCCATGGGGTTCTCCGGGCAAGAATACTGGAATAGATTGCTATGCCCTCCTCCAGGGGATACTTCTGACTCAGGGACTGAACCCATCTCTCCCACGGCTTCCACATTGCAGGCAGATTCTTTGCCGCTTAGCCGAATATACGTCCTGTAGAACTAAGGTTAGCTAGGTTCAATAACAGAAATATAGGATCATGGGATGAATGGAGTGTCTTCCTTTCCCAATGCGTAGGAGCCCAGGAACACACTCCCTGGTGCCAACAACTTCTGGGTGCAGAGATAATTCTAGTACATTGATCTGTATCCTCAAATTGTCCCTGAATAAAAGGTGTTAGTTAATATGTGTTACCATCTCTTTCATGTATCTCCCCCCACCTCCTCATGGTGAGGGGTAGGGGAAATAGATTTTAATCAAACTTAAAACTAAGGCTAGAAAGAAATTATTAATGCTAATTCTGTTCAAAAACTAGAGAAAATCCTTTTAAAAAATTCTGGATGCTAATATAGTAAATTTATTTTTGTTGATGTTCAGTCACTCAGTTTTGTCTGACTTTTTGCAACCCCATGGACTGCAGCACACCAGGCTTCCCTGTCCATCACCAACTCCTGGAGCTTGCTCAAACTCATGTCCATTGAGTCGGTGATGCCATCCGGCCATCTCGTCCTCTGTTGTCCCCTTCTCCTCCTGCCTTCAATCTTTCCCAGCATCAAGGTCTTTTCCAATGAGTCAGGTCTTCACATCAGGTGGCCAAAGTATTGGAGCTTCAGCATCGGTCCTTCCAGTGAATATTCAGGATTGATTTCTTTTAGGATTAACTGGTTTATCACCTTACTGTCCAAGGGGACTCTGAAGAGTCTTCTCCAACAGTTCAAAAGCATCAACAGCCTTCTTTAATTTTCACCTGAAGGATTTTATATTTCTTTGAATTTTCTAAAGACTTTTCCTGCAATGAAGCATTCTCTTTTTCATTTTTTTTCAGCTTTTCTGAGGTATAACTGAGGATTAAAATAACATATTTAAAGTGTACAACATGATGATATATGTACACATGGTGAACAGTGAAGCATTCTTGACTAAGATTAAATAAATGGAGTGATTAGTTGGACTTAAATCCATTTTAGCCTCATCTGTATGTTTTAAATGCCTCCACTCCACCTGTTCGATAAGGTCTGTTTTTATAACTGAGGATTTTTCATGACTCTAGAATGTTACTAAAAGTTCCTCAATCCAAAAATTTTCAAAAAGCTAGTGTGTCTTATTACCAGGCATTTAGACTCAGCTTAAATTCTTTAAATATAATTACTTTAAATTGACCTTGTCTTTTAATGAGCAGAATAAATAATGAAACTGTCATATAAATCTCCACTGAGTGTCACAAAATTTGAGACTTGAATATTGTACATCTAATTATGGGTTTCCCTGGTAGCTCAGCTTATAAAGAATTCGCCTGCAATGCAGGAGACCCCAGTTTCATTCCTGGGTTGGGAAGTTTGCCTGGAGAAGAGATGGGTTAACCCATTCCAGTATTCTTGGGCTTTTCTGGTGGCTCAGACAGGAAGGAATCTACCTGCAATGCAGGGGACTTGGGTTCAATCCCTGGGTTGGAAAGATCCCCTGGAGGAGGGCATGGCAACTCACTCCAGTGTTCTTGCCTGGAAAATCCCCATGGACACAGGAGCCTGGCAGGCTACAGTCCATGGGGTCACAAATAGTTGGACTCAACTGAGCGACTAAACACAAGCAGCACAGCACAGCTAATTATAGTAATCAGTTTCAGGATATCCATAGCCTTTAAATGAAATGAGGACTCTACACTCTTTCCTTGTGACTAATCTAGAATTTGAAGCTAGACACCCAGGGGTAAATAGGAACCATTTCCTACTGAGCTTATTCATATGAATGAGTGAAGTGGTTAATGGATTGATTATGCTTCTCTTACAGGAAATGAACCAATGAGAATCAGGAGGATCCCAAGCATGTGGAGAAATACCAATAGAGAAAAAAAAAAAGAGAAATATATTTGCATTAACCAGTGATTTGAAATCTAAGACAAGTAAGGAAGACGCATGCAAAAACATGATGGCTACTGCAGGATGGTTAGCTTTCAGTAAAGCATGATTTATTGTCTGTTTTACATCAAAATGGATTTCCTCTGGAAGAAAAGTACCCTCTTGCTTTCTGGAGTATCGTATGTAAGAGAAACATTTTAATTTCAACTCCCTTAGTGACAGTGACCCCTCTGCCCTCTCCATTTTATAAATTATTGACAAAGCGTCAAGAAGATTCCAATTGTGCAACAGCTAATTGGCCCCTCTGGTCATTTCTCAACAGCCCTGAAAAGTTCATTGGTTTTAGATAAAGACTTTCCCGGAGTTGCAGGCTCAGGCATTCCGAGAGTTTGAATAAGTTTGTGTTCTTTATTTGCTTTTTAAATACAACATTTTGAGGCCAAGGCTTGGCAAAGAACTATGAGGTTGGGATATTTGCTTGCTAAGGAAAAAATGAGAACTTGAATTGGTATTTTAAATGAAATTAAATTTGAAATGTATATTGTAAAGCAAAAATAGGCTTTAGCTGATTTTAAAATAAGGGAAAAAATGAATGTTGATATAAAATGAATGTTGATGAAGCTATTATGAGGAAAGATTTAAAGGTAACAATATGTAAATAAAATATTGTCATCCTCAAGCACTTCTTAAAATGTATTTTAGAAGCCTTAAACTGGTATCAAGAATTTGACTTTCAGTATGCATTTTTTTCTATCTATGTAAAAAAAGAAAAAGGCATTTTATTGTGAAGTGGTTGAATGTAAGATGAAAATGCTTACAAATTATATTTGAAATGAAATATTTTCCAGTCTCTTACTGGAATTTTATTTTGGTGTAGAATTGCAATGGCAAATCAACCCTTCTCCTCCTAGCTTTCCACTACCTGTGCCCCATGAACTATATGAAGTGCATCCCTGAACCTGTGGAATGAAGATGGGTGTTTCAGTCCAATTACTGGACTCAAAGTCATCCACATCTATGACTAAAACTGAAATGTGATTCTTTGCCAGCTTTCATTTCCATACACATTGTTTTTCCCCTGTAGTGCTGTTAATAAATTGTGCTCTTTGCATGTGTACAAAGATGAGTAGAAAAGATTGAAGCAGTTTTCCCCTCTTTCTTACCTCTGCAAATTTCCTTTTTTAAGAATATTATGTCAGTTGTTTTTAACAATAAGGTCTCAGAAGCTATATCAAGTAGTTTATTACAGGAGACTATGTTCAAGAATTTTCTGCTTATCTCAATATAAGGTTTACTCTGGGATGTAACTATTTTTTTCTATTTTATCTTCTTTAAACCTTTTATTTCCCTCATCTACTAAAGTTTCTATTAACTGATAGGTAATTCATGCAGATGGAAGGAAACACAAAGGGAAATTTAGGTGGAAAAAAAATTTAAAAGAGGGAAAAACAAAATGAGAAGAAAAAGCATATTTGAAAATTTAATAAAATTAGATTTCCATATTCAGGTCCACAACATTTTGAAAGATTAATGTTTCTTAAACATTCTCCCAGGCAGTATATTCTCAAAGCAAATCCTTTTCAGAAAAGAAGAAAATAAAAGGAGTAAATTTTATATTACTCCAAACTTACTTCAAATGAAGACTTTTTTTGAAACTCTAAATAAGAGTAGAGACACATCTGAAATTATTTTGTATATCAAGGAAAATCAAACAGACATTACTCATAGTCTAAGAGTTAAAAATCAATGTATTTAGGAAATATTCTCATCTAGACAATTATCCAATCTCATCTCAACCTCAAACTGTCATTTGGGAATCCTCCCACCATTCCAAGCTATACTACACATTACACAGTGCAATGTTATACACAGAACACAGCTTATTATTCTTCATTTCTCTGCTATCTGTTGCAAACATTCAGCACATACAAAGGACACTGGTATTTCTATCCTTTCTGGAGTTTTAAACTGTAAATACTGAAAGCAGACATTTATACTTCTTATTTACCTTAGCATTTCAAACCTTCCCAAAATTATGGACATATTTCCATATTTTCAGTAAAAATCAACTTCTCAGTGTTCTGTTTGTTCACTAAATGAGGAATTTTGCTTTGCACTTGGTGTGGCCCAAAATGTCACAGGTTACCACATTTCCAGAAATTACCCCTTATCCTCATTATAAAATCTGGTGGTAGAAGGTTTGTTTTTTCTGTGCTCTAGTTTTTATAATCGCCGGTAGCCAAAGCTCATAAATAATGATTCTATGTGCCTGGTATCTATTGTCCTCAAAAGTTGTGTAGTTAGAAAGGAAGACCACCCAGAAGAAGAACTGAAGTAGACAACCACACATATCTGCACATCAGCAGGTAGACCCCAGCCGTGCTCTCCTGATAGTCAATACACACTGTCACATGCCTAATGATCTACTGCCTCAATGCAAGCAGGGCTCACGTTAACACCATCCGAACTTTACTTTGCTCTGCACCTAGTTATACAATTTTCAATACTGGAAAATCCTATGATTCACAAAACAACAAATGACTACATATTGTTGCTACATTACTTTGCAAACAAAGTTGTGTGGTCATTACCAGCCAGAAAGTAGGGAAGTAAAAACATATCACTTGCCTCACTTGCATGAGCACTGATAACTATAAATGAGAGTGTCATTACAGAAGAACTTCAATGCGTCTCTATCCTCTAGAAGCTGTGAGAGTATACAGAATAAACTGGAAAAAAAATGCAAGTTCAAAAGGGCAGTATTTTTCCATCTCTGTCTGCAGTAGAAGGAGAAATGTTAACCAATGCTACTTCTTCGTGCAATACCAATACCTGGATATCAATTCTAATGCTGTATGCCAATGAAATGATCCCTGACTCCTNGGGGTGGGGGGGCGGGCGGGGGGCGGAGGAGGCATGCTGGGCATGAAGTATCTCAGTTCCCTGACCAGAGATGAAACCCATGTCCCCTGAAGTGAAAGCATGAAGTCTTAACCACTAGACCACCGGGGAAGTATCAAAAATCACCATAACTCTGTCTATTATGTTTTATTTGATAATTAGATATGATATTTTGCTAATTTAATCAGAAAAGCTGAATTTTTAAAAAAGCATGAACTCATAATGATCCTCAAACGAAGAGAAAATGTTTATAAAAATTGTTCACAAAGAGTTGTAATTTAGAAGAGTAGATAACAATAGAAACACAAATTGGAGTATTCATTAAATGAGTATTTATTTCTTCTGTAAATAAACATGTTTATAAATGCTTTTAGCTAATGAATGCATTATTAGTGTGAATGCATATTGAGTGAATGCATTAATCACTATTAAACAATTCCTAGAACTGTGTTTAATGAAGTTTTTTTTCTCTTATGTCACAGTTCAAATCTAGTTTCACTCACATTCCAGTAACTAGAACACAACCAGCTGACCACAGTTCACCATAAGAAAAATAAGAAATATAATTCAGCTTTGCACCACAGAAGAGAATGGAAATAGTGCCTGAATAATTAACCAAGACCTATGCTAATAAGACTGTATATTTCTACCTCTGTAAACAAGGGAAAAAAGCATTCAGGGACTTTTGAGTAACCTAAATAGCTCCAGAAAAACAAGTACTGACCCCTAAAAGGAAGGTTTGGCAAAACTTTTTAGTAAAGGGTGAAATTTTAGCTTTTAAAGGCCATATGGTCTCTGTTGAAACTACTCAACTTTATTGCTAGTATGTCAATGGAAGCAGAAAAACAACAACAACAACAACAACAATGTAAGACCAGTGAGTTTCAATTTTATTTGAGGGCCTTACTGAGGACTATAGCCTGGGAGACAGCCTCTTAGCTCTGAGGACCTGTTCTAAAGAAGTAGAGGGAAGAGCCAGTATTTATATTAATTGTTTGGCTACAGAAATACATATGGCCAAGCATATATCTTGGTAAAAGATTACTGCTAATCACAAAACACAGATACTTCCAATTAACGATTTTGAAGATTTTCTACACATGAGAAAAGGCAAGAATACAAAATTATTAAAATTCTTCCTTCCATATGCATCTTAACTATCTAGGGGCTGCATATCCAAAACACAGAACACTTCCTCTTGCTTTTCTCCATCCTGAATTCCCCACCATCAAGGGGGACTGCATGGGTTTCAGCTTATACTTCTGTATAAACAGATGATGGGTGAGACTCTCTGTTCTCTTTGTTTACGTATGCAAAAGCAGCCATAAACAATACCTAAATGAATGGGTGTGGCTGCATTCCAATAAAACTTTATTTATTAAAACAGGTGTCAAGCCTAGGATAGGTTGCTAACCCTCACCCTAACTGAAAGATGACTGATCAACAATGATTGACACACACATTAATTAGTTACAAAGAGAGTTCCGGTGTTAATTAGCACTAGTCTTCACACATAATAAATAAATAGGAAGCTCATTTAACAATGTTCTAAGAAAACCAATTAGCCAAATGTCTTAAAATGCAGAGATAACTTCATCTCCTAGGAGAAAAATTCTCTAGCTAGATCTAATGACAATAATTAAGCTTTTTTTAAAATATAATTTTACTAGTGGTAATAAAGCATGTCGATATAATTACAAGAAAACAGATATGATAAAAGTATATTACTTAGGGGTGAATAGTGGGTTGAATAAAACCAAAGCTAGGATGTTAAATATGAATGCACAGATGTTAAATATTGTTGATTTGGAACAATTTAGGTATAACAATAAATTAGACGTTTAGCATGATGCTCAGTGACATGGATATAAATAACTCTGACATGCCTGTCAGGACCTGTGCCTTGAAAAGAAATAACTGATTAATAACCCAAATCTTGAGAACTGCCATGTCCAGGACAATGTTTGCTTTTCATTTTATTCCAATAAAAATATTAAGGCCACAGGAAGATAAAGGTGAACAGGAATAAAAACAATGGTGATGGAGATGTAAATTTAGATTAGTGGCATTGGTAAGTAATATTTTAGACTCTGTTACTGTAAATATTACAATCAGTTTTATAATTACTTCTTTTAAGATGCTAAAGCTGTTAGGAGAATGTATATTGGAATTATGATTTTAATTAAAACTTTCTAAGTGATTATGTTTTTTTTTTCAATAAATGTATAAAAATTAGGGAAATTTTAACTTTTTAAATCCATAAAGATTTATGATATTTTTTAGTAATGTGTAACTATTTAAAGGAATTGATTCACTTTTTAAATGGTAGTTGACTGACAAATCAGNGTTCCACAAAGATCAAATGTTTTCCTGTATTATTTTTACAAAAACCTTTTAGCAATTAAATAAGCTATTAACAAACTGCAACACACACACACACACACACACAAACTCTATTGTGAGTTAAATGTACAATATCCTTCATAAAGAAAAAATCAAAAACATTAAATTGTATCATCAGCATTTAAATATTTTTAAAACCACTGTTCACCAATAACACTTCTCCATTTATAGTTTATGCGATGAACCCTGCAGATGATTCATCTTCACTTTAGCATTTTCTAAGCCTTCCATTTAAGCACTCAGTATACTGAGTGATCACTTAAGCATCTGATTTCAATTAAATCAACAAGTAACACCCAGAGCAGTTAATGGGGTTGGTGGGGGCTTGAGAAAACATTTTCTGTTCTTCATTTCTAAAATTGATGATAGGTTTGAGGCAACAATGAAAAGATATTTCCCATTGAGACAGGAGATAGATAGGACCCAGTCTGAATAGCCAGAGGCCGTCCCCTGTGCACAGATACTCCAAGATGAGAAGCAAGAGGGAAGCTGAGCTCTGCCCAGATAAGAGATAAAAGATCACATATTTCACCTTCTTGAAATCAAGGAGACCTTCCTGACTGCACGTGGGCAGAAAGACTCCTTGAAGGTCAGAAAGGGAGGGGGCGCTGCTCAAATTATTACCTAAAGGAAAGAAGTTATTTGTAGCTGATTAATTCTCTATAGTGCACCTCTTATCATGGACTAAGATCAATATAGGGAGAATACCATAGCTTTTATAAAAAAACAAGTTTGCTTTAGTTTATGAACTATATTTCTGTGTCAATGTAAATGTCTGTAGATATACACATCACCCTAACCTTCAACCTAAGATGTTTTCAAATACTGACTGAAGCTAAGAAATGCCGTAAGAAAATTCCTGATCTATGTTCAGTTCTCTATATCAGTGCATATCAGACACCTTATTTTGTGAAGGCATTTTAAAATCTCATATGCTGAGATGATCAGGTTTTGGTCAACTGGAGATGTTCATGGCAAGTTGATATCATGATTTTCTGTGATACAGAGAAAATTGTCTTTAGAGAGAAACCTGATGCAAGGCAATTTTCTAATTCTCTGCTCTGTTCTTAACAATCCCCAGCACCACAAATAAACAGCCTTTACCCCAGGACCCACACATGAAGTGGTGACTGTTTTCTCCTAACACTATTTGCTTGGGCTTCCCAGGTGGCTGAGTGGTAAAGAACACAGCTGACAATGCAGGAGATGCAGGTTTGATCCCTGGATTGGAAACATCCCCTGGAGAAGGAACTAGCAATCCACTTCAATATTCTTGCCTGGAAAATCCCAGGGACAGAGGAATCTGATGGGCTACAGTTCATGGGGCCACAAAAAGAGTTGAACATGACTCAGAGACTGAACAACAACAACCCTATTTGTTTAAGGTTTTCATGGGAGGCATGGCTATTTAAAGGTTATTAAATTATTTAACTTCAAAAAGCTAACCACTAATTTTTACATTGTGGTGACAAACAGCCTTTTCGGCATTAGAGATATTTTTTTTAAGCCTCATTCAAGTATTTCAGTGTCATAAATTCAGGGAATACTAAGCTGTAGTGTTGGGATCACACGAGGAGGATGAGCCTTGGGTCCTCTCTAACTATTCTTAATTTCAGAAGCTCAAGAAGGTCTTTGTTACAGGGTTTTCTTCAGTGGCTTATTTCCTGCAAATCAGTCCCAATATCTTTATAGGGAAGTTGCAGTTCCTGTGCTTAATACAAATAAGGAAAAAACCCTAATAAGGAAATGCAAGATGTTTTCCATTAAGATTTTTAAGGGACATGAAGCATTTCAAAGAATTATGCAAATAGATCTTGCTGTGTGCCATTTAGCACATTTTATTATCTCACAGATTAGTGCAATTTAGTGCTTGAGCAGTGAAAACCTCTGTCAGTTGTTGAAAGCATGAGGCATCTGTAGTCAGAATGCTGACATTAGCAGCCTACAAAATGTGGACAACTGTAACCATAAATTAGAGAAATTACCAAGGAGATCCTTCCAGAGTAAGGCAAAGAGTTGATGAAATACAGATGCCTCCAGAGTTCCCTCATATGTGCATAATTTCATAGCTGCACATTCTGATATTTTGAAGATTTTATTCCCATTCCTTTAGGGACTAACACTTTTAATACTTCCTTGGTCAACAGGTGGGGATGGCAGTAAAAGATATAAATCATCCCAGACATAGTATTAAAAACTTATCCTTGCTCATTTTAATCAACAGCTCCATGCTTGCAAAAGGTAAAATCAAAATATTAGGTATAAACTGGCAGAAGAATAAATGATAGTTTCTTTGCAAATATATGAGATATATCCTACATCTCTTCAATTGTAACAATGAGTTATAATTTTCAAAATGTGAAGGAGAGCTGAAGTCCATTTATTTAGTTGGCTTAGTGTTTCCAGAATCCAGTGACCAGGCCAGGGGTGGGGGGTGAACTTTGTGCACACTTCCAAACGATCCCCACCCTTGGGAGGTTTACGCTCTGCTGCTGTGAATCATTTTTGAACAAAGGGGTCTCCGTTTTCCTTTTTCAGTTGCCCCCAAATACACAGTTGGCTCTATTGTTAGGGGAAGCACACTGACTGAAACCGCCCACCCTGGCCAGGCCCTTTAGTAACCATTCGCATGAGTTGTTCTATGACAGGAGATCCTGGTAAGGAATACGGAACTAATAAGCCACCACCAACCGGAAGAGTTTGTGAAAGGTCTAAAGGAGACACCGCGTGTCTGTCCACTTTCCAGAATCCCTCTCGCTAGCATCCATTTTGGCTGAGCGATGCATGCACCACCAGGAAAGACTTTTAATTAGAATGATTGGCCAAAGACCACCCGGAAACTAATCCCATCACCATAAAACCCGAGACTGCAAGCCATGTGGCAGAGCAGTTCTCCTGGATTCCCTTACCCACTGCTCTCCACCTGGGTGCCCTTTCTCAATGAAATCTCTTGCTTTGTCAGCATGTGTCTCCTTGGACAATTCTTTTCTGAGTGTTGGACAAGAGCCCATTCCTGGGGCCCCAAAGGAGGGACTCCCCCTTCCTACAACACTCTCAGTGGAGTTCCAGGTCCTGAGGATGCTATGGAAGTCTATTTCAGAGGCCATGCCTGGATTTGAGAGCAGGGGAAAAGAGAGCTGAAGAAAAATGAGCTGACATTCAGTGTGTGTGTTTGTTTGTTTTTTAATCTTCAGAGAGTCACAATTTCTTGTATAGGGCAGGAAGCTGAGAATTGTTATAAAGAACTGCTTATAAGAGGGAGGAAATTTAACAAGATTCAGCAGTCTGACTGTTTAGGGGAAGCACACTGATTGAAACCACCCACCCTGGCCAGGTACTATAGTAACCATTCGCATGGGTTGTTTTATGACAGGAGATCCTGGTAAGGAATACGGAACTAATAAGCCACCGCCAACCAGAAGAGTTTGTGAAAGGTCTAAAGGAGACACCGCGTGTCTGTCCATTTCCCAGAATCCCTCTTGCTAGCATCCATCTTGGCTGAGTGATGCGTGTGCCACCAGGAAAGACTCTGAATTAGAATGATTGGCCAAAGACCACCCAGAAATTAATCCCATCACCATAAAACCCAACATTGGGAGCCATGCGGCAGAGCAGTTCTCCTGGGTTCCCTTACCCTACTGCTCTCCACCCGGGTGCCCTTTCCCAATAAAATCTCTTGCTTTGTCAGCACATGTGTCTCCTTGGACAATTCATTTCCGAGTGTTACACAAGAACCCAGTTTTGGGCTCTGGAAGGGGTCCTCCTTTCTGCAACATAACCATTATGAACAGGAAAAAAAAAAAAAACTGGATGACAAGCCTGTTGAGAGAACCAGTGGCTGCTTTTTCTTGGGGTCCAATAATAATTCTGACTGAGGCTCTAGCCTTGGACCAGGAAGACGCTGCTGCTGAGGAACCAGCAGAGCTGTTGGTGGTTATGGAGATTGTTAGAAAAGCAGGAGAGTCAAGGTCCTCAGCACATAACTAACTTCCCCTCCCAACACTTACTCAAGTCTGAAGCTCAAGGAGCTGGAGAATGAAGAGTTAACAAACGCCTCTGTAAATCAGTGTATCATTCCTCAAAGCCTAAAGATGCAGAAGAAACGAAGATTCACTAGGTGGAGGGTCAGCTCAATGTTCACTAGATGATGGAAAGGCCTGTGAGTGACACCTGTTGGGACAGACCTGACAGAAACGCTTGTAGACTTGCTTCTGCCTCTGTTAGACCCTGAGTTCACAGCCAAGCATACTCTGCACTAATGCTGTCGCCTGGGTTTGAATATTTCCCCTCTCCCTTGAGACAATTGCTTTCCAGCCTCCTCACCCTTCCTAAAGGAAAATGACCTATGTGCCAGCATGACAAATGTCCAGAAATGCATAGAAGCTTCTTTGTGAGCCCCAATCCTTTAAGGGACTCAACAGTCAACTCCAAGTAAGGAGAGGGGGTGTGCAAAAATCAGGAAGTCATTACAATAATCAATCACTACCTGGGCTTTGGGCTTATTTACCACTAATTTAATGGAAAATTTTATTATCTTCACAAGTTACACTTCTGAAAAATCACTGAATCTTCACATCAATCTCTGTGTTTTATCACAGAGGCTATGTAGCAAATCAACAGTTTATTTTTGCAAATTTATACATTACAGCTAAAAAAATATAGTCTTGTTTTAAATGAAGTCAACATTAAGTCAAGAAATGCATTTTTCTCCATTCTGTGACTACAACACAATGATTCAATACTTTCTCTGCCCACTTTTGTCTTTAATAGTCATAAGGTCATTTTCCTGTAATAAGCATTTCAGTGGAATTAAGACCACCATTTTCTTCAAGAAGTATGATTTCACTAAGTAAGAACTGACTTGAAGTTTATAACTTCCAAGTTTGGAAATTCTTTGATATTTCATTTTCCTTTATCAGAATGGAGACAGATATTTGTTGCTGCTATTTTGTTGTTTGTTTATTGATCCTAAACTAAAAACAACCCCAAATTTATTCACTTACTCCTCTTTCAGCAATATGACTTCTTCCAATTGTTAGATTTCACTTGATACTTTTAACACATAAATCTTGTTATTAAAGTATTTTTTAAAGTATCAAAAAAGTTAAGAAAAGCAGAGAAAATAAAAAAGCTTAGAGATAATTCCATTATCCAAAATTAGTACCAATAGTATTTTGGCATATTTTCATTTAAAATGCATTTACAGGGGTGGTGCTAAGAAAGCAGAGGAATAGGATGGGGAGACCACTTTCTCCCCCACAAATTCATCAAAAGAACATTTGAACGCTGAGAAAATTCCACAAAACAACTTCTGAATGCTGGCAGAGGACATCAGGCACCCAGAAAAGTACCCATTGTCTTCGAAAGGAGGTAGGAAAAAATACAAAAGATAAAAAGGGAGACAAAAGAGGTAGGGATGGAGCTCCTTCCTGGGAAGGGAGTCTTAAAAAAGAGAGAAGTTTCCAAACACCAGGAAACACTCACTGCCGAGTCTGTGGCAAGCCTTGGAACCACAGAGGGCAACATAACTGGGAGGAAAACTAAATAAATAATTAAAACCCACAGATTACGTGCCCAACGGTAACTCCCCCAGTGGAAAAGCAGCCCAGACGCCTGCATTCACCACTAGCAAGCGGGGGCTGGGCAGGGAGGCGCAGGCTGCATTGCTTAGAGTAAGGACCAGGGCCTGAATGCCCCAAGGCAATCTGAGGGAACTAACTTGGGACAGCAAACCAGACTATGGGATAACTACCACGCGAAAAACCATAACCTAAGACACCATCAGGCCCACTCACAAAACAAAGGACTGAGCAGAGCTAGCTGGCTGCAGGCCAGCCCATCCCCCTCCAGAAACAGGCAGGTGAGGGCAGCCAGAGCCGGAAGGGGAAAATCACGGCCCCAGAGAGGCATTATCTACCAAACTGCAACCAGGCTTCATTGCTAACCAAGACTTCTTGGCATTCTGGATGGTCAACATCCGCCTGAGAAGGTGCACCAGTTGTATACCCAGAAAACTGAGTGGCAGGGACAGGGGAGGTGATAAGTTGAAGTGACCACGCTCGGCAAACACCTGGTCACCTGAGGTGCTCAGACCTGGGAAGGGCACAAAACACAGGCCCAACCAAGTCTGCACCTCTGAGGACTACCCAAGTGCCTGAACCTGAGCAGCTTAGACCTGGGAGGTGCATGCAGCCCAGGGCCAGCCTCAGACAGTCCCCTGCAGAGCAACCTAGAGTCTAAGCAGTGTAGACAGGGAAAGCATACACGCTGTGAGAGGGGCAAACCCAGTGTGGCCAAGACACTGGGAGCACACACCAGTGTTGTTTGCAGCGTTCCCTCCCTCCCCACAGCACGACTGAACAAGTGAGCCTAAAAAAGTGTCCACCACCGCCCCCTTGTGTCAGGGCGGGAATTAGACACTGAAGAGACCAGAAAACAGAAGAAGCTAAAACAGAAGGACCCTCCTTGGAAGTGACAGGTGCAATAGATTAAAACCCTGTAGATAGTACTGACTACATAGGAAGGGGCTATATAGATCTTGAGAAATATAATCCAGATCAAGGAACTATCCGAAAATGAACTGACCCCACACTGCCTACAACAACACCAGAGAAAGTCCTAGATATATTTTTACTATTTTTACTATCATTCTTTAATTTAAAAAAATTTTTAAGTCCTCTATTACTCCTTTCATTTTCATTTTTATAATCTACTATTACTTTGCAAAAAAAAAAAAGAGACCCTATTTTTTTAAAGCAAACTTCATATATATATATATATATTTTATGCTTTTTGTAACTTTGGTTTTTTTTCTCTCTCTCTCTTTCTCTCTTTTTCTTTAATATTGTATTTTTGAAAACCCAACCTCTACTCTAGATTTTTATCCTTGTTTTTGGTATTGGTTACCAATTTTGTACCTTTAGGAACCCAATATTCAGTACCCATTTTTACTTGGGAGTGAGATTAAGATCACTGGCTTGACTGCTCTCTCCCACTTTGGGCTCTCCTTTTTCTCCACCAGGTCACCTCTATCTCCTCCCTCCCCCTTCTCTTCTCTACCCAACTCTGTGAATCTTTTTGTGTGTTCTGGATGGTGGAGAACACTTAGGGAACTGATTATTGCCTGGATCTGTCTCTCTCCTTTTGATTCCCCCCTTATCCTCCTGGCCACCTCTGTCTTCTTCCTCCCTCTTCTCTTCTTTGTATAACTCTGTGAACATCTCTGAGCAGTCCAGACTGTAGAGTACACATAAGGAAGTGATTACTGGCTAGCTTGCTCTCTCCTCTTTTGATTCCACCTCATCTCATCCTGGTAACCTCTATCTCTCTCCTCCCTCTTCTCTTCTCCATGTAACTCTGAACCTCTCTGGGTGTCCCTCGCTGTGGAGAAATTTTTCATCTTTAACCTAGATGTTTTATCAACGGTGCTGTATAGATGGAGGAATCTTGAGGCTACTGTAAAAATAAGACTGTAAATCAGAAGCAGGAGGCCTAAGCCCAAATCCTGAGAACACCAGAGAAATACTGACTCCAGGGAACATTAATTGACAGAAGCTCATCAAACACCTCCATTCCTACACTGAAACCAAGCACCACCTAAGAGCCAACAAGTTCCAGAGCAAGACATACCACGCAGATTCTCCAGCAACACAGGAACACAGCCCTGAGCTCCAATATACAGGCTGCCCAAAGTTACTCCAAACCCATTGACATCTCATAACTCATTACTAGACACTTCATTGCACTCCAGAGAGAAGAAGTCCAGCCCCACCCATCAAAACACCAACACAAGCTTCCCTAACCAGGAAACCTTGATAAGCCACCCAGTACAACCCCACCCACAGTGAGGAAACTCCACAATAAAGAAAACTCCACAAACTTCCAGAATACAGAAAGGCTACCCCAAACACAGTAATATAAACAGGATGAAGAGACAGAGGAATACCCAGCAGGTAAAGGAACAGGATAAATGCCCACCAAACCAAACAAAAAAGGAAGAGATAGGGAATCTACCTGATAAAGAATTCCAAACAATGATAATGAAAATGATTCAAAATCTTGAAAACAAAATGAAATCACAGATAAATAGCCTGGAGACAAGGATTGAGAAGATGCAAGAAAGGTTTAACAAGGACCTAGAAGAAATAAAAAAGAGTCAATATATAATGAATAATGCAATAAATGAGATCAAAAACACTCTGGAGGGAACAAATAGTAGAATAACAGAGTCTGAAGATAGGATTAGTGAAGTAGATGATAGAATGGTAGAAATAAGTAAATCAGAGAGGAAAAAAGAAAAATGAATTAAAAGAAATGAGGACGGTCTCAGAGACCTCTGGGACAATGTTAAACACCCCAGCAGTTGAATCATAGAGTCCCAGAAGAAGAAGACAAAAAGAAAGACCATGAGAAAATACTTGAGGAGATAATAGTTGAAAACTTCCCTAAAATGGGGAAGGAAATAATCACCTAAGTCCAAGAAACCAAGAGAGTCCCAAACAGAATAAACCCAAGGCAAAACACCAGAAGACACATATTAATCAAATTAACAAAGATCAAACACAAAGGACAAATATTAAAAGCAGCAAGGGGAAAACAACAAATAACACACAAGGGGATTCCCATAAGGATAACAGCTGATCTTTCAATAGAAACTCTTCAGGCCAGAGGGAATGGCAGGACATACTTAAAGTGATGAAAGAAAATAACCTACAGCCCAGATTACTGTACCCAGCAAGGATTTCATTCAAATATGAAAGAGAAATCAAAAGCTTTACAGACAAGCAAAAGCTGAGAGAATTCAGCACCACCAAACTAGCTCTTCTAGGATCTTCTCTAGACAGGAAACACAAAATGGGTGTATAAACTCGAACCCAAAACAATAAAGTAAATGGCAATGGGATCACACTTATCAATAATTACCTTAAACATAAATGGGTTGAATGCCCCAACCAAAAGACAAAGACTGGCTGAACGGATAAAAAAACAAGACCCTTATATGTGTTGTCTACAAGAGACCCACCTCAAAACAAGGGACACATATAGACTGAAATTGAAGGACTGGAAAAAGATATTCCACACAAATAGAGACCAAAAGAAAGCAGGAGTAGCAATACTCATATCCGATAAAATAGACTTTAAAACAAAGGCTGTGAAAAGAGACAAAGTACACTACATAATGATTAAAGGATCAATCCAAGAAGATATAACAATTATAAATATATATGCACCCAACATAGGAGCACCACAATATGTAAGACAAATGCTAACAAGTATGAAAGGGGAAATTAACAATAACACAATAATAGTAGGAGACTTTAATACCCCACTCACACCTATTGATAGATCAACAAAACGGAAAAATAACAAGGAAACACAAACTTTAAATGATACAATAGACCAGTTAGATCTAATTGATATCTATAGGACATTTCACCCCAAAACAATGAATTTCAACTTTTCCTCAAGTGCACACAGAACCTTCTCCAGGATAGATCACATCCTGGGCCATAATCGAGCCTTGGTAAATTCAAAAAATTGAAATCATTCCAAGCATCTTTTCTAACCACAATGCAGTAAGATTAGATCTCAATTACAGGAGAAAAACTATTAAAAATTCCAACATATGGAGGCTGAACAACACGCTTCTGAATAACCAACAAATCACAGAAGAAATCAAAAAAGAAATCAAAATATGCATAGAAACGAGTGAAAATGAAAACACAACAACCCAAAACCCGTGGGACACTGGAAAAGCAGTGCTAAGGGGAATGTTCATAACCTCAAGAAACAAGAAAAAAGTCAAATAAATAACCTAACTCTACACCTAAAGCAACTAGAAAAGGAAGAAATGAAGAACTCCAGGGTTAGTAGAAGGAAAGAAATCTTTAAAATTAGGGCAGAAATAAAGGCAAAAGAAACAAAAGAGACTATAGCAAAAATCAACAAAGCAAAAAGCTGGTTCTTTGAAAGGATAAATAAAATTGACAAACCATTAGCCAGACTCATCAAGAAACAAAGAGAGAAAAATCAAATCAATAAAATTAGAAGTGAAAATGGAGAGATCACAACAGACAACACAGAAATACAAAGGATCATAAGAGACTACTATCAGCAATTATATGCCAATAAAATGGACAACGTGGAAGAAATGGAAAAATTCTCAGAAAAGTACAACTTTCCAAAACTGAGCCAGGAAGAAATAGAAAATCTTAACAGATCCATCACAAGCACGGAAATTGAAACTGTAATCAGAAATCTTCCAGCAAACAAAAGCCCAGATCCAGACGGCTTCACAGCTGAATTCTACCAAAAATTTCGAGAAGAGCTAGTACCTATCCTACTCAAACTCTTCCAGAAAACTGCAGAGGAAGGTCAACTTCCAAACTCATTCTATGAGGCCACCATCACCCTAATATCAAAACCTGACAAAGATGCCACAAAAAAAAAAGAAAACTACAGGCCAATATCACTGATGAACATAGATGCAAAAATCCTCAACAAAATTCTAGCAATCAGAATCCAATAACACATTAAAAAGATCATACATCATGACCAAGTGGGCTTTATCCCAGGGATGCAAGGATTCTTCAATATCTGCAAATCAATCAGTGTAATTCACCACATTAACAAGTTGAAAAATAAAAGCTATATGATTATCTCAATAGATGCAGAGAAGGCCTTTGACAAAATTCAACATCCACTTATGATAAAAACTCTCCAGAAAGTAGGAATAGAAGGAACATACTTCAACATAAAAGCTACATATGACAAACCCACAGCAAACATTATCCTCAATGGTGAAAAATTGAAAGCATTTCCCCTAAAGTCGGGAACAACACAAGGGTGCCCACTTTCACCACTACTATTCAACATAGTTCTGGAAGTTTTGGCCACAGCAATCAGAGCAGAAAAAGAAATAAAAGGAATCCAAGTTGGAAAAGAAGAAGTAAAACTCTCACTGTTTGCAGTTGACATGATCCTTTACATAGAAAACCCTAAAGACTCCACCAGAAAATTACTAGAGCTGATCAATGAATATAGTAAAGTTGCAGGATATAAAATCAACACACAGAAATCCCTTGCATTCCTATACACTAATAATGAGAAAGTAGAAAAAGAAATTAAGGAAACAATTCCATTCACCATTGCAACAAAAAGAATAAAATACTTAGGAATATATCTACCTAAAGAAACTAAAGACCTATATATAGAAAACTATAAAACACTGATGAAAGAAATCAAAGAGGACACTAATAGATGGAGAAATATACCGTGTTCATGGATCGGAAGAATCAATATAGTGAAAATGAGTATACTACCCAAAGCAATCTACAGATTCAATGCAATCCCTATCAAGCTACCAGCGGTATTTTTCACAGAACTAGAACAAATAATTTCAAGATTTGTATGGACATACAAAAAACCTCAAATAGCCAAAGCAATCTTGAGAAAGAAGAATGGAACTGGAGGAATCAACCTGCCTGACTTCAGGCTCTACTACAAAGCCACAGTCATCAAGA